>JAJJMC010019642.1:16777540-16847540 GCA_023531435.1 Papaver californicum
CATCATAGTGCTAAGGCACTATTATGCCGTGATGCATTATTGAGAATACATCACTGACCAATGTTGCGTATTGAGAGTGCATCATAGTGTTAATGCACTATTATGCCCTGATACATTATTGAGGATGCATCACTGAGCCAATGTTGTTATTCAAGAGTGCATTATAGTGTTAAGATACTATTATGCCGTGACGCGTATTGAGAATGCATCACTGACCAATGTTGCGTATTGAGAGTGCATTATAGCGCAAATGCACTATTATACCGTGATACATTATTGAGAATGCATCACTAAGCTAATGTTTCCATTTGAGAATGCATTGTAGTGCCAAGGCACTATTATGTCATGATATTTTATTGAGAATACATCACTAACCAATGTTTCTTATTCGGGAATGCATCAGAGTGCTAAGGCACTATTATGCCGTGATGCATTATTGAGAATGTATCACTGAACCCATGTTGTTATTCGAGAATGCATCATACTGTGCTAATGCACTATTATGCCGTGATGCATTATTGAGGATGCATCATTGAGCCAATGTTGTTATTCGAGAGCGCATTATAGTGCTAAGGCACTATTATATCTGATGCATTATTGAGGATGCATCACTGAGCCAATGTTGCTATTCAAGAGCGCATTATAGTGCTAAGGCACTATTATGCCGTGATGCATTATTGAGAATGCATCACTGAACCCATGTTGTTATTCGAGAATGCATCATAGTGCTAAGACACTATTATGTCGTGATGCATTATTGAGAATGCATCACTGACCAATGTTGCGTATTGAAAGTGCATCATAGTGCTAATGCACTATTATTCCGTGATGCATTATTGAGGATGCATCATTGAGCCAATGTTTTTATTCGAGAGCGCATTATAGTGCTAATGCACTATTATGCCGTGATGCATTATTGGGAATGCATCACCGATCCAACGTTGCGCATCCACGAGAGCATCGTAATGCTAATGCACTAGTATGCCGTGATGCATGCCCGAGAATGCATCACTAGAAATTGCAGTAGATGAATATCACATATCCTTCTTATATCCATTTGTATAAATGCAAATAAAACATATATAGGGAGGAGGTGTTGGTTGAAAATCGATGATGCTTAGCTTGGCTTTACAGGAGGAGGATTAGCCTAGAGGCGGCAACCAGTTAGCGGATTTGCCTAAGGGGTTCCAACCAGTTAGCGGATTTGCCTAAGGGGCGCCAATCAGTTGGCTTTTTTTCCTAAGTGCAGTCGATGGATGTCACTTCCAATTTTTATATTTATTTGTAAAAATACAAATAAAACATATATAGGGAGGGAGCTTTGCTTGAATGTGCATGAGCGGTAATGCACATATAAATGTGATGTGGCCTATACGTTGGAGCATACTTGATGCTTAAGCATCAATATGCTTGTAGCTTAACCGATGAAGCTTGAATGTGCATGAGCGGTAATGCACATATAGATATGTGAAATGGCTAATACGTTGGAGCATACTTGATGCATAAGTATCAATATGCTTGTAGCTTAACCGATGGAGCTTGAATGTGCATGAGCGGTAATGCACATATAAATGCAATGTGGCCAATAAGTTGGAGCATACTTGATGCATAAGCATCAATATGCTTGTATCTTAACCGATGAAGATTGAATGTGCATGAGCGGTAATGCACATATAGATACGCGAAGTGGCCAATATGTTGGAGCATACTTGATGCATAAGCATCAATATGCTTGTAGCTTAACCGATGAAGCTTGAATGTGCATGAGCGGTAATGAACATATAGATATGCGATGTGGCCTATACGTTGTAGCATACTTGATGCTAAAGCATGAATATGCATATATCTTAGCCTATAAAGCTTGAATTATGTGAAAGCATCATTCAATCGTGCTACGTACTTGAGAATGCACATTTGCATAATAAATAGCGATAGTTATGCACAAGCTAGTGCATACCTTGCGAAATTCCTTCGGCCTATACGGTCTAGGATTTGCTTGGCCTTTGGCCTTAAGATTAAGTTGGAATCGAAATTGACCTTGCCTTAATAGGCATAAGTTGCTTGTTCCTTTCGAATTGACCCTTTGATGAACTAAGGTCATGCTTGATCCCTTCAAGGTACGAGTTGGGTAAGTAGGCAGCCGCAACGCAATGCATTAAGGTGCAGCACCTTGTCGCTCACATCATTTAATTTAGAGGTGATTGCGATATTATGGTAACTCGTATCATCTGGCTTGGCAATGCTAAGTCAAGAGATGATTATTGTCACACATAATGAGGTAGTTGCAATTCCATTCGATGGATTGTTCATACTTCTTAGCAACCGTTACGTAATGGAATGGCATGTGCCTGGATGTTGCACCCTTGGCAAGAGCAAGATCAGTGCAAGATCCAGCGCATGGTCGAAGCGGAGACGATGAAGCAAAAAATTAGGCTTGAAATGGCCTAGGTGCTAGTCCAAGGCATAAGTTAGGCTTGGACAATGATTGTAATTAGGTGATGCTTGTCAAAGGCATTCACCATTGGATTTAATGGTCATGTAGCCTTTGTAGAATAAGGGTGAGTTGGAACGGGATGGTGGACAATGCTCATAAGTGTATGATGCTTTCCAAAGGCATTCACCATTCTCTTGTATAACCTTCATCCCTTAGAAGAACAAGGGTGAGTTTGAAGGATGTGGAAACTACGTAACGAGTATAATGCTTACAAAGCATGCTTGGAAAGGAAAAATCCACCTGTATTTTTCCAGCGAGAAGTAAGCTCTAAGGTCCGGTTACTCTCTTTTAATCGCGCATCGGGGAGTTCTGGCCTGCCCAGCGCAACGCGCTGGAGGAAAAATTTTACGGTCAGTGACAGTATCTATCATAATTTAAACAAAATTTCAAAGTGTAATTCAACTACCTTAATACTCTATTAAGTGTATCCCAATTCTCCTGCCCTGGATTACAGGCATACCTACTCAACCTACTCACAACATAAGCAATGTCCGGTCTCATACAATTCATCAAATACATCAGACTTCCTATAACACGTGAGTATTCAAGTTGTGAAACTCCATTGCCCTTATTCTTTTTGAGTCTACAACAAGGATCATACGGAGTACAAGCAGGTTTATAATCAAACTCATTATATTTTTTAAGCACAGATTTAACATAACGAGATTGACTAAGACTATATACATTAGAATTTCTTATAATCTTCATCCCTAAGATCACATCAGCAGGGCCTAAGTCTTTCATGTCAAAGTTCTCATTTAGCATGTTCTTTGTAGAATTAATTACATCCATGTTTGTACCAAGTATAAACATATCATCAACATACAAGCATACCATCACACAGTCATCATTCACAAGTTTAGTATAAATACACTTGTCAGATTCATTGATTTTAAAACCACTAGAAATCATTACATGATCAAATTTTTCATGCCACTGTTTAGGTGCTTGTTTCAAACCATACAAAGATTTTTTCAGTTTACAAACTTTGTTTTCACAACCTTTCACTACAAATCCCTCAGGTTGGTCCATATAAATTTCTTCATCTAATTCACCATTTAGAAAAGTTGTTTTTACATCCATTTGATGTATCTCTAAGTTATGAATGGCAGCAATAGCAATTAACATCCTAATTGAAGTAATTCTCGTAACAGGTGAATAAGTATCAAAGAAATCTACACCTTTTTCTGTTTATAGCCTTTAGCTACTAATCTAGCTTTGCATTTTTCCACAGTTCCATCTACCTTACATTTCCTTTTGAAGATCCATTGCAACCTATGGGTTTACACCCTAGAGGTAAATCTACAATCTCCCACGTACCATTCTGTATAATGGAATCTATTTAACTAATGGAAGATTTTTTCCACCATGGAGCTTCAGAAGAAGTCATGGCTTCTTTATAAGTATGTGGATCAGTCTCAGTTAAGCATATTATGAAGTCTGGCTCAAAAGATTTTTCAGTTCTAAGTCTTTTACCTTTTCTAGGCTCAAATTCATCTACATCTTCCTCTAAAGGTAATGTCTGACTAGTCGAAGGGACATCTAGGGGATCAACATGTATCATGCGAGAATCAGTTTTTAATGGAAAGACATTTTCAAAGAACACAACATCCCTAGATTCCATAATAGTATTCACACCAATTTCAGAAATTTCAGAACTTACAACCATAAATCTATATGCAGTAGTATGTTCAGGGAAGACACAGTCAACAGTTTTGGATCATATCTTGGTTCTCTTAGGTGGAGGAATGAAAACCTTGGCCAAACACCCCCAAACTTTAAAGTATGCATAAGAAGGTTGTCTACCTTTCCATAACTTATATGGAGTTTTGTCTGATCCTTTAAAGGGTACTCTTTTCAAGACATAGCAAGCTGAGAGGACGACCTTCCCCCACAAGTTTGCAGGTAATCCTGAACTAATTAACATGGCATTCATCATCTCCTTAAGGGTTCGGTTCTTCCGTTTAGCCACACCATTAGATGGTGGTAAATAAGAAGGGGTTACTTCATGTATAATGCCGTGTTCTATGCAAAAATCTCCTATAGGAATTACATACTCACCATCACGGTCAGACCTAACAGTTTTAATGGTAGCACTTATTTGGTTTTCAACTTCTAGTTTATACATCTTAAAGGCTTCTAAGGCATCATCCTTACCTTTAAGCAAATATATGTGTCAGTACATTATACAGTTATCTATAAAAGTGACAAACCATTTCTTACCACCTCTAGTTTGAACTGATTTCATGTCAACTAGGTTTGAATGAATTAATTCTAAGGGTTTAGAATCTCTCTGAATATTTTTTTCTAAAAGGTTCTTTAGCATATTTTGATTCTACACATACTTCATATTTATGTTCATTATCCAAACTAAATTTGGGTATGCAGCCTATGCTAGCCAGTATATGCATTGACTTATAGTTTACATGTCCAAGTCTACCATGCCAAACATTTAATGACACACAAACATAAGCAGAAGAATCAATTTTATTCATTTCATCAGAGGTTACATTAAGTTTGTAGAGACCCTCAGTCTCATAACCCTTACCTACATAATCCTTACCCTTAGTGGCAACAATTGTCCCAGATTCAAAAACAAGTTTAAAACCCTTATCATCTAAAACACCATAAGAAACAAGATTTTTGAATATGTCCGGAACATGAAGAACTTCATTCAATGTGAGAGTCTTGCCAGAAGTGAGCTTTAGCCCAACTTTGCCTTTTCCTGCAACCTGTGTTGCAAATGAGTTACCCATGTAGATTTTCTCCCCTTCCCTTACCTTCTAATAGGAGGTGAACATATCTCTGTTTCCACAGACATGCTTGGTAGCACCAGAGTCTACCCACCAGTCTCTCACATTGGTTACCAAATTAACTTCAGACACCATACCAGAAAACTCGGTTTTGTTGTTTTTAACCAAATTAACATTGTTTTTCTTATTATTCAAGTCCTTACGTTTTCTACAGTGTATCGCCATATGGGCAGGAGTTTCACAAACATAACAGGCACCTTTAATTTTACCAATGCCAGATTTGGGTTTCTGAAATATACCTTTTTAATTAAAATCCAGTCCGTTATAATCGTCTCTCAATTTATAAGTATTTTCTAATTTATGAGTAACATTAAGCGTGGTTGTAATATTACTCCCTTAGAGCATCCACAATGGTAAGAGCATTATCAAAGACCAAAGAGTAAAACTTTTACTCTTTGGTCCGGCCCAAAGACTAAAAATGATCGGGTGGTGTTCCAGTACAACGCATGTTGTTGGGCGGGCGTCTGGGTATACGCTTGTTGAGACGGGCAGTTGTCTAGCTTAACGCTTGCGTCAGGCGGACATCTGGTCGAACGCTTGATGTGGGGTGGTAACAAAGATTACGCCTGATTGTAGACGGACCCCTAGACGCACGCCCAAGAGATGGGCGCTTTACTAGACAAACGCCTGATGGAGCGGTTTCCTAGCATTACGCCTGATCGATTATGTAATGTGCGAGACAAGCGTACGAGAGGAAAAACACGGGCGGTGTCCTAGCGTCCTGCCTACAAATCCAAACGAAATATACAAGAGAAGCGTGCAAGAGGAAAAACACGGGCGGTGTCCTAGCGTCCCGCCTACAAATACAAGTGAAATCCTAGCGTCCCGCTCCATCAAACGGACTCTTCTTCTCCAGCCGCAACATTTTCTTTTCTCCTGAACCCTAATTTTTTCTCATGTGAACCAACCCTCTTCCCTCTCCTGTGAACCCTCTTCTTCACTGACGACCACCTAAAGATCCGCCTACGTTTTTCCCTCCAAATCAAGGCCCCGCTCAATCTTTTTTCAAACACCCAAGCGGTATTACAGCAATCAAGGTAATTTCTTTTAATTTTTGTAAATTAAATTTGTTTTGTAAATTAAGTTTAGATTATGTTTTATTATTATGTTTTGTTAACTAAATTAGTTTATATATGTTGAATGATTACACATGTGATTATGAAATAGAGATATTAGGTTTTAGAAATTATAATTTTGGAATTTGGATAATTTTTAGGGTTTATGGATGTTGTAAATTGGGTATAAAAAATTGATGATAAATTGTTGAATTGAAGTTAGAATTGATTAAGTTGTTGGTTATTTTTGAGTTGGGTTGTGGTCAATTTTATGATGAATTGACTAGATTGTCTTTCAAATTTGGGAATTAGGAATGTTTATGTTTTAAAACCTATGTGTATAGAATTATATAATTGGGGAATTTTGATGATTTTTGGTACAATTGAGGATTTGAGTAGTAGTGGAGTATTTTGTGAATCATGAATTTTGTTCAAAAATGTTTGATTTTTGTATGTTGGTACATTTGATTATCTAATTAGATAATTACTTTTGTACTTATGAAATTATTATGTTTTTTCTTGATTTATTGATTAATGTAGATTTGTATATTTGTGCATTGGATTACTCTTGATTGTCAAAATTGTATGTACTGGTTGCCCAGATGTCGAACAGTGTGACGTCGAGATTCGCTGTTCGAAGAAAGAGGAACAGGAAGGCAAAAATTGTTGAGGATTCAGATGAAGACCCTATTACTGAAGAAAGGGTCGAGGTTCCCGGGTTGGATAACTATAATGTTGTGGAAGATACTGAGGGTCACGCCTCCACCAATATTACGTATTCAACCGACACCAAATTCAAGTTTTTACATCGTGGTTCCATAAAATCGGTAATTCAGACCTATGCAGGTATTGTTAAACACATCTCTAGGGTAAAATATATTATTAAAAAAGGGAGGATGGGACCGATTACTTACCATGGTTTAGTAGATTCATCGCATGCACTGATTGACTATGTTGAGCGTTTTTGGGATACCACGAACACTTTTCACTTCTCGTTTGGTGAGCTTGGGTTCACACCCCTTGATTGGGTAATGTTGACAGGACTTAGTATTGGTATTGGTAGTGCTATTCCGTATGACTCGGGGAAGTACCAATTTGAATATGTCCGAGCGCATATTTTTCCTGAAAGGTTTGTAGAAGAGAACATATTCCCAACCAGTGGGTTTCAGATGCAATTACGGTTGCATTTTTTTAGCACATATTTTGATCCACAACGTTGGTTGCGGCTAACGATGATAGCATAATTGCTGATAGAGTGGCCAGAGCCTTTTATATGTATGTTTTGGGTCAATTTTTCTTTTCAAATGCAAAAACCTATATTGATGCTGGATGGTTAGATGCTTTTGAGGATCTAAATGCAGTTAACGATTATGACTGAGATAGTGCTGCATTTTCGAAATTGTATTCCGGTCTCGCCGTATCTGGCAGGGGAAAAAAGTCATTCGCCGGACCCTTCCAAATATTGGAGGTAAATTTCTTAGTCTTATTTATAATTCTTTTAAATTTTTATTTCTTGCTCACTTATTTATTCCATTGGTTGTCTTGACATTCTAGTTTTGGGAGTACGAATATCTAGGCATATGTCGACCAAAGAACCCAACGCCTGAAAGTGAATCAATGTGACCTAGATGTTCTCGGTGGAAGGGCACACGAAGGAAGAGTATTGATATTGTTCGTTCAAGGACTTCTCTTAATTAGTTGTCTATAGACGACGTGACCTGGCAACCGTGGGAATCTGCAATCTTAGTCCTGGAAACTGAAATTGGACGGAAAACAATAGAGCTCTCATAGAAAAGGGTTATATTCTCTGGCTAGGCACTGTGAGTTTATAATTTATTTTCATAGGATTGTTATTTAATTTATTTGAATTTCGGTTAATTGATTGGTTTATTTGTTGATTGTAATTTTCTTTTCAAAGAATAACATGTATCTCGGAGAACGGTGTTGGAGGCAATACCATGAAACATGGGGCGTTCCTAGCAACCTGCCTAGTCGTATTACCAACTTGAACAACGACGAGGCCGAGAAGATGAGGGAAAACGGTCTGGTCTCTGCAAGTGAATTAGTACGTGTTGTTACGTTTAATCTGTATATGGAGTATTGGCGACATGTAACTAACCTGCCACCAAAGTTGATTGGGAGGTTGAAACATACGGTTATCCTGGTGACCATATTAAACACAACATCCAACATCCTCGTGAACATGTACCCATTCCGCCTCAACAACAATTGTCATACGTAAGTATACAACAGACCACTGTAATTTTTTTTTTTAGTATATAGTAATGGTTGAGAATTTGATTTTAATTTTTTCATAACAGGTCGAGGCTTATGGTTTAGTTCAAGAATATGCTGATTTTACGCAAGAGTTTCGTAACTTTACGTTAAATGAAACAAAGAAGAAGATGGACTTTTTCATGGTCAAAGATGAAGAAATACGGGGTCTACAAAATGAAAACAGCATGTTGAACTCACAGCTTGCCCATTTTCGTCATCAATAACCACCCATTGGGTTTGGCACGTGTGGTCAAAATATTCCACCACCATGTGGAATACCATGGGTCGGGGATCATCATCAACAATGCAATCAAGTAACTATAATTCCAGACCATCTTTGCTTCCATTTATGCCCCCGCGCTCGGCATCCGGGAATCAAGATACGGAACAGTAGTAATTCATTTTCATTGAATTGTCAGTTGAACAGAAAACTTTTTCTTTTGTCAGATTTGAATTGTCTTTTCAAAATACTTTTCTTACATTATCGTTGTCTTTCACCTGCTTTGTGTTGTCATCTCCAAAGATAATAATAATCTTTTCTTTTGTCCTTTATATCTGTTTTGTATTGTCAATTCAAAACGATATTTTTTTTCCTTTGTCGTTTTGGTCATTTGGTGTTGTCTTGTCAACCGACACTTCATATCTCTGATGCGTCTATTCACCCTACTTGCATGAACTTTGTTTTTGTATTAAAATAGCAAACGTGTTTGGTCATATCAAAACTCAAAGACTTATCTTAATTTTCCTATAAATTGAACACTCGATTCTCCAAGTATACAAACCAAAAATCAAAGACTTATCTTCTTCTTCTTCTTCTTCTTCTTCTTCTTCTTCTTCTGATGATGATGATGATGATAACAATAGTTTAAACTCATCAGACGAAGGTTTACTTGCATTGAGCCAAAATAACCAAGCAGTCACTGCGGGATTCATTGTTTCAAGTATGAAATGGCTACATAGTCGTATCATAATACCAAGAGAACGTGATGCCGGTGCAAAACTTATATGGAAAGATTACTTTTGCAGAAACCCGACGTTTCCTCCTAATATATTTTGTAAAAGATTTAGAATGCGGCGAGAATTATTCAACCGTATATTGGGAGATGTCGTAGCTGTAAATAATCATTTTGTTCAAAAAAGAGATGCTTGTGGTGTTCTTGGATTAACCCCTCTGCAAAAAATTACTGCAGCAGTACGAATGTTAGCTTACGGATGTGCGGCAGATGCAATAGACGAGTATTTACGGATCGGAGAAACCACAGTTTTGGAAGCAACTCGTAGGTTTTGTAAGACGATAGTGCATTTGTATGAGAAAAAATATTTGCGCACACCAACTGAGCGTGATGTTGAACTGCTTCTTAATGAGAACAAAGAAAGGGGATTTCTGGGGATGCTGGGTAGTGTAGATTTCATGCACTGGAAATGGGATAATTGCGCATCGGCTGAATTAGGTGCTTACACTACGTATAAAGGTAGTGAAAGTATTATCCTGGAAGCAGTGGTGTCATATGATCTCTGGTTTTGGCATGCATTTTTTGGTATGCCTGGTTCTGACAATGATATAAATGTGATGAACTGTTCTTATATTTTCAAAAAGTTTATCAACGGGAAAGCATCGCCTATGAACTTTGTTGTCAACGGACATCAGTATGATATGGGGTATTATCTTGGTGATGGAATATATCCAGAGATAACTATTATTGTGATGTTGATTAAACATCCAGATTCCCAGAAGAAAAAAAAAATCTGCAATGCAAGAGGGTTGCCAAAAAGAGGTAGAACGAGGCTTCGGCGTTTTACAAAATCAATTTGCAATCATCAAGCAACCAACACGAATGTGGAATTCTGACGTACTAGCATATATAATGAAAACTATAATCATTCTACATAATATGATAGTGGAGGATGAGCGTATACCCGGTGGTTGACCGCATGAGTATGATCAACGCAGCCACCATGCACCGGTAAATATTTCTAGACACAACACTGCTGAACTGTCGAGAATGAGAGTGGACCAACGCCGATTCGTTTTTGAAATGACTTGATTGAACACTTATGGTCAGATTTTGGTGAGGAATAACAAATTGTAAATCATTTGTATAGGTTTTGTGGCTAAATCTCTTGTAAACCCGCCTGAGACATCACTCGACCGCTAGGGGCACCTAGGGGCTTAAAGGCTTGCTGCACATGCTAAGTGCAGCCGCGATGCCTGCGAAAGTGAGTTTAAGTCTACTTATTAGCACATGTATTATCAATATATTTTAATAGATGGAGTGCCCACATTTGATTAGTCCTAAAATGTGAGAGTATTAGTTAATTGCTTTTATAAAACAGTTGAACGTAAAATCATTTCATTGAACCGAAAAGACATACATCGCGTAACATTAATGGAAATGAAATACAATAAATCATTAGATTACACTTAACGGGTCGTATGACGCCCTGGACGACGTTCTTCACATCTTCGGAGAATAATCAACACAAAAGGGTTGTATTCTTCCATCACCTGTAAGATCTCGAAATGAGGTTGGTACCTGAAATCTGAACCTTTCCATCTTCTCCATTCCTCCAGAGATCTGGCAACAACTTCATCATCAGTTTCATTCCTAATTCTTCTTTCATTCACCTTAGCGGTTAAAGTCGAAAATTGGATTACTGCCTTACCTATTTCCTGAAATCGACAAAATAAACCTGCTCTGTTCCGATTATTGGGGTTACCGGTTTTATTACAAAAGTTAGCATGAATATGTTCTAACCATTCTATGTTCATTGAACCATTCATCCGACGTTCATGACCCCTTGTTGGATAATGTAATACTATGTTTCGACATAGGGATAAATCTTCCTCTACGGTAAAGTTCTTTGCATTAAGGCTAAAATTTTCGTAAGCCATAATTATGAAAACAAAAGATTATAAATCTTCTATGAAATGTAAAAGCTGTGGATTTGAAATGGGAATGAGAGGTATAAAGAATACAAATTATAGCCGTTGATCAACGGTAACAAAATTAAAACGGTAACAAAATCAGAACGGTAAACAAATCATATTATCCAGGCGAACGCCTAAAACTGGGCGGTGCCTTAGCATTACGCAAGGGCCAAGCGGTTTTCTAGCGTTACGCTTCAATGGGGCGGTGATTTGGTTACCGCTTGTTGGTGGGCGTGATCCTAGACGCACGCTCCATTAGGCGTAATCTTAGGTGAACGCTTGATCAGGCGGAGAGTTGGTTAATGCCCGTGTTTTCAAGCGTTAAGCCAGGAGAACGTCTGCCATCAAACGGTTCACTCCACACCCGCTTAAAGTCAGACGTTTACCTACACCTCCGATTGAGTATAATGGGTTTGGTCCATAAATAATACCAAATTTGGTCCTGAACAGTATCAAAAACGGACCAAAGATCATTTCTAATCGTCCCGCTGTGATATGTTTTTGACGGACCAAAAACCGTAAATAGGTTTGGTCCGTCGTTTGATCCAGCCATTATTGTGGATGCTCCTAGGTCACTATGCCAGCACCACTGGAAGCATCTCCGGCGTAATATGTGAAATAAAAGAATTGCCCGAGTTTCAAGTACGTCGCTAAGGAATAAGTAGATGACGTGGCCAGCTCTCCATCACATCTTGCCAAGGCATATTCTCTTCCCTATCAGAACAAAGAAGAACATCTCATTTCATTCTTATTCAACAGTTTATGTTCTTATCAAGAGAAAAGGGTTTTGACCGAGTAATAAGAGAAACAGCATAAGAAGATGGAAACAGTAAAGAAGATTGACGTTTGCTGTTTAAAGAAGATGATGGTTTTGATGTGAGTGCTCATTAGAGAACAAGGGAACTGTTGGTGCTGGGGCGAGTCTTAAAAGAGAAAGAGATGAAAAACTGAGAGTTGGTTTAAGGTAAAGATGGTGACGCTGGTGGTTCTGTGTCAGTCAAGATAGTGAGGAAATGGGAGATGGGTGTAGCTCGAATTGAATGTTGGCAGAGAAAGAATGATGGTATTGTTCGATGGGATTTGAAGACTCAGTTCAAATAATCTAGAAGATGGCTAGAAAGTTAGGTTTGTTGCTCGGTTGGATTCAGGCTAGAACTCAGACAAGTTGCTGTGATTTTGATTGATGGATTTCTGCTGATTAGATGGGTTCGAAATCAAGAACTCAGAGAAGATGTGAAAATGGTTTAGCAGTGGTCTGAATTTAGGGGTTTCTGGCATGGAATGTAATGGCAGCAGTGAAGTTAGGGGTCGTAGTTATGTTGGCTGAATTGATTTTGATTTGGTCTGGGATGTGATAGAATAAATGGGTGCGTGTTGATTGTGATTAAACTTGCAGGGAAAGGGTGTGAATGGTTCGAAACCCCAGCTGTTGTAGCCAAGTTCACCATTAGACATGCCCTCTAACTGTTCGGTGAATTGTCTGAGAGAAGATGGAGTTATACCAGAGTCGCTGTCTGGACTGGATTGGTTCAGCGAGTTCACCCGGTTAACGCAGTTGGCTGGACTGGGCCTGAAACTCCCCTAAGCGTTAAAAGAGATGGGCCTTTTGAACTCCTATAAATATTAGACTTGTGACGCTGGAAAGATACTTTGTTTATAGCTTTTGAGAAAGCCATGTCTAGCTAAATCTTCTATTGTTAGAGTGAAGGATGAATTTATAATATTATTTTTTTTGTGTTTTAAAAATTTGGGTTTTCAACTATTAAAGCTTAATATTAATGTTTTGTCTAATTTTTAATGTTTTATCTTTCTCAATGATTTTTCATGTTCTATGCCAAGTATAGTTCATTGTTTGATTTTTCATGTTCTATACAAAGTATAGTTCATTGTTTGATTAGTAGAACTTGTTGAAACCTTGTTTTAAATCAATTTATGAATGTTTTTTGACTATTTATGTCACGTATATTTAGTGCTTCGAAATTCTACTTTAGGTTGAAAACAAACAATCTTTTTGATAATTTTTTTCTATGGTTTTTAAACGAAATATCCTTCGTGTATGAGTAACTCGATTTGCTACTTTGCATGAGTAAAATTGATACCCTTGGTGATGAACCCAAGTAAGCCCTAATCTACAACGGATTCCCGAAACCTTAACACTTTTCTATTTTTGTTTTCAATCTTCTTTAAATTGCTTTATTTCATTCGTTAGTTTAATTCCTTATTACAAAAATCGTAGAAAATACTTTTTGAAACATCTTTTGACTCGAAAGTTACTTGAATTAATTAGTAGAAGTGATTCACACTCCTCATAGGAACGAACCGTATTTACTATTGTTTACATCTTTCGATACTGTGCGCTTACAGTAAAACAAAGTCGGTTTTCTGACACATCAACCAAGAGAGAATGGAGGCTTGGCTTTACAAAGCTTGAAAATGACTAACCAAGCCATGTTGGCTAAGTGGACATAGAGGTTTCACAATGAGAAACATTCTCTGTGGAGGAAAGTAATTATGGATAAAATGGATAGGTCAGAAAATGACAGATAAGTCAAGGATAATGCAAAACCAATGGGGAGAAGCTCGTGGAAAGGGATTCAGAAACCAAAAGATAATTGAAGAAGTGACCATAACTAATATTGGAAATGGGATTTCGATAAATTTTTGGGTGATAAATGGAGAGATGACAATTCCCTAAAAGCCTTATATCCAAAAGCATATAAACTAGCTGAAAGACAAACAAGCTTTATTTAGAGATATGATTTCCCAGGGGATCTGGAATATCTGATTCAAGAGGCCACCAAACAGTCAATAATTGGTTCAAATTACAGAACTGATGATGCATTTGGGATCTCCACCAACTCTAACTAATCAGGAAGATGTAATTATTTTTGATGCAGGTAAGAGTTTTTCTCAAGTCCACTTACAATTGGTTGTAAACAGTTAGTTACGTATGTAGTTAACTGTGGCCGATGTTGGGTCATGAATGAACCTAGCTAGGTATACATGGAATTGTAATCTTATCCTTTCTAAATAAAATTATAACCTTTTCGCCAAAAAACAAACATAGTAGAAAGAAGAAGAAGACAAATCAGGTAAGCAAAGTTTTTACCTCTTTAGTGAGATCAAGAAATGATAAGAAACTTCCGATATAGGGCTGCATATGTACGAGCTCCGGAAGGCCGACGTCCACCACTTCATTGAGTCCAGCATGGTTTGTTATTATCAAGTCACAATCTTCGGGTTCACGTCTCTTCATAACTTTTCCAATTTTCAGCAAAGTATGATCGGATCATTACTTAGTTTTAAGGAAGAAAATGACGGAGCTGTGCATTATGGGTGACAATCTTATAAAGGATTTCCGAAACCGTAAGCCAAACCTTAAGTTCCAATTTAATAATCTCAAATACTCCTTTAAAACCATATCCATTAATATATCTTCGACAAATGCATATCAAATTATCAAAAACTCCTAAGACATTGCTGATGTGTGGTTTTTCTTCACCTTGTGGTAACTCAGGAAATGGATATTCAATGAATGTTTCATCTGAAATGTGGAAACCAAGAATGACATAAGTTGGATTTGCTACATTACCAGGAGGATAGGCTATCCAATAGAGGTAGCCGTCCAAGAATACCCCATCTTGTATCAAAGAATTTTCAAACGTATCTTCAAAAGTATAATTAATGGGAGTTGATGTTATCCTATCTTGTCCCGTTAACATATAAATCTGGACAGTTGATGGAGACTCTCTATGGTGGTAAACGATGGATACCAACTTATAAACATGTTTTGTTGAATCAAACCCAAAAGTGAAAAAATTGTCTCCCTTAGGTATCAAAACAGGTGGAGGTGGTAGAATTACTCGTGCGACCCAGTACAAGGATTCCACACCACAACTTCCCCATTAAGCCATTAGAAACAGATAAGCCCATCCTATGGAAAGAATCAAATAATAGGTGACCAATCACCTAAAGTTGTAGTTGTATCAAAGGTCTTTGTGACTTGATTATAATCCACCGAATAGAAGGATTGAATGGGACCACCATCCGTCATCAGTAAACTAAGTTGTATGGTTTAGAAGAATGCTCTAAGTGGAGTGTAACAAATCATTCCTTTCTAGTCAAATGACTCCATGCTTCGCAGGTGTGCCTTAATCTCAGAACATATTTAGCTGGTAACCAACTGAGAATCATCTCTATTATGATGTTTGGCAGTTCAACAACATCTATTCCTCCTTCTTCTCCCTCAATGACTGCTAAATTATGTCCCCCTCATTTAGCACCAAACCATTTTTTATGCCCCTGCCCCTGCCCCTGCCTTTTGCTCTTCCATTAACACCACCACGATTAATTATTCTTCTCATCAGTCGCCAATGAAGCATTTTTTAGATGAATTTATGAAAACAGATAAAAGAGATTATAATCCAGGTTGGGGGCAGGGACGAACCCAGGAATTATCAATGTGTAGGGATAAAACCAGGAATCAATTTATATTACCATAATGTATCTATTGTATGTAATAATATACTAACTTAATTATGAAAATGTGTCTCATGTGTTAAATACACAATAAATAAATAAATAAATGTAATATTTTCTTAGAAAACATGGAAAATTGTTGTGTCCCTTCATTTTATCCCATTGTTTTGCTACATAATTAAGTTGTGCCCCTTCTTTTTAAACCAAATTTTTTAAAAAATGTAGTTGATTTCTTGTGAAAGAGATGTCTATAATTTAGCAAAAAAAGACTATCCCTTTATTTTAAACCTTTGTTTAAGTCAAACAACAATCGTTGATAATGGGTTTCTTTACACTGTAGTGTTAGATTGGCTGGCGTGTTTTACTGGAAAAGCTTCGTTGATTGACAAGTAACCTAGTCTTCGTTCAAAACCAACAAATAAAAAACAAGAGATCCCAACTATCGGGCGGCTCTCGCTTGACTTTCAGTTTTCGACGGTGATCCACTAGAACTTGCTTTTTCATTATGTATCCTAGATGTAATGACTAAAAATTCTTTGGTTGATAATTACGACCCTTAGAAGAAAAAAATTAAGTCCGGTCGCGATAACCCATCTGTATTTTCAATGACAACACTGCAAAGCCTGTTAACGACAACAATTTAGTAAGACTTCCTAGAGCAAAAGTGATTCCTTCAAAATTTCCAGCCTGCATTTGGTGATATCTTAGAATAAACCTGTCTTAAACTTCTCTATAGTAAAGATCCTTTAGATTCTCCAGATTTGCATCATCCTCAGCAAAAAAGTCAATGTTCGTTGTCTGTAACTCCTTGGCCCAGCTTATTATGGCTAATTCAGCTCCCTTTGCTTCTGGATTCCTGCAACTTCCATTGGTTGAGAAGGTTTTGGTTCCAATGTAGGTACCTGAGAAAGATACATCATAAATAAAAAAATCAGTCCAAACTGAGTCAAGATTAGTAGCATTACTTTCATTGTTTATATGACAATTTAGGAAGCAAATGCTATTTATTTCAAACTTTTGTTTGTGTTGATTTATCAATCTTTCCATGTTGTCTTGATCAGTAACAAGGTAGAGAGGGTTGTTAATGATATGGATTTGATTATGGACAACTCTGTCAAATAGAGTCATATGCTCCTTGAGTCTCTTTCAGTTGTTGTATCCTGGGGACGACGCGAGATCGATGAATTGCTTGTAAAATATTGGGCTGAGCTGCGAAACGTCTTAAAGAGAGCGACTTAGTCCGCGACTCAGCCATGATATTTCTTTCGTGTTTTATTTTATTTATTGTGGAGGCTTAGTGCTATAATTGTTTCAAAGGTTGTCTAGCTTGTTTGGAATATTATCTTAGCTAGAAGTATACTCCAAAGATGAAGGTGTTGATGGAACGGGTCCAGAAACCTTCATAATCAGGTTGGGGATTGATAATTCAGTCAGTTGAAAGAGAATATCTCTACTCTTGTTACCTGAATTGGTAACTGGAATAGTACTAGGTTAAACTTTACCAGTTTGAACTTCAGACTGACTACCTCGAGGCTCATAGTTCAAATACATATTAATAAAACTGCCCTTGGGAACACTGACATCACCTTAGGGTTTGGATTTCCTTTATACGCGAGGAACATCATCTTCAAAATATTTATCATACTCTTCAGTAGAATTAGTAATAACTGAAAGATCCTGGGAGATCTGAGAACTAGAGCTCCCAATCTGAAGAACATTAGATGTGTCAATTCTCGCTGAAAGAGACTTGATTTCATCAAAAATGTAAGGACGAAAGTGTTCAAAACCCTTGGAGTATGTATAGTATTTGGACCTATACATACATATGGTTTTTTATTTGTACCGAATCCACTCCATTTCCGAACTCATCTTCATCACAGGCTCGTCACTCGAATCCATTATAAACATCAATTCTTTACCAAAACCAATAGCCACCACCATCGATTATCCATCTCCATCGTAAACTGCCATTAATGTTCTTCTCTGCCATCATCAATTATTTCTACTTCAAATGGAAGATCCTCCATGCCACAATCTTCTCAACCATTAACAACCGCGATATCAATCATCAGCCGTTAAAAGTGAAGAACCCTAATTTTACCCTTTTGAATTTGGGAGAAAATGTTGGATCCCCGAGAATTAAAGTTGGTTCTTTTAGTAAAATTTGAATAAATGGAATCCCTTAGTAATTCATCTGGTTTCTTTAGTAATTCGTGTTTCAGACTCGTTGATCTGTTTCGGCAACCGACAAGCTTAATTTCTCGTTTCACTCATAACTTCTTCATACGACGTCGGAATGACCTTATTCTTTGGTAGTTGGCTTAGTTATTTCATTCTCCATAAGATGATGAGAAGAAATCCTGTATTTTAATGATTTCCACTTGGTATTTGGTCCTTCCTTTGTAGCACTTCTTTTCTTGCACAATTAAGTGTCAATCCATTTCTTTTGGATGATTTCACTTAATTAAAAAAAAACAAAAAAAACATAATGTACAATAATTAACAAGAAATATAGCAAATAAGTGCATGAGATTGACACTAAAAATATAGATAATTATGAGTCCTTAGCTAAGTCTTATCATTGTCTCATTTACTTCTATCATTCTATTTATTTGTTTGAAGCTAGACTTGAGCACATCTCATAGTATTCTAACTAAATACCATGGATTCTACTAACAAAAACTCGTCAAAAGAACAAAACTCATGTAGAAAGCATTAAGAGTTTGATAGTGTGTTATTATCTATAGATGTTGAAGAAGAAGTAACAAATATTATCCCAATTACTAGAAGTAAGGGAACAATGAAAAGGTTTCTCTATGTAAGATAAATACCATCGGGAAGATGGGTTGCTGAAATAAAAGACTATTCACAAAATTAAGATTGGTGTTAGGAATTTGATAAACCAGGATAAACATCCATTGCTTATGACGATGATGCTCGCCCTTCTTCGTGATCAATACCAATAAGAACAACACACATCTTGAAGGAAATATTGGTCATAGTTATTTAACTGCCAAAAATCCAAGGCTTTATCAACTTCTTCGATGTACGATTTTGAAGTGTTGGAAAACAATAGCGAAAAATGAGTTTAGAGCTTTTATAAAAATAAATAAAATTTTGTGCGTATGTGGATTCGAGCTATTGAATTATTGGTCACTTTATATTTTTTGGCATTTCTTTTGTGGATAAAAATTTTTAATCCCACATTGGAGAGTTCCCACTTCTTAAAATACATTAAAATAACATATAAACAATTTTTTCTCAACCTATTTAGAAATTCAAGGAAAATAGTTTGTCTATGGTTTTAGAGAGACCAAATGAACAATATTTTGTATTGTTTTTCTTAAGCTTTCGAGATTTTCCTTGATATTTTTTATGTTAAAGTTGAGCATCTGCTACAAGTGCTAGTAGTAGGTGTAATATGGTGTTTTATCATAGAGACATCCCTCCTATAAGTCTATAACATCACTCTTGAGTGTATACGGGCATTATATCTTAAGGGAAGCATGTTGAACCCGTGACTCATCTTGTTTTTCCAAAGTTTTACAACATATTATGTTGCTGTTGCGGAGAACCGAGGAGGTTATCCAATTTCGTCAAATCACTTTCGTTAGAAATGAGCTAAGTATCAACATTTTTTTTAATTTGATTTTTTTTTCTCATTTTTTATTATGGCACCCAACTAGAAAAACCATGCACAATTGGTAAACACTTCCAAGGAAGGTTCTAGTACGGTCGTTTATGATGAGAAGAGATGAAACAAATACAATTATTCGGTCGAATATAGCATGTTGTTCATCAGATTATGACCATCAAAGATTATTCGGCTTTAACAAATTATTTTAGTAATAACTAAAATTGAATGATTGATCGTTTTAGAAAAGTGGTAAAAATAGTTCGTTCGCTGAGACTTGTGAAGATTCGTTTTAGACCTAATTTTGATTTAAACTAGAAAATAAGTAAAATAATTAACAACGTTTGGAGAAACTGGAACTCAGGATTCCACCAAAATCACTTCTGATTGATTTCTACAATGATTCTTTAACAATTATAGCTCTTTTATTGACTCTGTTTCTTTGCCAAAAGTAAATTTCTAAAACATTAATTGTAAATCATAAGCATGGCGCATCAAAAGCTCTTAAGTCCCAGCATACACCATCAAACAAAATCACAACTAATTAAGAAAAATCATAAATCAATTAAAAATCAATGCACTAGTCGTAAAGAATCAAAATTTACCATCCAATCATGAAATATGGCTTCCTACATTCTCACAGTGGTGGGGTTTAGCTCATCATGCTCAAAATACTCTCAAAAGATTGGTACATAGCTCAAAAAGTGTTAAAAAGATGAAAAGAAGCTAAAAATAATGAAATAGGGAATCTGCAACGTTTTCTGGACGTTACAAAATAACTGTTGCAACGCAGCTTGAAGATAAATGTTGCAAAGCGAAGATACACGTTGCAAAACCGTTGAAGAAACCGTGGCAGAGTGGTTAAAGAAATCGTTGCCTTATCTTTTGTTCTTCGTGTTCTTCAGCAGCAGCAACATAATTGTTCCCGAGCTTCCCCACTTGACTTTTCTTCCTCCTTTTTTCTATTTATAGGTTTAATAAACCTTAACAACTCCTTCTAACTCGATAAGGACCCAAAATACAATCCAAAATAAACTCTAATCCCATATCAATCCCAATCAGATTAGAATTCTTTTTCCGGCTGTAACACGGATTTCCAACCATTTTCCCGGCTTTAAACTCTTGTAATTTATGTGTATTAGTCTTGTTTCATGTTATGATCCAACAACTCTTTAAATCCCATAACAATCGATTTCAACCAAATCAGGGAACTCTTCACGCAAAAGAATTGTTTCCCGCCATTTTTCTCTTTTTGAACCAAAAAGGAGAGGTGCCCCTATCCAGAAGTGGGTGCCTTTATCACTTGTCGAGCCAATTTTTTCACAAATTTTTATTTCTCAAATATACATACAAACACATAAAATAACCCAATAATTACACAATCAAGCACTAGTAGTACAAAGAATTGAGAACAATTTAGACACAAAAATGTGGCAATCAAATACCCCCAAACTTATTATTTGTTATTCCTCGAGCAAATCTAATCTAAAAATAAAATAAAAATCCTAACTCACTTTCTTAGGCATCGCGATTGCACTTAGCGTGTGCAATAAGCCTTTAAACCCATAGGTGTCCCTGTCAGACGAGTTTTAGTCTCGTGAGGGTTTACAAGAGGTATACCATAAAACCTTTACTCCAAACCCTATCTACCTGTGAACGATTGAGGGTAAACACTAAAAAGCTATTTAGTTGGCATACTAAATTTTTCGGCTATGGAAATTATTTCCCTATATGAGTCCAACTGTTGTACACGAGTTTGCACTCAGCATACTAAAGTTCATATATAAGAAAACAAAGCTCTACTTAGGTAGTCATTCAACCACGATACTCAAAATCTATCAAAGTACAATCACATGAAAAGATTTAGAAGATAGATGTAAACAAAATGAAGTTTGCGCATGTTGACTAAGGTGAAAGGTGTTTCCCATATCTGTCTGAAGGTTAGTGCCATGATGAATCCTAATAAACTGAAATACGCTCCTACTGGTCTTAATCTTTATAGTAATATCGTCTCAACTGGTATATACAAGGGTCCCAACGATCGATTTATTGAAAATAAAATAATTATCTTTATATTGTTAAATATACTGACAACATGATTGGACCAAATGGATCTAAGCGCATGCTCCTTATCGCCATCTTACATGATAGTTCTCATGGATCCTGCGTTCCATGCTTGCTTAGGCGACTGAGACAGGGAGAACACACACATATTGGTATCAAAGTGTCAATACACAATCTTTTTTCGTCCGAATAATAGTCTAAATAATCTCAAACACTCTACTCCATCCTGGCGGCAATAAAATTTCGATATTGGTGCCCCACCAAATCACTTAGAGAAACACAATAAATTGCAAAAATAAAAACAGAAGGTGATATGGTCGAGATAGACTCCGAGATATGGTGACGGCTATCATGTTATTTCTAACACTGAGCTAGGCATCCTTTTATGAATAGACCATTTAGCTAGGCACACCAATTCCATAGAATATGAGCTAAGTTTCCATCTACCTAGAATGGTTAGTGTCATCCTGAATTGTTCACAAGTTTCTAGACTTTGGAGTTTCATATTTCAACTTAAAAGTTTCTCCCTTACCCCCAAACTTAAATCTAACATTGTCCTCAATGTTCTAAAGATGAATGATTAAATATATGAACAAGGAAAAACTGTTACCAATCGAAGGAAAGGAGTTAAGGAAACATATTACCGTGTTGCATGAGCATGGGTTACCTCCCAAGAAATGTTAAGTTTAAAGTCTTCAGCCAGACTAAGAAAGAATTATTCACCTCAAAATCATATAGCAATAGCCGAAACAACTGTGGGTCATCTGAATAAAATAATGTTATCACAAATAAAAGAAAACTGCAACAGGCAAAGAAAATGAACAAACCGAGCACTCCCTTATCTAGTTTTCTATTTAAGACAACTACTTCTAGTTGTGGTTCAGGTTCAGGCTCTATAAAATGGTCTAGATAAAATAATTTCATGGGATGGATTTCCTCATAGGCAAGATCAAAAGGATCAGGTTGTAGAGTTTGGAAAAACTCAACCAAAAACTTAGAAGCACATAATAATAACCTGAATAATTGTAGATCCTCAAAGTTAATCAGATTGGACTCACACACTTGACTACTATAATGGTGGTCATTCTTAAGCAAATGTGTCGATTCTAATCTCTTAAAGTAATTAGGCTTAGTTTCAAAACTTAATAAGTGATAGATTTGAAATTCAAACGTTCCCTCAATTGGTAGAAAAAATTTTGGTGGAAAAACAAATTCAATGTTGGTATTATTGTTTAGGTAGACCACATCAACCAGAGGATGAGTCTCTAACAACTGAACTTGTTTCTGGGCATCACCACATCAACCAGAGGGTGGTTACTTACGTCCGCCGGAGAAATATTGTTGATCTTTATTTATGTGAAGGGTTACAAAGATCTAGGGATAAACTTTTCTCTCATAATAGCTCAAGAATTTTCTCTCTCACATCATATGCCTCACTCTTTCAAAAAATGCTCACCCCTTTGTCAGCAATTTAGCCCTGAATGTATAGACATGCTTGTTGATACAACTAAACTTACAATGTTGGGCATGTATATGTAATTTTTTGTATCCTTGTCGGGGACCACGGTCTGAAGGTTTGTCGTTCCATCCCCATATACTTTTCGTTGTCCCCCGATCTAGTGCTTGTCTCGATAGTGTCCAAATGATTCCACTTTGTTCTGACCCTTTGTCCAGAGATGAACCCATGTTTTTTCTTTAGGTAGGGTTGGACTGTCATTTATTGTTGCGGCGGCCGAAGGCTGCATTAAATTTTCTGGAATGAATCACGTAATTAGTGGGTAAATGTAATTTGCCTATAGAATACTTGATTTATAACTAAATAAATATTTAAATGAACATAAAAATAATAATAAAATGTGATTGGACAAAGAAATTAAGGTTGATGGAATAAAAATAGCTATATTTAAACAAAATTGAGGCTTTCCTTAAAACTAAACTATATAGGCTAGAAATACATCAACTAATTTTTCTTATGGGCTAAAATAAGTAAAAATTTTGTTGGCCAAAATCAGGGGCGGGCTATAGCCTCACTTAACCCCTTCTATAGGTCCGTCCCTATCTCGATCCATCTTCTATATCCTTTACTAGTTGTATTAAATTTCTTATTCCTTTTTTATGCTCAACCATTTATCCTCTCAATCATTTTTCATGTGTCTTTGTCTTCTTTTCTATTGGTAGATGTTTTGGATAAAGCGTTGGACTCAGCTGCTGATCTAGTACTTCTTCCTATTATTATTCCCATATATAGTCCTCCTTCGGAAATACATCCACATATATCTGGATATTTGATCGCTACAAAAACTAACTCGACTCAATTGATCTCCGATTCACAGAACTCCGAGTAAAGTTCCTCGCTATCCATAAGGGTTTCTTAATGATATCTTTATTAAACCCTTTTTTCATATATTTTTTTTCATATCATACACTAGCTAGAATTACTTCGATCTTATTTCTCTACATTCCTAGCAACCAGCAGTCCCCTTTTTTAGCTGGTTTTCCTCGTGAAACTGATTCTAAGTTCTGCTGTTTGATAGTGTTGTCGAGATTTCCTTGAATAAAAAAATACATTATTTTTAGTATTGATCAATATCAACTCGTTCCGAGATCGTATCTTCATAAATATCTTAGCTGATTTGTATAATAAATAAACCACAATAATGCATATAAATGTGGTACGAGCAATGTAGTTGATTTCGGCCGAAATGGCCAAAATTTCGTGTTTCGGGGTGAAACCGAAACGAATTAAGGGTTACCGGCGAAACAATATTGCACCGAAAATATCGACCGAAATTTATAAAAACCGGTTTTACCCGATATTTTCCGAAATTCCCGATATATGTTTGTGTCCGTTGGATGACAACTTTTTTTAAAATCCAACGCTTTAGATTCGTTGGAGGGAAATGAACCCTAGTTTCACTTCATTTCTCCATCGTTCTTCTCTTCATTTGCTTCTGTTTGATCATTAACTTCATCTCGATCGTTCCTCTCTTCATTTGCTTCTATGTTCATCAACTTCATCTCCATCGTTTCAAGTTCAAGTCTCCTCTAAAGTCTAAACACTTCTCTTCTTCTTGATTCACAATCGAGTCTCTTAAAAAATTCTTAAATCGATTCAGAAATGCATCTATTGTTCCGGTTATTAAAGCACAAACCACCCCAGGTATTGGATCTTGATTTTCTGTTGAATAAATTTGTGGGTTTGTCTTATTTTGCTGATCTGTGTGGTGGGTTGTTATCAGATTACAAGCCAGACTCCAAATTTTACAAGATTGAAGCCATTTTAGGTGAAAATTTTAATTTTTTTCCTGTACAGAGATTGGTTTTTTTCCTGAGATTGATTTTTGTGCAGTTATAATTCGATTATATTAGTATGATATGAACATTAAAATGAAGACAACGAGCTTATCAAAGAAACCCATTTCTTGTTTTTGTGATGTGAATGAAGAAATGTTAAACGTAAGGGTACATGACCTCATAGATTGTCTAGTATGTTTCATATGAGATGGTGTTATCATACAGATGTGTTCTTGTGTGGCATATGGTTGGTTCCAGATTGTCTTGTTATCATTTATCTAATAGATTGTGTTCTTGTTATCATTTACCTAATAGATTGCCTTCTTTGCTCTTGTGTGGCATATAGTTGGTTCCAGATTACAGGACTTCCTGTCTAGTATGTTTCATATGAGATGGTTGTTATCATACATATGTGTTCTCTCGTTGACATAATTGACATTTGTAAGATGTTGGTCTACTTTTTTGTTATACATGTTCTTATTTATTCTGTTTCTGTAGGTGACATCAGACTTGACTCCAGTAAATTCAAGAAAAGTAGCTGTTCAATTCGATAAATTCAAAATACTGGGTTTGGTAAGCTACACATTGTTATACTCAAAATTACTTACATGCAAACACATTAAGAATGTTCACTCTAAAATCATTTTAGGAGACAGGTTGACACAATATAAGAATATCTGAAACTGATGTGAAACCCACTTATACTCTTCTGCATTGGTAGCCACAGAAGATAGGATGTGTGTAAGAAGATAGGGTCATCTGGGTTTTCTTGACTGCTGAATTGTATGAGCATAAGACAGAAGCAGACGGTTGTGAATCTGGGTCTGAAAATGGTGGTTTTTGCATGCAGTCTGTTTATGTTTAAGTTTGTTTCCGTGGCTAAGGAGTTGGTAACAAATATTGTTTCTAAAAGCATTATCTAGTGAACTCTTCCCAGTAGTAATAGAGAAGTGGAATTAATGGTTTGTCTATTGAACTCTGCCAAGAATAGGCATTGTATCATTTTGAACAGACATAATTTGACATAATTTGACTAACTGTTGTAGTTCACTTTACTCATTTTGGATTCACTTTACTCATTTTGGATTCACTTTTCTTATTTATGTCCTTAGCTAGCGTAACAGCCTCGGTATGCTTAATAGTTCTGAAAAATAATGCTAGTGTATCAATGGAACTTCATAGCGGTGTTTATGAAACCAAAATTAAGTATTCTTCCTAGTCAACTATCCATTTTGGATTCCTGTTTAGCTCTTTATATTAACTTGTTTTGTTTCAGTTTTGTTACTTTAGGTTGTGATTATGGATTCTTCTAATGCATCCAATTCATGCACTACAACCTATACATGTGGTTCATTGTTGCCTTCATCTTCTACACATACCAAAGATGCACCAACTAAAGACAATTCATCCAAAGATATAGCATGGCAATGGGGTGAACGCAGAGATCCAGATCATCCAACCTGGGTTACTTGTTTGTTATGTTTGAAAGAAATCCGTGGTGGTGGAATCACTAGGCTTAAGCAGCATATCTTACAAAATTCAGGGAATGTTAAACCATGTGGTAGTGCAACAATTAATATTATAAGCAAAATAAATCAGGAGGATTCTATAAAGAGGACCAAAAAAACTCATACGGCTAATGTTGATTTATCGTATCAGCATATAAACTCAGATGAAGGATCTGATGCTGACACTGATGTTGAGGAGCAAGAAAAAGAGGCCAGTGTTAGTCAGGCAGTGGTACAAACTAAGAAGAGACATCGAATAGGCCAAAGTAATAGTAGAGGTCCAATGGATTCATTTATGAAGACAGATCACGAGAGAACTCAGCATGCCACTCTTGAAAGAAACAGTTTAGCGAAAGAGAAGTTACTAAAAAATGCATGGAAAAGCATTTCAGCTTGGGTAACTGATAATTCGATATCTTTTAATACCGTTCGTTGCCCAAGCATTTCAGCTTGGATGACTGAGAATTCGACATCTATAATGAAGCTAATGATTTTGATTAGAATTGTAATACCCTTCTTTAATAAGTACTTTAGACAGTGAACTTTGAAGTTGTTGTTGCTTATTTTGTGTTTCCAGTTTGAACTTTAAACTATGTATGAAATCTATGGATCTATATATTTTAGATGAGTATTAATTTTTCTTTCTAAACTTTGTGATTTTTTTTTGATATAACGTGTTAAAATTTATTTATAGTTATAAATGTGAACTAGTATTTTTTTTATAAAATTATAGGTATAAAATGTGTGAACCTATATTTCGCCGATATTTGGAATCGAAATATCTCCGATACAACGGTATACCAGTGTATCGCTCTCAACCGATACAGATCGAAATCCGAAATCGACTACATTAGGTACGAGTTAGTTTAGTGCAAGTTTTAAGCAATCAATGAACAACTTCTGCCAATGCGAAGCCTTCACATTGTCATGGATCAAAGATTTAAAAAAGCTTCAGTAGCGCCAGAGATCCGCACTACATTTTCTCTTGTTTTTTTGTGATACTATCTTGATTGCTTTGTCTCCTCCTTTGTATTGGCTTCAATAGTTCGCTTTTGCCTTTACTTTCTCTGGCTAATCCTTTTTCTTCCTTGTATTTACAGTGTACTTTTCTCTCCCTTTTAAAATAATATATTGAAAAAAATTCCGTTAAAAAGCAAGGCCAGAAAAAGATCTCATTTTCATATACAGTGATCTGAATTATACTCAATAGTTTATCAAATTGTCAGAAAACCACCACTTGTTCGCCACTAGCAGGTTTCATAGTTTCGCTTATCCAGTGGTTCTCATTCATCCAATGGATTTTCTTGTTTAAAGATAATTACAGTATAATTACTGTATCCACATGGGGGTGTGCATAAGTGCGCATCAAAATAATATGTGTGCGCAGCATATCAGTGTCCTTAATTTATTAGAATCAAATCAATAAAACTGTCTATTAGTGATAGACATTTTCTTGAGCAGGTCAGTCAGTAGTTAGTGATTCTCATGCACTACAGTAAATCAACCTTCATTACATCTCTACGTGCATCAAGTGTTAGATCGATGCTGATGCTATACAGAGGACAACAAAACATAAAATTTATTTGATTCATCCAAAATTAAACTACGTCTAAGGAGTGGTTGCGGTTTACACTATAATCACAAAATAGTGTTCAGAGGAATACAACGATATAAATTTTAAATAGGGCAACTCAAAATATATAAATAGAGACTACTTAAAAAAATTGGGCCGGGCGTTGTCCCAGATCCCGTAAAGGTTTGTTTATATTCTCTCTGTTCCATAAACTAAACCTCTGAAAAAATCTCATTTAATTTTTCAACGGATCGTCAATCAGAACAGATCGAGTACAAACCGGATCGTGTACAACCAAACTCCACACAAACATAACATCCCACAAACACCGACTAACATTAACGAGCTAACACCGACTAACATTAACGAGACCTACCCTGCCTCCCTATCATGCATATTAATAATACTCCTTGCTGTCTGTCTTACATTCACTATTCATTCACTATCTCTCCCATCAATAATTTGGAATTTTTGTCGCAGATTAATTGGCTTATAATAATAACATTTCAGATCTCATTTCTTTCCTTGTTCTGATCTTCTTCCCAAATTCATATATACATAGTATTCTCCATTCTGACAAAACATCTTAAAAAAATCCTTCCCACCTCAATCCAGCCATGGCTGTATCATGCCTCCTCACAAAACTACTTTTCTTCTTCTTGCTAGTTTCATGTATTTTCATCTCCACAGTCAAAGCCACAGAGGTATATTGCAGACATCCAATTTGCATTACAATTGTCTGTCTATAATCTTTATATTGCTCTTAACTTTTTTTGTTTGTTTTATTTTTCTTTACAGGACGAGGATACCATTTATGGGGATGAATGTGACTATGAAATAGTAGTGAGTACAGGTAAATCAAAAGGACCAACAAATTATAAGTTATCAGTTGTTTTGACTACAAAAAATGGTGAAAATATTAGTACTAGTGATTTTGTTGGAGAATGGGGAGATATGGGTCGATACCATACGTTCTTTCAAGCTGATACCGAGAGTGGATTTATGGCGACCGGACCGTGTTTCACCACCAGTTTCTGCAATATCGAGATTGGTGGTGGGAATGGAAGTAATGGAGGAGGTCGTCTAAAGCCTCACTGGTATGTGAATAACATTACAGTGATTACTAGAGGGGACAAAATCAACGATCGAGTGAGAACGTTTCATTTTTTCGGCAAACATCATAGTATAGCGCGTACTAATCCTCCTGTTAGCTACGGTAATTGCCGTAAATCACATAAAAAGAAGAAGCATTGAGCTGAGCTAAATATATATGATCAGCCTATATATTGGCATTTTATGGTACCCACATCACATTGTATTAATATTCTGGTGTTGTTAAATTAATGATGTTCTTTTAAGTTAAGAAACTTGTTAATTTCTGCCTATTTCTCTTGAAACCAATATTTCACTGAATTTAAGTTCTATATCGCGAATTCGTCCGTCCATACCCTGAAGTTGTTGATGTAATATTTGCTCCATGAGATCAAGACGTTGCTCGATGAACTGAAAACACTGCCGCATATTTTGTTGTTCTTGCCTCGGTTTCACTAGTTCTTTTATTAGTTTATTTTTGTTATCTGTAAGTGATTCTTTCTCTTCTGTTTCTGCTGATCCATTTGAAGAACTCATCCCTTGAAAATGTTGTTGATGGCTAAGTGCGCTAGCATATGAAGATGGTTTTCGCCGTTTAATGTTCTTCAGTGAGTGTGTCTGACCTTTTTGAAATACTTCATGTGCAAATTCCCATCGTTCTGGATCGACCTTGCTAAAACCCTGTCCACAAAATGTAAATGGATTTGATTATGATGATTAGTCAGGATTATGAAGCATTATTCACAGCAACAAACCTGCCAAAACTTGAACAGAAATAGTGTTAAATCTAATTTGAGTCTGAAATTCTGAACTCAAGAGCCGTAGGAATAAAGCCTATTAGAATTACCTACAAGATTTTAAGAAATGGTTGCCTAAAGTGTTCTGTTTTGACATGCCATAAAATTTACCAATGGAAACATCAAATTTTTACTAATAAAACAAAACGAAGCGGATTTGATTAACTAGCAGTGGAGATCAATAAGAGAAAAGGCATACGTAGACGTTCAATTGTCTAATGAAGCTCGAGAAGTTGTTGTGCCTAAAGTATTTTGGCAAAACATGCTTCTCCAAATCTCTATGGTTCCAAACAACAAAGCTATTTTTGTAGTTTAGGCTCCATGACACAATTGAATCTGTCAATGGATCATCCACCATTTCGTATGTCTTTCTAATGAACTGTGATGGAAACCCCATTATCATTACTCGAACAAATTACATTAACATTTAGAGAAGTGTGGAAACCAACAACATTTCTTATATACCCATATTTTGATTCTTTTTTTGTTTTTTCATTCTCTTTGAAAATGTAGACTGTGTGATTCTTGTACTCATGTACAGTCATGTATTCTCTAGAGAGAAAGCAATATTCCTTTACCTTCGTTTTCTGTTTCGCACCCAAAATGCAGGAAATGTGTTTCTTGTCTCACAATTAGAGAAGAGCAAGAAGAACATTGGAGAAATTGATCGATTAAGTACACGATAACTTTCCTGCCGAGAAAACGGAGAAAGAAATAAACCGAGGTGGGAGAGAAATTAATAAGCTTTGTGCGGCTTCCTTAGTTGCGATCCCGTTAAGTTCTTGCAAAGGAGTTCTTAACCCATTGTCCGAGGGATGGGAGGAGCATATGTTGAGCATACTTCTCCTCCGGCTTGCCTAATAACATACTAAAGTTACAAGTGCTCTTTGTGGCTTCCCCACCTTGGTCTGTTTCTCAGTTTCCAGTACCAGACCTTAAAAAACGAAACCGGATCCAATTTTAACCGGGCAACTGCAATGCAATGGAGTGGCTCCATGAGAACAATGAATTGCCGCATTGCCAGTCCAATTTGACAAAACAATTCATACAATGGGTACTCGACCGACGTTCTAAACCTCTCAGCATGTGGTTTGGTTTGTTAAAGATCATGGAGTTTAAGACTGATAGCGATGGAGATAGTTAAGGTGACAAATTTTCAAAAACTGGGAAATTGATTTTCAAAATAAGGTGACAAATTTCCAAACTACTTACTAATAATTAAAGTCAAGCCCACAATGCCAGCACCACTTTAGTACTTGAGAAAGAAATTGAGCTAAGCCTAAACTTTATCTCTTCTTAATGGTGAGTTTTTGGGTATAAAGTCATCATTTTTCCTCATCAATCATCTCAAAAACAAACCATGGCTAAAATAATTACAAGTTTTGTACTACATTTTCTGGTTTTCTTAGCTATGGCCTCAGCATCAGTCAAAGCTCAGGTACTTATATGATCCATTTATAGAACGTTTTGTATGTAGAATCGGCATGTTTTGTACACTCAACAGTGTGACTATGAAATGATAGTGAACACTGGCATAACCAGAGGGCCATCTCATCTAAAACTCGCCGTTGTAATTGAGCAGATTGGTGGCGAAGGCACCATCAACACCACTAACTTGATTAGGAAGTGGGGAGCTATGGGTCAAGGGTACACGTATTTTCTACCCTATTCATCGGATAGATTCAGAACCAAGTTGCCTTGTATGGAAGAAAATTTCTGTTGGATTGGAATCAAAGGGAAGAAAGGAGAATTAAATCCTCACTGGTATATAGACAACATCACAGTTAGTACAAAAGGTCCCGGTGTTATCAATCGTATGAAAACATTTCGATTTCTTGAAGAGATTGAAACCGTTTATCCTGATGCTAGTCATGGAGAATGCCCATAAGCATTTGTCATATCTGTTACTAAGACGTACTGTGGTTCTAGATAAGAACCAGGATAAAAACCATCCCTCATATGTACCCCAACCTATGTATGTGTTCATGAATTACTTAAAAACAATGAAACTTAAATAAATTCTACACATGAAATTGTAACTGATTTTGTGATAAGCACCGGACGTGATTCGAGTCTGGATTTCTGTTGAACAAAAGAAAATCCGAATTTCTGAAGTCTCTATATTACTTCTATCCCAACAAAAAAGATACTATTCCCTTTTGTCCTAAAATAATTAATCTATTTATTTTCAAATTTTATCCATTAATTGGTGATTTATATTATTAAATAAGGGAATATTTTTAAAATTATCCTTTTAATTAATTATTTTTAGTATAAAAAATATGTTTAATTTAATAGTCGTGTTTATATTCGTTACTTGTGTCTTTTAAAATATTTTTTAATGATATAAAGTTTACGAATATTCGTGGTATATTTTAGGAGATAAATCATTCTTAAGTTTTACTAATTATTATATATAAGGATATAATTGTAAAAAATATTTAAAAATATCATTCTCTCCTTTTTATTTTAAAAATTGTACAAACTTAAATTAGATCATCCGTTCTTGATGAGAAAATATTACTCCCTCCGTTTCAGGAAAAGAGTTACTTTTCCCATTTGCACAATTGTTAAGGCAAGATGAGAGAGAATAACTTTTATAATTTATTTCCAGATTTATCCTAATAAAAAGTTTAATACTACATATATCTTTATAATGAGAATAATAACATTTCTTAAAATAATAAGGGTAGTTTTGAAAGTTTGTTATATTGAAAATGAAAGTAACTCTTTTGTTGGAACAAAAATTTAAAGAGAAAATAACTCTTTTCTTGAAACGGATGGAGTATTTTTTAACTTTGACTTACTTTTAGACTAAAAATGGAAAAACAATAACACCTCTTGTGTTAAGGACGAGGAGTATTCTGCAAAGCACTTTTGAAATGTGGTGTGATCAAAGTCATAGATATCATGGATCATCTGTCTCCAAATCTCAAGTAAAAGAGTTGAATTGTCTAGAGGATTTTCCACGAGTTTTATTTAAACTAGCCTTGTTTGGCTGCTCACAATTTTGGACTATTGATCGTTGGACAAAATGGGAGGGGTTGACTTTCTATATAGGGAGTCAAATTTTCAAAGCTAGAATTAGTGAAAGTCAAGCCCACAATGCCCGCTCTACTTTTTTGTGTTCCTTCTTAACTCACTGTCCGAGGAGGGATGGAGGTGGCAAATGTTGAGCACATGGTCGCTCACTGTTTCTTGTGATGCCCTAAATAACATAGCGACTGCTCTTAGTGCCTTCCCCACCCACCTACAACCTAGTGAAAATCAGGCTTAGAGAAATTGAAACAGATTAGCCATTAACCAGAACAATCATTCTTCCACATTACATATACACACATAATATGACAGAAAAAAGATTCTGTTGAGGACAGGGAAAAAATCAGTAAGAGCGAAACACGTGTAAGAGACGGTAAAAACAGAACCCAACACCATATGTAACACAGGTGTAAAAAATAAAAGGAATGTTGTAAATTAATTTTTTGATGGATTCCATCACTTTTACACCCCTCTTACACCACCATCTTATCATCTCCCCTTGCACCTCATCACATCTTTCACTTCTTGGTAACCCCACATTTAGTGTAATAACTTAGGTTTAATACCTTAGTTATGAGAATGCATTCCATTACTTCCTAATGTTAATGCTATCTTTATCATCCTCTCTTGTATTAGCCTATAAATTGAGGCTCATTCCTTTGTAATGTATACTAATATCTAGTAATGAGAAATTCTCTCTTCTTCTCTCTATTTTTTCTTTTGTGCAATAGTTCATCTTTTGATTTAGTTTATAACACGTTATCAGCAGGCTCTGTTAATGAGCTAATTTATCACCACGATGATGATCAAATTTCTATTGTGATGAATCTTACACAATAAGGTAAAATACTATATATCTTTTTTCTTGTTTTTAAGAAAAACTAAAATCAAAATCTTTTACTTTATATTCATGAGTTGACAAACTTTTGGTTTTCATAAGATGAAGATTTAGTTGAATATAGTAATATATTCACAGCTACTATTTATTTAGACAAATAATCGATTCATGCGTATACATATGTATACCATGTATTAGTTAAAATTGCACATTTGTGAATTATATCATATATATATGAGTTTTTATTTTGTCGATGGATTATTATCTATTTATTTTATTTTATTTTATATCACTTTAAGGTACCAATAATTGTGGATCGCATCATTACAAAGAGGAAAGGTTGTATCCTTGAAGGATAACACAACTTTAACTTTTCCTCCTCAATAATAATCTCCTGGAAAAAAAAAAAAAAAAAAAAAAAGATTGTTCCACCTGAAGTTGGAACTCAGTGTGACACAATATGGACAAAAGAAGTTCACTTGGTTAATCGGTCGGTCCCTGAAGTGACCCGTAACAAAGTGACATCATGTCTCTATCCGCGGTTCCTGAAGTAACATGACCCTGATGTTAAGAAAATTTTATTTTACAAATAATGTGTCCACGTGTACACTGGCAATGAATATTTCGTCAAACCCGAAGATGACGAAATTGATATTTAAATTATGTTGGTACTGTATCTGTGTATGTTCTTTATTTATTTTGATTATTGGTCTTGAAAAAAAAAAGGATTCCAGAAGCAATCCATGGGATGTTATTAACTCCAGAAGTAGTCTAACATGCAAATTAAAAAATTTTGTAGCAATCCAAATTATTATGGGTTCCCGCAGTAATCCATAAATATAGACTCCAGAAGTGGTCTATGAATTTTTTTGGATTTCAGGTATCCATAAAATTCTGGGTTCCCGAAGTAGCCCATAGTTACTAAATACTTTTGTTGATGGTTTTATTATTTTTCTCTCGTCAATCTATACTTTTGTTAATGGTTTTATTATCAAAACTCAAAATATATGTCATATTCTTTGCTACAAGAGCACAATTTTTACAGCATTAAACGTTTCCGACATATTGATTGATTAGTACCAATCAAGCGGAATTTCCCGCTTAAATTTTGGTAGACGTACCAATACAAGAGCATATGACTATCGTTTATAATAAATGCTAATCAGGGTGCACAGTGATAAAGTATACACTGTCAAATTTTAATTACATATATGAGCATGGGTGATTTAAAATTATTAATTGTAATATTATGATGAACAATCCGAAGAAAAATAAAAATAAATCGGATGACCTAATTGGATCCAAGGTCACTCACCCATAATATATTTTGCATGAATAATACTAGATGTGATGAGACTTCCCGCCGTTAGAGGGAGGAAAGCAGTCGTTATAAGAACGTCATGAATTGGTCTCATCATAATTCTTGCACCAATTCGGTATAAGGTGGAGAAGTTATTCATTCATTATGATATGCTTGAAGCATTTTATTCTTACAAGAAGAATAATTAAAACTCATTTGTTGTTACACGTATTTTGGCATTAGTTTATGTCCCTGCAGGGTTAACAATAATTGAGTCGTCTACAACTCATCTGAATTGTTGATGAAAAATAAAATAAAAAATAATATATATTCCTTGATAGAGGAAGCCAATCACGCTGGATCAATATAGTGCTCCTGGGGAGGCTATTGATAATGTTCTCAATGAGACTATTTAACTACGATCTTTAATTACCGAGCCATATTTATCTCATAAAGAGGAATTCATTCCTAAGTGGACAAGTGGTGTCGATATTAAAGAATGATTTTTATACGCGTACATAATCGTAGTTATTGTCGAACATGTATTCAGAGTAGCGACAACCATACATGTATTATAGACAAAATCCTTTTTCGAAGAAAAACTGTCGTGAAGTATCGACAATATGTACGGTTGACTAATATGGGTGAAAGGCATCCATATTTTGTTGTCCTGTCACTAATAAACATTTTTGGACATAAATAAAAATTATGAACCCGAAAGGTTACAAGTTTGATGCTTAATTAGTTTGCATGAAAGTGAGACGAGAGGAACAAGGACGCTAATTGCACAGCGCCACTCATGGCATCTAGTTTCTACAGACACTTGAGATCTGTGAAAATTACATCATCTACTCTTAAATGATTTGAAAATACCCAATACTTTGGTAAGTATTGTGTACCCCGTTGATAGATGAATTTTAAGGAAAACATTTATTTGCCAATTTTACATGTCATAGTCTGACATAATTGTTTGTTATCGAAGATAACGTTCATGTAAACTTCTAAAAGATTATTACAGGTTATACTTCCTTATTGAAAGAATTCAAGATAAAAGATCTTGGAATCATGTATCAAACTTATTAAGCATTATAATGGTCCATGATTTTGTCAACTTTAGAAAGTTTTGACATGTTTACATGGATAAGTACGTAACCTCCTAATAAAACTTGTTAATAGCAATCTACTTTCATCTCGGTAACGGATATGTAACACTCTCTCTGGTTCGTATTACGTACTAATTACAAGTTATTTTTTTGCTTGATTTTATGTATAACTTTATATGTTATACTTGAAATTGTTCGGTAGTGAATTTGTTTGCCAAACTTAATTAGCAGTAATATGGAGGCATTGTGTATATTGGTTTTTGTAGTACCTCTAACATTTGATCTTTGCTTTGACGGTTTATCCAAAGTCTCGTAAGTAATGAACTACAGATAATCAGTTTCCATTTTCCAAATTGTTAGACGATACAACATCCTTTTTGCAGCAACAATGATGATCATCTATTATTGTTTGAAAGGAATTTACGAAGAATAAAAGATATATCAGATCCAACAAATCAACCATTGGGAATTTGACAAAGACAATTCAACTTGAGATTTGAAATTAAGTTATGGCAACATAAAGGTCTCAATTACCAACAAAAAAAAAAATTTGAACTGAAGATGGTTGTTGATTAGCTACTTGTGGTAAATCAACTGAGATATCTTCTTTCTGCTGGAGGATATATTGGACTTTACGATTTGTACTCTTTTTCCTTATTCAAGGTTTTTTTCCAACTGGGTTTTCCTTCTCAAGGTTTTAACGAGGCAATATATATATGTCCAACTCCTTTTCTTAATCTATCTATATTTGCACTCTTTTTCCTTAGTCAAGGTTTTTTTCCTTCTGGGTTTTCCCGACAAGGTTTTGATGAGGCAACGAACTTGAAGAAATTTTCTTAAAGAGATATTCGAAGACATTATTGAAGACAAACTTATATCTTGTTTTGAACAAAGACGGTCAGTGATTCTACTTGAAGATCAACATTATGTAATCAGTCTTTCTATACTTCTTTGGGTGCACATCATCAGGGGGGAGAATATCAATGTTGTGTGATGGAAATTTATGCGTGTTGTACTCTTTTTCCTTCACTTGGTTTTGTCCCAATGGGTTTTCCTAGCAGGGTTTTAATGATGCAATATTTGACGCGTCCAACACCATGATATGATTTGTACTCTTTTTCCTTCGTCTAGGTTTTATCACTTTTGGGTTTTCCTGGCAAGGTTTTAACGAGGCAATATCATAATAGAGTGGTGTCATCCAAGGGGGAGTATTGTAAATTAATTCTTTGGTGGATTCCACCACTCTTACACCCCTCTTACACCACCACCTTATCATCTCCCCTTGCACCTCTTCACATCTTTCACTTCTTGGTAACCCCCACATTTAGTGTAATAACTTAGGTTTAATACCTTAGTTATGAGAATGCATTCCATTATTTCCTAATGTTAATGCTATCTTTATCATCCTCTCTTGTATTAGCCTATAAATTGAGGCCCATTCCTTTGTAATGTATATTAATATCTGTAATGAGAAATTCTCTCTTCTTCTCTCTATTTTTTCTTTTGTGCAATAGTTCATCTTTTGATTTAGTTTATAACAAGGAATAACTTGTTTGGTGTAGTAACTACCGCCTTCGTCTGTCTCTCAATTTCGAGTACCTGACCTGACCTTAGAAAACGAAAAACCTCTTCAATTCTAACGGGGCAACTTTAGTGCAACGGAGTGGATCCATGAGAACTGTACATTTGCAGCGTATAATTTACCAAAACTTTCTTACCATGGGGAGATTTTTTGGGGGTAGGAACAAGGGACATCTAGTATTTTCGGGATTAGGGCGGCATAACGGGAGGGCGTGTCGGTTTTGGGGTAAAACTAACTACCAACCCGTCTATAGGCGGGTTTTCATTTTCAAAACCGTATATCAACCCGTCCACAGGCGGGTCGGGTTGAAACCGATCCGAGTCGGATCGGGCGGGTTCAATTTTTTTTTTTTTGCGGGTTAAACCGCATTTCAGGCCATTTTATGTCCTTCCTTGCACATTTCCTAAACATTCATCTATTCATTCGAGTGAATTGAGGAGACATTGAAGATAGTGGATTCAAGAATCAGCGAGAATGAGATAGAAGAGGAGGTGATGGGTTTGTGAGCGAGAATGAAGAAGAGAAGGAATTAGGGTTTGTTGTTGAAGATAGAAGATGAAGATGGGTTCACCGATGACATAAAGAGAATGGGTTTTCTGATTTCAAAGTAAAAAAATGGCTTTCCATTGATTTCCAGTAAGAATATGGAGATGAAGTGGGGTTTGTATTTTTCTTGGCAGAGAAGATGATGTTGATAAACAACGTGAGTTATGTGAAGGAACAAAGGAGTCTGGTGGTTCTCTGTTGGGTTTGAAACTTAGAAGAACAGGTGAGAGACGAAGTTGATGCTGTGAAGAAATTTGGTGAATACTGAGTTTAATTTGAATCTTGGGTTGGTGTCGAAAACTCGAGAGAAGATAATGGAGAAGAGTTGAGAAAAGATGAAGATGAGATTCGAGGATTCAGGCGAGTTCACTTCTTGGCAGAGATGGAATTAAGAATTAGAAGATTGCAGATAAATGAGTTCAGTTTTACTACCAGCAAGAACAAGAAGAATGGAAGAAAGAGTATGAACAAGAAAACAGGGAACAAGAGGAATTGGTCATTGCCGTGATGATTGAATGAATCTTGAATGAATGAATGAATGTTTGTTGAATAGGTTGTTTGAATTGTATGCAGGGAATGAGGTATAGGAGGTTTAGAAATGAACAACATAGCTGCCTCCATTGCTAAAGTCATTGCACACAGGGTGCTTGTGGAAAGGTCAGAACGAGTAGTTCTTTACATCAGTTCAGCTGGGACCAACTGTTCTATCCTAGTCTTTTGTTTTAGCTATCCATCGTTTGGTGGATGTGCATGATGGTTATTTGGCAGTGGCTAGGAGATGTTTTTGACATCAGGTGAGACATGGAACATTGGGTAGTAGGTGTTAACTGATTTGGATCAGGTTTGATATGTTTTTGGTGATGTTTGCAAGCCTGAAAAACAGGTAAATAGATGTGAGTTATGGCCAATTGGTAGCGGTGATGATAGGTTTGCCGTGAAGATAGGTTTTGAATCTGAGATGAAGAAGAAAAATTGATGCTGCCAATGATTAACTCGAGATTGGAATTTGAGATGGAAGAGATACAAGGGTACAGAGACCACATATGTTACTAACTCGTATAAAGTGAAGCGGCATCAGGAGTGATTCGAGTGAAAAAACAGGAGAATGAGAAATGAATAGAAAGATTAGGTTTATTGTTTAGTTAGGTTTCTTCTTTAGATGGATGGCTATGATAAAAATTAGTAATATAAATCAATGGCTATAAATACTTGGTTTATACGGACGGGTTCAGGCGGATGCTATACTAAACCCGTAAACCAACCCGTGATGATCGAGTTTTTAATTTTCAAAACCGTATATCAACCCGTGGCGGGCGGATTCGGTTTAAAAACCCGTTTTATCGAATTCGGACGGGTGCGATTTTTCGGATCGGTTCCTATGCAGCCCTATTCGGGATCCACTATGTATGTGATTTGGTTTGTTAAAAATCATGGAGTGATAGCCATGGAGACAATTATCACCAGCATCCATATTCCATTGTTGGGAAGTTGATTTTCATAAAATAAGGAGACAAAATTTCAAACTACTAACTAATAATTAAAGTCAAGCCCACAATGCCAGTCCAGCACCACTTGAGGTAAGCCAAAATTTTATCTCTTGTTTGTGAATTTTAGAGTATAAAGTCTCATACCATGCCCACCATTTTTCCTCATCAATAATCTCAAGAACAAGCGATGGTTAAAATAATCACAAGTTCTCTACTACATTTTCTAGTTTTCTTAGCTGTGGCCTCTACATCAATCAAAGCTCAGGTACTTGAATGATCCATTTATAGAACTTTGTGTATGTAGAATCATTATATTCAGTTCTATTTTTTTTTATTTAGTGAAATATATTCTGATTACTACTACTCATTACATGGTGACTACAGGCTAATAAACAGTGTGACTATGAAATGACAGTGAACACCGGCATAACCGGAGGGCCATCTAATTACAAACTTGGCGTAATACTATCGCCTATTGGCGGCGAAGGCAACCTCAACACCACTAACTTGATCAAGAATTGGGGCTCTATGGGTCGAGGATACACGTATTTTCTACCCAATTCGTCGGATAGATTTAGAACCAAGTTGCCTTGTATGGAGAATAATTTCTGTTGGATTGGGATCAAAGGGAAGAAAGGAGAATTAAATCCTCACTGGTATATCAAAAACATCACTGTTAGTACAAAAGGTGACGGTGGTATTGACCGTCTGAAAACATTTCAATTTCTTGAAGAGATTGAAACCGTTTATCCTGATGCTAGTCATGGAGAATGCCCATAAGCATCTGTCATATCTGTTACTAAGACGTACTGTGATTCTAGATAAGAACCAGAATGAAAACCATCCCTCATATGTACCCCAACTTATCTGAGTGTTCATGAATTACTTAAGAACAATGAAATTTAAATAAATTTATATGTGTGGTCGAAGCTGCTCCCTTAAGTTTTGTAATGCTAAATCCTTGTAAATGTGGATTGTCCCTGCCTGCCTGTGGACTGATATCTTTTTATCTTACTTGGCCATCACAATTTCTTACAATGTACTCACAGAAGTAAATTACGTGAAATCGACAAACTAGCTAACAATGAGTCATATGAGAACAAAATACTACTTCCACATCGAGAGAAATAGAAATCGGAGATTCATCACAGTGAGAAATGTGGTAACTACTTATACTGAAAATCATTCCACATCCACCTAGGGAAGTCTAGAATATCTTCTGCAAAGCTCTTTTGGAATGTGGGTTAATCAAAATTATAAATATTATGATCATCTGACTCCAAATCTCAAATAAAAGAGTTATATTCTTTCGAGGATTTTCCACGAGTTTTATTTAAACTAGTCCAAGGTTGTACCATATCGGATTTCGGTTCATATCGGTCGAGAACGATACACTGGTATGCCGGTATATCGGGAAAATTTCAGTTTACATACCGGCGAAATATCGGTCTATATATTTTATACATATAATTTTATAAAAAAAATACTAGCTCACATTTTATAACTATAAATATATTTCAAAACGTTATAAAAAATATTTTTTCATCCGAAATATATAGATCCATAGATTCCTATTAGCATCAAGTTCAGTGATTGATTACTAATAAATAATTACATCAACATTCTGACTAGTTAGCAGTAAGCCAACCAACCTCAACACCTATTCAAATGCAAGACAACCAATTTCAACACCTATAAATTTTTAATGGCTACTATGAAAAGCGGTTCTACAGTCAAATCCAATCAAAAGATTTATCCATTCAACATGGAGATCACTTCAAGTAATTAAACACAATATGTAAAAAAAAAAAAAAAATCAGAACAAACAAAAAAGATGAGATTATACCACAGTGTGTTTCTTCTTTCATTAGAAGTGCCAAGAACTTGGGAGATACAGAAAATGCTGACTATGCGCCTTGCTCAAAATTTCCTTGTGCACAAGAGTATACCTGCAAAGAACATATGAATATACTTTTCAAGAGACGCATATCATGACCATTGGTGGCTTCTTCTAATCTACATGTGTATATTGGTGGCTCAGAAGCATATTTCCTTCATGATTGATGTTCAAGTTAAAATCTTCGAACAACAAATCTCACTCCATGGTCAGTAGTACTACTTATTTGAAAGTTAAACATGAGTAGAAGGGTAAGACATCAGACCTACATGGACACATCAAGAGAATACCATTGAATTATAAATACATGAGCAAGTATATATACAAACAAAATACATATACTACCCGCTGAAGTTCCAACTAATTCACTCAGCAAAGTGTGCATGTAAAAAAGGTAGAATCTAAATGGTTGGATATTGCATCAAATGAAAAGACCACGGAAAAAAAGAACGTTATGTATCTTTATTAAGGATGAGTTTGGTTTCACAAAAAATGAAATGTGGGGGATTTGGTTTTAAGTGTGAAGCAAAGAGTGATAGGCATGGGAATGAAGGCATGTGATTGCACAAAAAACATCAACCACGAACCAAGATCTTTAAACATGTAGAAGATGGCAACAATCAGATATGTTGTTCTCAAAATAGGTAGAAGAAACTAAATTCAGTAGTTGTTTCTAAAATTTAAAATCAAAATATTAGCTAAATTTTTGAATCCATACAATTGCCTCTCTGACCTATTCTTCACTTTGTGCCTCAAATTGGGAAATGCAGCCCTAATCCAAGTAAGTTGGAATCACTCTGAAAATAATTATCATGGATAGAAAGATTACCTTCAAACACTTGTTATAACCTTGAATTCAATCATGAAGCTTAAGTAGTTCAGTGAACGAAGAGAAGAAGAAGAAAGTTCACAGGATGAACAAAGAGTGAAAATCGAAGAGAGGAAACAAATGAAGACTGAAGAGATGGATTAGGTTTCATTTCTCTCCAACGAATCTAAAGCGTTGGATTAAAAAAAAATCTCATCCAAAGGACAGAAACACATTTTGGGAATTTCGAGAATTTCAGAAAAATTTCGGGTAAAACCGGTTTTTGAAAATATCGGCCGAAATTTTCGGTGCAATATCGTTTCGCCGGTAGCCCTTAATTCGTTTCGGTATCACCCCGAAACCCAAAATTTCGGCGAAATGGACTGCATAGAACTAGTCTGGTTTGCTCACCTCACAATTTTGGACTTAGGAGTGACAGTGATACAAATAGCTATAGCAGCAATAAAATCTGATTGTTTGATAAAATGGGGGGTGGGGGGTTGACTTTCTAAATAGGGAGCCAAATTTTCAAAGCCACAATTAGTCAAAATCTAGCCCACAATGACAGATCTATTTTTTTTAAAAATTTTTTATACGAAATAGAGATAACTGTCAAGATAGTTACTCAATAACAAATATTAGAACTGCAGATCTAAGAATAGCCTCATATAGAACTACAGGATTTTCATGGGTCAAGTCAGAAAGTCCAGTGATGCTTACAGACTATATTGTTTAAAGTAAATACATCAAATTTGGATCCTTCCAATTTAAGTTGAGTTTTGTTATTGGCAACTAAGTTTACTTTTATTTTTTGAGTTCCCATCAAGTTTATGCGAAGGAGTTCTTAACTCACTGTCCGAGGGATGGAGGGAGCAAATTTTGAGCATATTATTGTTTACTCTTTCTTATGGTGCCCTATTGATTCATTTGGCATGCTTCTCCACCAGCTTGCCTAACAACATAGCAATTGTTCTTTGTGCCTTCCCCACCCACCTAATGAAAATCAGACTTAGAAAAATTGAAACAAATTAACCATTAACCAAAATAATCATTCTCGCACGGTATTTATGCAGATATAACAGAAAGAAGATTTTGTTAAAGAGAGAGAAATACCCAGTAAAAGAGAACATGTGTGATAGACACATTTTTGTGTCTTAATTATTCTCATATTTATATTGTTATTTCTCAATTATTATATTATTAATGTTATCTTTTATGTTTTTTGGTATTTCGTGTAATAAATGATTGTAGAAAATATGTCTCGAAAATTGCTAGAAACACCCCCTCAAAAAGTGTTAAAGGCACCTCAAAATTGATAAAGGCACACAAACTCTTAAATTCAAACATAAAGTTTGGCGGGAATTCACTCTTCTCACCTGTGAAGTTTGCGAACAAGTATTTGAGAAGATTTATTAGATTTTAAGACAAGAATTATTCTCTTGGCTTATAAAGAAGAATTTTACACGTTTTAAACACGTCAAGAAAAAGGGAAAAATCTCATGAATATTTGTTTGTTAAAAGTAAATGGAAGCTAAAAGGAAAGATATATCCTCGGTTAGAATTGATTATATGTCATAAGGAAGGAGATATATCCTCCTTTAAGATCTTGTTTATCAAAAATATACTTCTAAGTCGTGCTAAGGAAACAAAATCAAATCGAGAAGAAGTATTGGACCGAGAATGGAAAAATTCACCGAGTGTTAATCTGCCGAGATTATTCTCGTTGAATGAGAATATTTTATGAGTTCGGAAGGCTCTAGTATAAATAGAGATTTAAGAGATCAGTTGGGGGGGGGGGGCCCTATGCTGGCAGAGGCCAGAGAATAGAAAAAAAAATTAGAAAAAATTATGCTCATAAGGAAGACGATGAAGAAACTGTAATTAAAAGGTTGAAGAAACCGTGGCCATAGCTGAAAAACTCCGTTGTCTATTCTTTTTTATTCAACTTTTTTGTAACATATAGAAACAATGATCTTTTCTTCTCTGCAACCGTTATATTTGTCTCAAATTAACTGTGTCAGTTTTATTTCTTCTTTTCAAAGCACGTTTGAGCTATGTATTCATCTTTTGAGTGTGTTTTGAGAACCATGAGGTAAACTCCATCACTGGGATAATGGAGGAAGCCATATTTCACAATTATATTTAAATTTTTTTACGACTTTTGCGTTAGTTTAATTGATTTATAATTTTTCTTAATTGATTGTCATTTAATTTGATGGATCATGCTTAGCTTAAGTTCTTTGATGGTCTTTCCTTAGGATTTACAGTCAATGTTTTAAAAATCTACGTTGGCAAAGAATCAGAGTCAATATTCTTTTATTATATGAGCTATAATTGTCTAGAATTAATATTTGAACCACATGAATATGAAGATTGGTGGAATCCTGAGTCCCAGTTTGTCTACATATTATTATCAACGTGTACTATTTTGCAAGGTTAATTTAAATTTAGATCTAAAATATTTTTCACAAGTCCTAATGAACGATACTTTTCTTACCACTGTCTACAACCAAATCAATGTGTAAGAGACGTTAACAACAGAAACTAACACCTTATGTAACAGAGGTTTAAGAAAACAAAAAGAATAACTTCTTTTGTGTCACTACCCTCCCTCAAATTGAAGGGGATATATAACCTTGAATTTTTTCTTCATAAAATCAAAACGTGGATCTGCACGACCTTGGTGAAAATGTCATCATCCTATTCCATGGTAGATAGATAAGTAACCTACAAGGATTTAGATTGAATAATTTCTCTAACAAAATGAAAATCTAAAGCCAAATGCTCCTTCTGGTATGAAAAACAAGAATAGAAGCAAGATTAATAGAGTTTTTATTCCCTCATATTTTTGAATGGTAGGAATGAGGGTAGCCAGTTGTTTCCATTGTGGGCTGGAATTTAAGGGATTGGAAAGTATGCCCTCAAGAATAGGTTACTTTTTAAGGTATTTTTCTATGCATATACTTGCCCAAATGGAATCAGGTTGCTCATGTATGTTTCATACCTTTTTCCTTAGCAAGGCTCTTTTATGGTCGAAACTCTTATATTGCCTAATCCTCCCTGGATTTTGGGTTTAGTTAATCTATCACATCCTAGTGGGTGATAGTTTTTTAATAGATGAGTCATGCCCCCAAAAAGAGTTTCTATGCAGTCGATTTATTTATGTATATGGGTAGGGAGAAGTTGAGTTTGCATAAGGTGGTTAGAGGTAGGACTGAGAGATGTATTTATGAGAACTAGCCTCCATGTTGGTGTTAGGAATTTCGTCATCCATGCTTCGCCTTTTATACCAAAATTTGAAGCAGTGGTGTGAAGATATGTCTATATGATCTCCCATGCTTATAGTGGACTCCCAGGTATATTGGGGGAGTAGATGTGGTTGGGATGTTGAAGAATTGATGTAGTTTAACCACTTCATATTGATCCAACATCGGATGGTGAATAATTATAGATTTTGCAATGTTGATTAATTGACCTATCAGAGAGCTATAGGAGCGAAGTAATCATTTGAGGTGATGGTTATTTTCAGCAGAAGCCTTATAAGTGACGAGGAGGTCTCCAGCATACATAAGGTGTAAGATCGGAAGAGCTTTGCGCGAATTGTGGATCCCCTTGGTGAGATTCAAATTCTTCAGTTATGCTAAGTTAGTTGAGAGAATTTTTGTATATATAATAAACATGTAAGATGATAGTGGGTCCCCTGTCGAATTCATCTGGTTGGGGTGATATATCCATGCAGTGTGCCATTAATGTTGATCGAGTAGGTAACAATTAAGACGCATAACATAATAGATTCCACAAATATGGATGGGAATCCCAACTCGGAAAAAGCTTTCTTGATGAAACACCAATCTAAGCTACCATTGGCTTTTTGGATGCTGAGTTTAAGAGTTATTTTAGGATCTTTGGTAAGTGTTGAGGATTTGATATAATGGAATAGTTCTCCAGCAATCGCTAAGTTGTCATGGATAGATCTTTGTGGTACAAAAGCGCTTTGGAAAGGACTAATCAGAAAGGGAAGTAGAGGTCGAATGCGGTTGACCAGTATTTTAGCAATGATTTTATAAGTAATGTTACAGAGTCATACAGGTCTGAATTGTCATGGTTTTGATGGATGATCCACTTTTGGAATTAAAGTGAGGTTGGTGTGGTTCATGAAGGGTGAATATTAAGGGTTTTGAAGAAGCTGCGGACCATTACTATTAAATGTAAATGGGTGGTATCCCAAAAAGCTTTGAAGAACTTAATCGTATACCCATCCGGGCCTGGTACACTTTCAGAACTAATATAGAATAACGTTTCTTTGATCTTTGTGGGTGTTATTTCTTTGTAACTTCAATACATTATCGCGAAGTTAATCTAGGGGTGATTGCGGCAAAGATATCATCTTTTATAGTGGTATTTGGGGTTGCATACTGTTGCATGTGTATTGACTGTTCTTCGTTGTCGTCGTTTATTTCTTTTGTTTTTGACTTTTTATTTTATTACTTGCCTTAACGATAGAGAAAAAAATTTAAAGTTGGATAACATCATTGCCAAAGTACGATAGGGATCTTCTAAGCTAATAAGGGGCAATTAAGTCAAACAACAATCGGTGATAATGGTCTTCTTTACAGTGTAGTGTCAGATTGCATGGCGTTCTTTACTAGAAAAGTTGTAAGAGGCGGAGAGAGGGAGAAAAGAGGGGGATGGAGAACGAATCAAAATCTTTTTTATGTGTGTTTTATGTTGTTTTTCAACAAAAAATAGCGGATTAGATGCAAACAAAACTGAAAAAAGAATTTTGAATGACGTAGTAGGTGGCGAGAGAAGACTACGTTGCTTGTAAATCAATGAAGCTGCTACCATCTGTATTTCAAATGACAACACTGCAAAGCATGTTAGTCTGCAACATCGTTTTTATTTTTAAAAATCAAACTCATTTTTCCTTTACAAAACAAGCCAAAAAAAATAAAATTGTTATTTTGTAACCCTCAAGAAATATCATAGGTCACCCGTAGTGATTCTATTCTGCAAGAGTCGAATGCCCACCAAGAACTAATATAAATCCACAACTTCTGTGTAAAAACTAAAAAAATGGCTTTGTGAATTAGGAAGGCGAGTGTTTGTCAACAAAAAACAAAGAAAATAATAGTGTCCCTTTGGCAGTAGAGATATCAATTTGTCTCATAATCATTGACACATTTTCTCTATCAGGTACAAGAACAGATTGGATGTGAGCATGTCTTTTATTACAAAAGGGTGGTGGTAATGTAGACATAGGAACATGGTAGGTGGGGACTCAAAGAGATAAATATCACAATGCCTGGAACATAGAAATTAACCTGGTCAAGCAGGATATATAGACAAGAAATACATACGTGCAAAAGGTGGGTACTCCAATCAAGTAAAAAACTAAAATCAAAATTAATTTTAGGGAGGTTTTTTTTTTTATTTAGTTGATGGCTAATTTGAGGAGCTGCCACAACTACAAGTTTGCGTTCAGGATTAAAATTTGAATAAAGAGAATGTATAGAAATAGAGATATTCATAATTGAAGTTAGAGAACAGTAACAAAGACTTGAAAAAGATCAAAAATCTGTTTAAGAGTTTAAGATTAAAGAGAATTAATTTTAATAAAATCCTCATAATCATGTTTAAAAAAATCGAGAAAAAACCGTAAGCAATGAACGAATACCCTAGGAATAATTTTATATTGAAAAGAAATGTTCTTAATTGAATGTATTAGTTATTCAATCAAATGCAATATTCGTAATCAGATTCAGCAGAAACCAATATCCATCCCCATTAAAAGGTCTGTCTCACACTGAAAATGATCCCAATGCAATAATATTTATCTGGATGAGTATATAATAACCCAACATTAAAGAATGAAGAGAACATTCGTCATATACATTAAAACCACATATAACCCAGATGAATATAGTAATTCATTAAAAAAAAAGTACATCAACATCTCCAATATGATTATATCAATCGACTAATATTACTATTTGTACTCTCTTCAAAAGTAAAGACATTCATAAGATAAACCCTAAATAAACATTAATGACAAATGTCCAAGAAAGAGTACAGTACATTAACATCTGAAACAAGGACTCCAAGTCCATCATGTTGAAAATGTTTTTGTACTCTACTCTTCAAAAGTATAGACTTCATAAAATAGAATCCAAATAAATACCAATTAACGGTCATGTTTCTAATTCGATGTATTAGTTATTCAATCACATGCAATATTCGTAATCAGATTCAGCAGAAAACAATATCCATCTCCATTAAAAGGTCTGTCTCACACTGGAAAATGATCCCAATGCAATAATATTTATCTGAATGAGTATATAATAACCGAATGTTAAAGAATGAAGAGAACATTCGTCATATACAAAAAAACCACATATAACCCAGATGAATATAGTAATTCATTAAAAAAAAGTACATTAGCATCTCCAATATGATTATATCAATTGACTAATTTTACTACTTGTATTCTTTTCAAAAGTAAAGACATTCATAAGATAAATCCTAAGTAACATTAAGAACAAATGCCCAAAAAAGAGTTTCGTACATTAACATCTGAAACATGGACTCCAAGTCCATCATGTTGACAAATGTTTTTGTACTCTGCTCTTCAAAAGTATAGACTTCATAAAATAAAACCCAAACTATAGAGACTAATTAACGACCAGAAATTCAAAGTAAACTAAGATAGCCAACAAAGGGTTTTGTTGCCCTAAAATCAAACTATATGAACAAAACATAAACCCTAGCAGTAGGAAAGTAAGAAAATAAGTCTCGAAAAGACATATCTAAATGTTTATACCCTTAACAATCCCCTTTCCGGCTTCAGGCTGCAAGTGGGTTTTAATTCTGATTAACACCGTTCTCTCCTTGAGGTAGGTTTTAATTATGATTAACACCGTTCTCTCCTTAAGGTGGGTTTTGATTCTGATGACCAGCTTTTTCTTTTGGAGGTGGGTTTTGATTCTGATTAACACCATTATGGACATCAATACTTTCAAGAGTATCACCGTTCTCATCTCCTTCCTTCTCCAGGAGTTTGAACACCAGACATATTAACATGACAAAAATATCCCCACATATAAGAGGAATTTTGAGATTAATGTTTCTACGCAGAACCCAGGCCCGGCCTTGGGCCAAAGTTGGCGAAGGTCATCTTTGGGAAACAAACCAAGGTGTTTCACAAATGGTTTCATGTACAATCTTAAGACCAAAGTCGACAACTCATACTCAAATTGATACACTTGTCTACATATTGTTAAGCATGATATATATTTAGTTAATAAGTAGTAATATTTTTACTTAGAAAGATATATGGTTGTACACTTGTATTGCAGTTTTGTTGCAATATACATGAAATTTTTTTATTAAGGGAAAATAGCAAATGTTTGGAGCAATAAAAGAAAAAGATTATTATTGGATTTAGTTAAAATTAATAATGATTTTAATAAGCCATTAAAAATTATTTTAATAAGCCTTATCATCACATTAGTTTAGTTTTAGTATAATACAGCTGCAAGTCTGCAACGTCAGTAATATTAGATTCAAATGAAAACAAACTAAAAACAATTGATTCATGATTTTCTTTTCCTGAATTAAACAATTGTGATTAAAATATGTTGACTTGGTCAAATGGTTAGAGCGCAATATTTTTGGTGTTTGCTATAGGATAAAATAGAAGTGAAGTGTCTTTTTTTAGGGGCGGAGGTAGTAAAACTGAAGTATTTGGATTTCTTTCCACCTCTTTGAAAAGGCTCTTCAAAACCTCATTGTTATTAGTTTTTGAAATTCCCTTTTTTTGGTGTGTATGAGTTCAACTGGTGCCTGCACAAGGTTTTGTTCTGGAATGTGGCGGTGAAAACTATTGTTTGTTTAGAAAGAATAGACGTTAGGGTTTTCATGTCCCATTTACCTGTAATATCATATGAATGGTCATTAACAACTTCGATTAGCTTATAAGACGCGTAATGATTATGTTCTCATGTAAATATAATGCTTGGATGGTCTCTATGGAGTTACATGGATATTAGGTAAATTAGAAATAACCAGCCCTCATAGGTCGTGCTTCCAAATAATACTGATCGCTGGCACTTACAATGCCACTAACTACTAAGCTAGTTGGAACTGGGGAACGAATTAGATGAATCCCATAAAGCTTAGTAAATGATATTCTTTGCACTTCCTTGTAATGCAGATTTTGGTCGACCCTTTCATTCTTTGATACTTCACATAAGTTGGTGTTTTTGACTTAATTTGTTGCTAAACAGTTGGACATGATGCGCTTCCATGCTTTTACAAAACAAGAGACTTTGGATTTGGATAACGAAATAAATTACATACGGCTTCCATGTTCAAATTTTGTATCAAGCTCCACGTTTACTCAATCAAATTTGTTTACAAATTGGCTTATTGCAGGTCGAGTTCTTCCTGATAACAAATTCTCTTCTTTGGCATACATAGTTACCCATGACTTTACTAAAGGGAGGCCAATCACTGTCGCCAATAGTCCAGTTATAACATCTGTTTTGCGATGCTTAGGAGGGTAAAACTGCTCGACAATTTGTTGTTTTGATTTTAATTTTTTAAATCCCGAATAGGACCCTACCACCAATAGTACCAATCTAGCTCTCCCCACGAATCAGTACTAGTCGAGAATTAATGAAAATTCTTGTATTTCTTCGATGATAAAAAAGACCTCCGGCGGAAATTAGATTATCAATTATCTATTTATATATTTATTTTAATTATTATTTAGCGACGATGCTCATTTTCATGGTGAGCATAATGGAAACCGTTGTGAAATCCTGGGAAATCATCAATTTTTGAATAAGGATGCTTGAGAAGCTCGAAGAGATCCTACAACTGATGGCTGGAAAATCTTATTTACCAGTAAAACTCTAGAAGTCATGCTAAACCGAAAACAAAAATTTGAAAGAAATAATATGCAAGAGGTATAAAAACTTTGTTAGAGTTGGCTCATAGTTGGTAGTTGTGTTGCATTAAGTTAGATGAAAGTCATGAAATCGTTGTCCAAAAAGATTAGGTTTAACTGAATTTTTCTAGCTTTAACACTTTATTGTGTAATGTATTCTGATACTTTACCAAAATTTTCTTGAGTCAAGTTACCAAAAGATCATGTATGGTTGAAAATTATTTTAAATATTTTTTTGCATAGTTTATAAAAAGATTGTGATTTATTTGTAAATGTATACTCATAAAAAATATCATATGTGAAAAACTGAACCATGCATATGCAAACAAAAAAAAAGATCATGTTACACAATAAAGATTATATGCAAAAAGATGTTAATTGCCAAATATTTATATGCAAAAAATAATTTTCTTTATCATGAGACATTGTGTTCTTAACATGTGAGATACATTTCATAATTGGTTAATTCTAATGCAAAAAATAAAAATATATTAACGTAATATAAATATATTATTGAGTTTTTTCATGCATGAATATTTTTATGACTTCGAGTTTTAAATCATATAAGAATATTTATATACAAAAATGATATATTCATTTGATATTGTTCATATATGAAAAATTAAAAAAATCAAACCATCAGTTTCGCATATATGAACTAAAATTTAAGCACATTATTTTTCATCAAAGTTTGAAAGTGACAACATGCGTAAATATATCAACAAATTTGAATTTTTCGATTCCTAAATCAAAAATCGTTATATGTACGTGGGAAAAAGAAATTTAATACGTAAAAACGAATCTAAAATTTGTAATATGGATAAAAACATGTTCTCTCAAATTATAATTGTTAAAGTTTATGCAAAAGAAAACAAATTATGGGGCATTATTTATTTTTTCCGCTTCGGGGAAAGGGATTCTCAGGACCGCCTGGCAGAACCGGTACATTAATCTTTTGTTTTTGGTAAATCGCCATGACAATCATATTTACAAACGCAAAGATGAGCACCATATAGTCACGCAGAAACGATCAATTTTAAAATTCTTTTTAATCAACAAGATAAGAAATGATTGAAAAAATCACTGACGAATGAATGCAAAGGACAGGGTATACCCCAGATAATACAATAAACAGTATGATTATTAATATTAATATTGCAATGCACCCCTCCTTGGTTTTTCTTCTCCCAAAATCCATTCTAGACTTAATTCTTGCCCACTCTATAAGTTGAGAAAACCTTGTCGAATGGTGATACATAAATAGCATCCAAATCCACCAATCATGAGAGAAATGGCAAACATCGAATTTATAAAATCTCTCGTAGTAAGTACTTCATTAAAAGTTATCCCACCGAAAAGTGCTTGACACTGAAACGATGAAGCTTGCCCAACTCAAAAACAGAAGAAGATAACAGATCCAACCACCCAACTTATTTCCTGCTTGAAGTACCTCCTTTCTGAAACCAAGTAACTTGTTTGCTAACTTAACAGTTTTCACTGTCTCGCCTTCACCTGGTGTATAATTCTATCCCTATCGCCTCTTCTATCATCGTTGTTTGCCATAATATTAGGTATTGTATGGGAATGAGTGTGAGTTTAAGAATGCGTGTTAGCATGAGTGAGGGAGTAAGAGTGAAGGTGAAAGTGGATGAATTACTTATATGGAGAGCTTTAGGGTTTGCACACAAATTCATTCCCATACCACCCCTTTATACTTTTGGTACACATATAGTATTATACGAGTATTATTTTATTTAAAAAAAATAGTTTAAACCATATACTGACCTTGAACTGCTGTGACTTGGGAGTTGTGCTAGCCGATTTTCTTTTCGAGTCGACTCTCCATTAATAATCCAGTGATTTCTTCTCTTGCATATGACTCTGTTTTAGCTTTTTCTTTAGATCTTCTCTTTTGTGATATTGAGTCTCCATTAAAATCACTTTTTTTTCCTAATTACATCTCTATTATATCAATTAAAACTAACGAATAAACTATTCCTATGGATTACACTTCTGATGAGAAATTGAAAAAATAAATAAAATCGATTAGATTGGTCGTGATTGCTAACCTTTTAATCGGACGATGTATCTCTTTTGTGCATAAATTTACTAGTGATCCTGTTCAACAATAAAAAATTACAGAATTGTTAGAATTTGAAAAAAAAAATGGAACAAATATTAAAATCTAAAACGAGCTAATACAAAAATGAGCATTTAAAAATTCGAGCAATATCAAAATAATGAACCTCATTTCCATATTACTTTTCTTAATTTTGTTTATATCATAATCAGTGCAGTACGTACCGGCCGGTACGGCCAGAATTTCGGCCGGTTTGGCCGGTACCGGCCGGTGAGCGGTACGAAACTTAGTTTACCGCCGAAACGATATTTTACCGAGAAAACCGCCGGTACGGTTAAAAACCGGTATTACCCAATATTACCCGGTTATACCCGGTACGTATTATTGACCGTCAGATGAAAAAACATGATATTTGCGTGAATGGGTGAAAAAACAAATCTGATCTTCTCTCTCTGCATCTTCTTCTTCCGTTTTTTCTGTCTGAGACCTGGGTTCATCTCTGCATCTTCTTCTTCGTTCAACGCCTCTATCTCCATCCTTCTTCAGCGCCTTCATCCATCTCTTCCACCATCTCTTAAGGTATGTATTAAACTCAAACCTAGATAACTATAGTTCAAGTAATCTTGTTTGATTTTTATTGTGAAACTGATTTTCATATTTATTCTAGCTTTCTTTCGTATGATTTGATTAGGATAATTTCAAATTAGGTTTCTAGTTCATTGTTAGAGATTGAATACCCATTTATCCATATTGAAATCAGATCTTGAAGTGGTTTGGGAAACTCAAGTTAGGGTTACTTTTCAAACTAGGTACTTTTTATGAATTAAGGCTTTTAATTTTGATTTCAATCAAAATGATGTTACTGATTTTGTTGACTTGGCACAGTGAAATTTCTTGTGATTTCTTAAGATGATCTTTATTAGTTGTGCATGTTATTATTGACTGTTTGTGGTTGCTTAAAAGCATATTAAAAATCCCATCTTATTACTTATATTGTAAGTAAATGATTGATAACATGACATGTAGTAATGAACAATGAGTTTGCTCTGATCAACACCATATATACTAACCTAGTTGCATTATGTATTAGCTTGTGTGTTCTCAAATTTTCAATTGGGAATTATGATTTTTTTTGTATGCTAGCACCTGCAGGTCCATCGCACTAATGAACTATTAATACATACCTATACAGTGCTTGAATGGGTTTACATGCTTTGTTGTTATTGTTTCGAGTAGAATTCCTTAGTAAGAACCTGGTGTTTATTTCTGTTTACTAAGAGCCTTGCAATAGCTTCAACCTGAGCTGTTATTGATATTATCATTGCGGATGACAATAGGAAATGAAAGAAGCAAGTTAGTAGTGAACTTTAATGTTGGTGTAAACGAGGTTTCGTAAGGGGTGATAGATAATTAAAATCTGGCAGTCTTTCATACCTTTTGCTTTTCCAACCTTTTATGTTATTTTATCACCATATTGTTGTTTTATGTAGTTATGGTAATTAGCTTTTGTTTCTATCACAGTTTGTAATGGTTTTGAATGAATAAGAGAAGAAGAATTGCCCATTTTTAGGGTCAATTGGTTTTGAAAAATTAACCAAGAAAAGTGCTGAGACTCTTACTATTTGCTTGTTCAACAAAATGGGGATTAGGAGGCGGTAGTTTTCAGTCTTTTGAATGTTTTCGGAACAAAGGCATCTTGAACTATTGGTTTTGCAATGAGTTTGATTTCTATCACTAGTCCTAAAACTCTAGTTGTATGCACTTTGTATGAGTTTTTTAGTGTGGGTGTTGCTCGAAAAAGGCAAAAGCTGCAAAAATAGTGTTCTAAAATAGTGAAATGAGAAACTTGCAGATTAACCGTAAATTCTGAAACCAATTGCAAAAGGAATGTTTAATTGATCTTCTTTTATAGCTTTTCCTGTGTGTAGTTGGTTAACAAGGTTATTTGTGGGAGTAGCCTAATTGCATGTAAATACATCTCTCAGTACTCTAAGATAATGTAACTTTGGATGATTTGCAGGAGAATATTGGTGAAGTAAGTGGGTCAGTTCGTAGTTCTCGAAGTTAGTCTATTTATCCAACTGACACTGACATTGATGCATATGATACTGATCAATTGATGTTGGACACGGAAAGATGACTACTTGGTGATGAATGTGATGATATCTACAATGAATCTAATGATTTTGATTAAAAATGTAATATGGTTGTTTAATTAGTACTTTAGACGGTGAACTTTGAAGTTGTTGTTGTTTATCTTGTGTTTCCTGTTTGAACTTTGAACAATATGTGGAATCTATGGATCTATATATTTCGCATGAAAAAACATTTGTTATAAGTTATATGAAATACATTTCAGTTATAAAATGATACTTATAACATTTTGAACTATATATGATACTTATAACATTTTGAAATATATTTATAATTATAAAATGTGAGCTAGTATTTTTATAAAATTGTAGGTATAAAATATATGGACCGATATTTCGCCGGTATGTAAACCGAAATTTCCTCGGTATTCCGACGTACCAGTATATCGCTCTTGACCGGTACGAACCGAAATCCGGTATGGTACAGCCTTGATCATAATTAAAAATAAAGTAGGTCTAAAATAAAAAAATAGATTAAATAATACGGATTCCTAATTTTGTTATGTCTTGATATGTTTCATATTTTATATGCAAAAATAAATACATATTTTATATGCAAAAATAAATACAACCACTAATTACGGTGATATGAGAATAATATAGTTGTCCAAATTTTCGAGAGTTTCATGACTTTCACGGTATTGTTTCCTAAATTAAAGTTTTTTTTCCCTATTTCGAGATTTTGTTTATCTGAAAATTTTGTGGTTAGTTGCACTCTATATAAAGCGGTCGAGCAAAGGTATGATCTCATTGTTTTCGTGGCGATCTTTTTTTTCCTGCTAAGGTTTTGTTGTTTCTCTTTTTTGTTTTCATTTTTTATTCTTGTTAATAATAAATGTCGGGTTTTTATGCCTATTATTCAGATATTAATGGTGATACTTGGTTTGCAAATGCTGATGGTGCTTCTTTTTGCTATAATGGTGATAAATCAACATCCAATGATGACGTGTATATATAAGGTGATAAATTTGTTATTCTGTTTTGAAATATTTTATTTGTACTCGTGTGTGTGTTTTTTGTTTTGAATATGTTTGTGATAGGCAATTGTGGTGGTCGGTTTCCATGGGCGTTTATATCAGCTGTTACGAAGTTTTTTGGCCGTGATAACAAGCACAAGCAAGGTATAAAATCGTAATATTTTTTTATTTTTTTCATATAGTTGTAATCAATAGTTACGGTAGTTAAGGGCAATCAAAGACAAAAGGCACTAGTTCCCATCTCGAAGCGACTATAGAATCAATGGAAGAAATTGGTCTCTTTGGCGGTTGACAGGATATATCATAAGAAAGACAGATGACGATGTTTCTCTGACGGTACCTAATGCATAAAGAGCACTTGTCAAGCATGTAGAGCACGGGTAAAAATGAACAATCATGACTTACTTTATCCACATGGTAGGTGTCAAGCATGCAAGGATCAGAGGCAAGATGCACGGGTAAAATTTACTTTATTTGTACCATGACAACGGGCGCACATACGTGGTAAGTCCCGATCGGACAGACAGAAGGCGGGTTCGCAACAATAGCCTGCCAAAGCCTACACGAAGGCAGCGGGAAAAGTAAGGACATATCATGACCTTGCGGAAAAGACTAGTCTGAGTGTCTTCCAACTATCTAAAGTAGGATATATCTAAGTAATGGTGGGACACGGAAATTAATCCTATAAATACCCGACTCCACTTATGAGTAAGGGTCGGTAATTTAAAAGAAAAACAAGAAAGATATTTGTAACAAAAGAGATAATTGTGAGAGTTAGATGAGTGAGTTATTTGTGTAAGCATGATCTTTCCTTCTCTTATCAAGATCATTTGATCTTGATCTTCTTTGTAATTTTTTTAAGACTTTATAGTGAAACATCACCCAGTACCCATGTGGAGTTAGTATAGTCGAACTATGTAAATACTTGTGACAATTTTTATGCATTTTATATCTTTTTAATGCTTTATGATTGTTTGCTAGTATATGACATGCGTATATTGGGTTGTGTCCTTAAGATCATTTCCAATGATTTTTTATGTTCACACGTGTCAAGCAAGTTTCCAATCGTGTCAAAAAACCACAAATCAAGGGACACACATGATGTGTCAACGATGTGTTGGACATTGTCGATGATACGGTTAGGCGTGTCCGTGCGACACAGTTATCCTTCGTACTATGCATGATTAAGCGAACATAGTAGCCCCGAATTCCTCCTAATGTGCGCTGTGTTCCAGTGATAACCTGATATACCTGCAGGATTCTTAATTGAATGGGTGTTACTTCCTCAATCCATCCAGCCCCTAGTTAGCAATTTGGCGGTAGATAAAAATTCGGTGCGGTAAAAGTCCATGCATCAATCGTTTGAGCAAAATGTAAATTAGGTCAACTATGCAGGTAATTATCCGGCATTTGAGAAAAATTCAAAAATGTGTTAATTAGTGTTTAATCTGTTTTATATATAAAAATTTAGTATAAAAAATTGACACGATAAAAAAAGATTTTTTGTCAGTGATTTTATGATTTAAGTGAATATATATATAACCTGGACAATATACTCACCAAAAAAACGAGTGGTTCAATGGTGTGAAGCTATGAAGTGCATATACTTCAAAATCGGTGACGTATCCGTATCGGTCGTATTGGTATCGGATTCTTGGAGATACTTGGGGATATATATTGGATACTCCATTTTAAGTATTAATTTTTTAAAATTACGAAAATGATAGGGGATATTTTGGAATACTTATAGGATACTCTAGGAGGAGATACTTCCAATAATTTGATATATATTTTTATAAACAAAATCTATATATTTATAATTTTCTTGGACCATGTATGTTTTAACAAGCCAGAACTAGAAACGGTGCTTTGATGAAGACAATATTGATGAGTGATGGGTGAGTGAGATCTTAGGTAGTTTTTTTTTAATTATTCCAATTTCTAAATTATATTTATGAAATTTTTTATTTTATATAATTTTTTTATTAGAATAAATTATTATTATAATAAATACACATATCCTATTATATTGCGTAGTTCTATTTTTTAAAAATTGATAAATTTCCGTATCAATATCGTTGCGAGTCTTACTAATGAATATAAGGTCATGGAATCGAATCCCTTAATAAAACTTTTGGAATAAAAAGCCTCTTGAAAACGAGGGGAATTATTGTTTGGGCTTATGTAGTGGGTTACAAATGAATTGGACCTAGGAGTAAATGAGGAAAACTGACATAGTTAACATCTTGGGCAAACTGCATGCCCTAATAATTCGGGAACACGTAAAAACCGCGAACTATCTCATAGAAAATGCGAATATAGACCACCTGGCTTAATAAAATGTGCTAACGGGATGTGAATTAAACGTTTACCAAATAATTCACGAACTATTCACGTATTATTAGGTGAATTGCTAACTAAGATCTAGCCCGCAACGGAACCCAAGGTCAAAGAAACAAGATAGAGAGTCAAACATATATCTTTGATGACGACCGTAACCGTTAGATATTACGTAGTTCTTCAGTTTGCGTAAATCTCGAAGAGGATTTTGGTGCTATTCTGAAGTCTGCACCATCTTTATCTTACAGTGAATTCAATTTCTTGTTGTGGTGAGAGTAAAAGGGAGTAATAGGAGAGTGATGGGGGAAAATCAAAATGAAGATGAACAGAGAATAAAGAGAGTAATAGCTGAATCATATGATTATGAGAATGATTCAAGATGGGCAGATTATTGGTCTAACATACTGATTCCTCCTATGTTGGCTTCTCGTTTGGATGTTATTAATCACTATAAACGCAAGTTCTATCAACGTTATATTGTTAGTATAACCTAACCCCCTAACCCCCAAATTACCCTAATTTTTTCTACTTTTTTTTCTTTTTATTTTGATTCGTTACTTATTGTTTGTTTTTAACCAGGACCCTGATCTTGTAGTCGAGGCAATGCCTTCAGCTTCAACTCAGTCATCATCATCATCAAGACCACCTGTTCAACCAGTGACAGAACAAGTGCGCCAAAGGGGCTCTGGTAGTACAGGTACATTTTACCAATTGGGCATATAGGATACCCATTTATGCTTACTACTAGATTCAACGTTTGATGCTTATAGGAACCTCAAATGTATTGTAGGGGGGAGTAATAGAACATCAGCAACTCCAACTGCAAACCTGCACTGGGATCGACAAACATTACAATTTTCAATGAATACTTGGGTACTTGATGTTTCTGTCTGTGTTTATTGTAGTAGGTGTTTTATATATGTCTCTGTTGGTGGTTACCTTCTTTATTTATTTTAAAGTATATCTATTTGCCTGCAGGTACTTGTCGTGGCTTTGGTAGCTACTCTTCCTGTTATACCTGAGAATCTTTCACATAAGGCGCATAGGTTATCCTTTATGGGTTGTTTATTTACCTCCATATATACTTTATACTCGGTCCACGGGGTAATTCTTACTACATGGCCTTGGTATCCTCTTTGGAGTTTTGTGCTACTGCTCTATAAATGCGTTGATCTTCTTAGCCCTGAAACTTTTTTCTGGTTGCAGAAACCAAGAGCGTGGACTCTGCAGGCTGGTCAAGTGTGGTTTCAGTCAGTAATTGAAACTAAAGATTTTATGACCTTTGTGCACTGCCTCATCTTTGTCAGGACCCGTGTGCATTACAAATGTGAGCTTCGCTTTAACTGTGATATCATCTTATTTTGAGAATGTGCTGGCTCTTTTGGGAGTTAATATACAATGTCTTAGTTTGTTTCCTATTTTAGTATTTTTTTCAGTTGGCTCTTGGTGTTATGGTTTCCATTTTTGACATGTTCTCAGCCTTAATTGTTTCTTTCATTTAACCTAGTTGGTTCCTTAGATGAATAAGCTTTATGTTATAAGCTTCACAACATTGTAATAGTTTCTTTGTTGATCAATCCCTTTTGCCATCTACTAATCTTGATCTTTACTGCAGTTGCTTTAATACCTGTGCTTTGCCGCTCTCTTGAACTTGTGGCAAAGTTCCTAAGACGCAATTTTGGGCGCTCTACGTTTTACAGGTAAAGTAGTTACAAGCAGAAACCTGGACTGAATGATTTCGAACCTGTTATTTGTTGTGTGGTAATAAAACTCAATAATCAACATGCTAATGGTTTATTGTGAGAAGCGAGGGACATGGTTTCGAAACACATTTATGGTAGCCAGTAAGATCTCTTTTTTTCTTTTGCTAATGATTTAAAATGACTTCTTAGAGACATTATGTCATCATTTACAGGAAATATTTGGATGAACTTTGCTTATGGGTGGAGTCAAACACAAATATCCTCAACATACTGACTTCACAGGCGGAGATTGGACTTGGATTTCTCTTAATTCTTTCACTACTCTCGTCAGTTGTCATTTTGTTAATTCTGTTCTCATTTCTTTCTTTTTGTCTAATCTTTCGTTAGTGGCCCTTCTACACAAGTAAAGAGACTTAGAAATTCAAGTTTTGTTGTTGCAGGTGGCAACGCAACATTACTCAAACTTTTGTGTACTGGCAGGTAATTCGTGGTTCTCCTTACTGCCTTTGAACATGCCTACGTCCATCTTTTAGGCAATATTAATTGCTCCAAAAATACTTAACATCTTTTCCCTAGTCATTCACTGTTATTATCTACCTATTCATATTTTATTTTTTTCTATGACAGTTATTGAAGCTCATGTATCACACTCCCGTAACTGCTGGATATCACCAGAATGTATGGGCAAATATTGGTCGTACTTTGAACCCGTTGGTAAACCAATATGCCCCTTTCATGACTTCTGCAATTTCTGCTGCTCAGAGATGGTGGTTCAGGTGAAAAGAGATGCACAAAAAAAGAATAAAGTATTACACATATATATCAAGGGAATCCTTTTCTTAGCTTTGGTTCTAAAGACGATGGGATCATTTGCTCAGAATATATGTCAAACAACCCTGAACTGTTATCACTGTTCATTTTTCTTTGATGAGCCAATTTTGGCCATGAAATCCTTGTGAAACAGTAACAATTTTTATTGACAGTGAAGAATTACAGGGTCAAATCTTGTTATAGTACTGAACTCTCTATTCTTTTCTTCTTCTTTTTTGTTATTAGTAAAGGGAAACAGAAAGAAGGTTAGAATGTTTTCCTTTGGCTAACTCGGAAAAATGACCAGAAAATCGAAAAACTAAAGAGCCAAAACCGAAATGCAAAAAAGTAAATAAAAAAAAATGATGTTTTGACATTGAACTATCGCTGTAACTTCTACATGTTTTCGTTTTTACTATCAATCTCTGAGTGCAACGCTACTATATTACATTTCAGTTATAAAACAAAAATGTACATTGAAATAATACTACCAAAAAGAAAAACTACAAATGAAGGAAAAACCTATGCCCTCGGCCAACAAAGAATCAAAATTTACAAAGTCGTGGCATTTTTCCTCCAGAGTTCAATAATGAGCAATTCCTTTTGGAAACTGCTGGTGTTCGAAGGTAAAAATTAAACACTATTTTGACAGATCCAGTAAGAAGAATGTTCTTTCAAATAATTCCGAAGACTATCTTTTAACTGATTCTGCGCGTGCTGTGAGGCCTACAGTGTGTGGACGGATGGATCTTTGCCGAATCATTTGACAGTATTCGGGGTCATCTGCTTTCCCTTCTGCTCTTATCCACTGAATCATCTGATGATATCTAGGGAAAAACCGCATTCTAATAGCTGAGAAAGCAAAGTATGGAATGAGAGTTGCTGGTACAACAAAAAGAGTGACAAGCCAGAAAGAAACAGCAGGAGCGCAAGCCTCAACAAAAACTTTGTAGGCGGTTGTCGACCACTTTATCGGAAGGGAGCCATACACCAACAAGAATAGATACCACACTACGATACTACCCCAGATAACTATGTGTTGTAGAAGTGTGAAATAACTGATTGAGAGTGCCATCTGACAGTTTACAACCCAAACAACGCACGTGTATAAGGTTAGTCCAAGAATCTCAGACCCAACTGTCTCGCCACTCTTTCGGAAAGCCTGGTTATCTAATGCATTTGAGCAGAAGAAAAAGATTATTGTAGCACTACAGATACCGTTGCCCATCCAACCGAGTATCCTGGACCAGCTGAACAGGACATTCTGCACACCTTCTTGGTACAGAAGGGGGAACTGACACATGAAAAGAAACTCATCATCAGAATCATAAGATGAAAGCGTGTTGTTAATTGGTGGACATAATTGGGGATTCCCATATGAGGCGCAAGGGAAGTTCCCAGTCATGGAGCACTGTACGTACCTTGAGGCATAACCGTGCGGAAACGTCTTGGTCAAATATGCCAAGAGCAAGAGCAGGTAATGATGTGAAGAAAACATTATAGAATGACATAAACCAGTCGTTGTATGCAGGTGTGGCAGAGAATGATGCATACACCTCGTAGAACAACAGAGTGACACCAAATGTAATATTCTTGTAGAAAAAGTAGCATATCTGCAATACAGATAGGAAATTACTCGTCTTTTTTCTAGAAAAGCAGTGCTAAGACTAAGTAGTAAGTAGAAATTGAAAGCTAGAACTCATAATTTTGAACAACACCTGTCTAACGATACGAACAAAACCAGAACCACATCAATTTAAATGTGCATTATGGGAAGTCTCAAAACCTAATAAAGACTCACCATTGCCGATATTCTTCTGTAACACCAATGGCCATGCACAAGTAGCAAACGCTCCAAAAATCGGAACTGAGCAATTGCAACATCACTTGACATTACTGCCTGAAATTGTCAAGTAATCAACAGGATGAGAGTTCCCGAGCAGTAACACTTGTGAGCTTAACAGAAATTTAAATAAATTTGTTTTATGCTTATTGTTACCTGCATTCCTTCAACTCCGCTAATTCCGATCCCAATATCTGCTTCTTGAAGCATACCCACATCGTTGGCCCCATCTCCAATTGCTAATGTTGTTTTACCTGTTCCAGCTTTAACTAGACGTGTTACCTACATGGTTATTTTAAGCACCTTTAGTCTAAAGCATTCCTTGAAAACATGTCTTAACAAAAGCACCAATAGTATGAACTCACAAGTGCTTTTTGTTTAGGTGATGAACGGCAACAAATAACGGATGCACATCCAACTGCAAGGAATAGAAACTTGTGCTTCAAATTGTCTTCAAGGGCATACACGAGCGACTTCCCATCAATGATCAACGCAAATGCATCCGAGCTTCCAGTTGAAGCAGTTAACTGTGCCTTCCCTTCATCTATTTGATAAAGTATGCTTGCCCTTGATACCTTTAAGATTGATAAAACAAAGCTAATTAAGTTAACCGCATAATATGTTCTAGTGTTACATTGGCCAAAATTTACATCCTGATAGACACAGTGATAAAAAGAAAGAAAGTAAAGTGGCAAATATAACTATACATGACCCACATTCTTTCCTTTCTTAATTTTCATGGTTTGATATGAAAATGTAGACATAGAAGACTAAAATAAAGGAATAAATGTTTACATTTGCAATTGCAATTTTGTCCTCTGTTTTCTCAGCTGCTATAACTTCAGGTGCCTCCAAGGTGATAATAATTTGTTTCATTCCTTGCCTAAGCAAACTGCACGCATACCCAATATTGATGGCAGTCTCCATCTTATCCCCAGTCAAAACCCATATCTTTATTCCAGACTGTGCAAGCTTGTCTATGCATTCTGGTACCTGCATAACACAATTTAAAAAGAAATTCACTTTCTAAACCCATTCATTATGCCTAAAGGTTTATTAACAGAAAAAAGCTCTCCAAGATTCTTCACCCACCCCAGATTGGAGTTTATCTTCAACAGCTGTGGCACCGAGAAGAATTAAATCTTTCTCCACTTTCTCTGTTGCTTCTTCAATCATTGAATCACGTTCTGCACGCACTGAATTCTTGGCATCGGTAAATTCTTTGTTGAATTCCTGGTATTCTTGCTCATGCAGTACACGATATGCAAGTACCAAGGTTCTTAAACCTGCATCAGCGTACACATTAATTTGATGCTTAGTCTGCTCTTCAAATTCAGTCCCATCTTTTGAAAGCCTTTCAAACATGACACTGCTTGCAAGAGAAATTATAAAGAACTACGAATTAGAAAACAGCAAACTTATTGTTGCTATGGAAATGAACATAAGAGTCGTATGCAATTTACAAACCTGTCAGCACCTTTACAAAGAAGTAGTGGCTTTCCTTCCTCGTTTCGTACAATGACAGACATTCTCTTTCTTGAGCTATTAAACTCTAAAATATTCAGAAGCTCGTAAGACCTTCAAAAAGGAAGACGCTTACATTTTCAGCATCAGCATGCTTGTAACAACGGGTAATTGAGTTGGTATGCATCAATATGTTTTCAGGTTGTCGATAAAGAAGATAACCTCAAAATAACTACTGAACTTATGTACTGCTGTTGGTAGAGAGAAGTGATAGAAACTGACCTGTCAATTTTGGTGCCAGAGATGGGATCTAGTTCATGCACTAAGATGCTTGTTTGACTTCTCCTGTAAAATTCAAAACCAAATTCTCTAGCTGCAATAACAAATGCAGCCTCATCTGGTGACTCAGCTTCATATGATATTTTTCCAGACTCTTCATTTACATCCGGTATTGCTGTATGACAGATAGCCAATAAGCGAAGAAATTTCTGAATGGTAGCTGAGTTAGGTTCATTGACCCAATTCCCATTCATAATCCTTTCGTCCTGGAAATTAAATCCTTTAATCAATGGTCTGGTATCCTCGTGATTTGGGATATGATTCCCACCATTTACTGCTTCCTGAGCCTCCAGTGGCCCATTTTTCCTAGCCACCACCCTTTCAACCTCGGTAACTCCACGTCCATATGGTATCCCACCCACTGAAAACTTCAAAAATTCCATTGAGTTGCATGTAAGTGTTCCCGTCTTATCGGAAAGTACAGTGTTAACTTGGCCAAGTTCCTCGTTCAAATTTGAAGTACGAGCACGCGCAGGCTTGTCAGTTTCATCATAGTACATTTGCTGATCTTGGTTAATAAACTGACTCTGCAGAATTTTGACGAGTTCTATGGTTACATACAAGGAGATAGGGATTAGGTAGCTGTACAGCATAAGTGCAGTAAGAAAGTGCAATATTGCTGCAACGGCTGATCTTTTGGGATCAAAGTAAACTGTAGAGTTGTCTGGTTTGAGATACCATCTTTTCATCCTGCCACTTTCCAAGTCCTTCCCAGTTGCTATACCAAAGAAAATTGACCCGACTAGTGATATCATAAACAGAGCAAAAAACATCAAGTAGATTATGAGATCCATTTTCTTCTCCACTTTGCTTCTCTTTGATGGCGGGTCCATCGAATTTTGAATTACTTTTGTGTCATGGCCAGTAAAGATAACAGCACCATAGATGTAGTCCGTATTACGAAGTTTTGAATCCCTCAGCAGAAGCTGTTGAGGAGTAAGAGAGTAAGGTTGCTCTTCAAGATCCATAGTACCGACGAACGAGTACAAGTTTGCATTTGGGTCTTCACATTTGATGCACGCTTTGAAATTTCGGAAGCTAGAATCCTCCAGTAGGCCTGAGGTTATTTCCAATGCTTGCTTCAGTTTTAAATTAGTCTCTCCATCAAGATTCATGGTCTCAACATAGCAGATTGCTTCGTCATAACTTGAAGAAAGTAATAGAAGATCAGCTGGAAAGAAGTTATCTTTCTCCACTTTTACTATATCTCCAACCCTCAGATTCTTCCATTCGGTATCATAAAAAGCACCATCTTCACCACTAAACACTTTTATCTTGCGACTATTCACCTCAATATCCTGAAAACATTACACATCATACTAATAGTGAATTGCGCTAACAGCGAAGAACAAACATGAATATTCATGTCAAAAACTTCAATATGATGAAGAGTTTGAGTAGTTTCCTGTACCCAAAACTCAAGGTAAGGTTGACAATGGAATTCTCTTTTAGAATTAGGACTAAGGGAGTGTGATCAAATACGCTATTCAAGTTGTGTCCCGGAAACGATGAGCCTAGTAACTATATAGTACACACAAAAATGGGCAAAGCAAAGAATCTAAGATTATTTTTCATAGGCAATATGCACTTATTATCAAGTTCTTGCATCATTCAGGTTATAACTTAAGAGACAAAAAAGAAATAAAGTGTTGATAAATAACATACCTGTTCTCTTCTCCTCCAATCTTCGGCAGCTTCTTTAAGCATGGTTGCACCAATCATGACGATAAGCGGTAGAATTGCGCTACCAGCTGAGTAAGCAGCAAGGGGTGTGAAGGCCATAATGCCAATAATCAAGAAATATACATTGACAAGTCTAGTAAATTGCTCAAACAAAAACTTTGGGAAAAAAGTTGCAAGATCATATTTTGTAGTTCTAACATAATTATTTCCATAATTAAGAATTAAAGCTTCTGGATTATCTGGATCATTACAATACACAACTCTTGAAAACCCCGGTCCACCAACTTGTAATTGATCATCGTTCTTTACTAATGGTCTTCGACATGCTAGAAATTTTCTGAAATGTAGCTTCTTCCTTCTACCACCATGACTCATTTCTCTCTTCAAAACACTAACACTACTAAAATCAAATAAATTTCAAGAATTGAAACTCATCGAAAGCTATAAAATTAATCCAAAAACCCCTCAAAAGATGAAAAAAATGACAGGAGGGAGACAACCGAGAGATAAGGTTTTCCCCCGATTAAAAAACCCCTAATCAAAACAACTTCTCAATATGAAGTAATAAGAACAAACAGATTAAGACAAACAACTACGTATCCAAAGTTCCAACCTTTTCTTTTAATTTCTCTTAAATCAATCAACTCCACTGTAATGTAAACTGAAAAAAATCTCCGCCAAAATTACTATTCATATACAAAACTCAATTCCTGAAATTTTGAAGAATTTAACATTCTTGATACAAACAAGAAGAACCAGAAAGAAAAGAAGAAGAAGAAATTACTCTGATTTTTTTTCTCTGTTCCTGAAATCGACGATGAAAAAGATTAATGTTTAATTCTTTCACCCTAGGGTTTCGAGTCTTATTAACTCTAAACATTCTCTCAATACTCTTCTAGATGAACAAAAACTCAGTCAAAGAAAATGAAAAAAAAAAAAACAGACTGTTTTAAGAAATATCAGAATGTATCTAGGAAAAGTCAATGATGCATTTTTTTTGTTTTATAACAATCTTGGAATGTATACGAAACAAGCGGGATTTTTAAACTTGAGAGTAACAGATTTATTGATTAATCTTTTATAAATAGTGTATCAGCGTGGGTATAATCGAAGCCCCCTGTCATTACATTACAGAGACTTGTAGGAGAAGAAGAAAAAGAAAAACAGCTAAATTTTTTAAATTTATTTATTTTTTTGATAATGATTGTTTAATTAATGGAAGTCGGAGAATTTTAGGTGTTTGATTTTCAACTAACATTACCTACCAGAATACTTCTAGTTTTTGTACCTTCATTTAATATTAGATTATTTAGTTCTCACCTATTATTCAATGTATCATTCTTGGAGTAGTCAGTCTGGCGTTACTATGTTAGAACATTAACTTGGCAATTTCTTCCAAATCAAGAAGGGACCTAATTTTGGGATGGTGAGAGGGACTAGCCAGATATAAGTGGAATAATCCCTGGAATGTTCAGTAATATGCTGGTTAGTGTCAGGATTCTCTTGGGTAGCTGGAATGGAAACATGCTGCATTTTTCCAACTTGAATAGAAAAAACTAAACAAAAAGACAAATAGCATTAAAATTCATAGTACCACAATTGGTAACATGTACTTCAGAGTTTTCAGTAAACAAAATTCAAGTGATTCAATTCACATTTTAGCATCACTAAGATTTGTCTTTCTTCTGTTTTGGGTAGTTTTTTTTTCTTTCATATTATGAAATCGACTTTCTAAAGAATATAAACCAAAACACAAGTAGTAAATGAAAATGATTTTACGAACCAAAACACAAGTAGTTAACGTCCACTTTTGGCCATGACTGACGGATTGACTGACTGTTTCAATTCTACGTGTTGTCCAGATTTGCGTGTCTAACAAAAAAAAAAGATCATTACATTATGCCCACACAGATTAGACAAGTTCCTACTATTCAATACAAGTAAAGTAATTTTGAAGAAGACAATTTTTTTCTTTCTATAACATCGGAGGAATACACTTTTGTATATATTAAAGTTAAAAGGAGATATGAAAATGATTTATGGCTCCAAATTTTATGCTAAAATTAAAATCCTAGTTTTATTTGTTTTTATCATCTTTCTAACAAAACATAATCAGAGTCATGACACCCTGTGGGATTCTCTTTTCTGTTATTTCATTTTGATCACACTAAGATTTAGTAACGAGTTTCTAACTGAAAAAATAAGTGATTCTAAGATTTTTTTAATTATTTTTTAATGATCTTATACTAATGATTTCTTATCCTAAGTATGATTTTTATCGTGTGTGAATGAAAAACATGTATGAGATGATTTAGTAGTGTCCTCTCTGGGAAAATTTAAGTTTCGTCATTATTCTTAGTGTTTGAGCAAACAAAAGCTGACCCTCTTTATTTGATTCCGAGTTATTAGTACATTTACAAACACCCAATATGTAAAGCAGCAAATTCTTTCTATTGACTCAGTCCACTATTTTCTTCTTCTTTTGTTTCAATGTTTTATTAGATTTCTTTCTGATCTTTTTAATAATTTATCAGATGTTAAGCTGTATTTATCTATTTTCTTGGATTGTTTTAATTCAATTTTAAATCATTGTTACTCTGTCGATTTTCTATCTTCTGTAGTAAGCTTTACAACTATATTTTATGGATAACTAACTCAGTTCATCTCCCTAATGTGTTCACAGATGGTTCTCTCTCTCATGATGTTTGCCTTGTTGTTTGTTGTGATTAATGCGTTTGCAGAATATGTTCTAAAGCTCGTTGAAGCAAAAAAAATTAGCTTAAAGGCCATTATAGTGTTGAATATGTTCACTATACATGTTCATACCCTGATTCATAGTTTCAAATCCCGTCTCTGGAGAATTTTTAAATTCAAATTTAGTCAAACCTACCAAGTGTTACAAATTTGTTTCCTTTTTTACTCCTAAATTCCATTGACAACTATTCTTTTCAGCTCAATGTTATGCAAAAAAATCCCCCGAATATCATGCGCAAGAATAGTTCTTACCCCTTTAATCTTAGATTTATCTTCAGCAACTATAACAATCTTT
>JAJJMC010019642.1:16855040-16905664 GCA_023531435.1 Papaver californicum
ATACTCTTGGGTGACCGATAACAGAGTAGTACCGTGAGGGAAGGGTGAAAAAAACCCTCATCGAGGAGTGAAATAGAACATGAAACCGTAATATGCCAAGCAGTGGGAGGAGCCAGGGCTCTGACCGCGTTCCTGTTGAAGAATGAGCCGGTGACTCATAGGCAGTGGCTTGGTTAAGGGAACCCACCGAAACATTGCTTTCGGTGCGGGCCGTAAGCAGTGATAATTTCCCTATGAAGAATCAACGGATGAGTTGTGGTTAGGTGTGAAATGCCACTCGAACCCAGAGCTAGCTGGTTCTCCCCAAAATGTGTTGAGGCGCAACAGTCGACTAGACATCTAGGGGTAAAACAATGTTTCGGTGCGGGCCGTAAGAGAGATACCAAATCAAGGAAAACTCTCAATACTAGATATGACCCTAAAATATGAGGTCAAGGTCGTCCAGTGAGACGATAGGGGATAAGCTTCATCCTCGAGAGGGAAACAACCTGGATCACCATCTAAGGCCCCTAAATGACCGCTCAGTGATAAAGGAGGTAGGGGTGCAGAGACATCCAGGAGGTTTGCCAAAAAGCAGCCACCCTTGAAAGAGTGCGTAACAGCTCACTGATCGAGTGTTCTTGTGTTGAAGATGAATAGGGCTAAGCGATATGCCGAAGCTGTGCGATGTAAAAATACATCGGTAGGGGAGCGTTCCGCCTTAAAGGGAAGTACCCACACGAGCAGGTGTGGACGAAGCGGAAGCGAGAATGTCGGCTTGAGTAACACAAACATTAGTGAGAATCCAATGCCCCGAAAACCTAAGGGTTCCTCCGCAAGGTTCGTCCACGTAGGGTGAGTCAGGGCCTAAGATTAGGCCGAAAGGCATAATCGATGGACAACAGGTGAATATTCATGTACTACCCCTTGTTGGTCCCGAGGGACGGAAAATGATAGGTTATCCGAAATATGGTTATCGGTTCAAGGACGCAAGGTGACCTTAGGGTAATAAGGGATAGAGAAAATGCCTCGAGCCAATTTCCGAGAACCAGGAGCTACGGCGCTGAAGTAACTAATGCCATACTCCCAGGAAAAGCTCGAACAACGTTCAACAAAAGGGTACATGTACCCGAAACCAACACAGCTGGGTAGGTAGATAATGCCTAGGGGCGCGAGACAACTCTCTCTAATGAACTCGGCAAAATAGCCCCGTAACTTCGGGATAATAGGTGCCTCCTCACAAAGGAGGTCGCAGTGACCAGGTCCGGACGATTGTTTACCAAAAACACAGGTCTCCGCAAAGTTACAAGCCCATGTATGGGGGATGATGCCTTCCCAGTGCCGGAAGGTCAAGGAATTTGGTGACCAGATGACATGGATGCCGATGACCGAAGCCCCGGTGAATGACAGTCGTAACTATAACAGTCCTAAGGTAGAAAAATTCCTTATCGGGTAAGTTCCGACCCGCACAAAAGGCGTAACGATCTGGGCACTGTCTCGGAGAGAGGCTCGGTGAAATAGACATTTCTGTGAAGATGCATCCTACCTGCACCTGGATAGAAAGACCCTATGAATCTTTATTGTTCCCTGGGATTGGTTTTGGTATTTTCCTGCGTATCTTAGGTGGAAGGCGAAGAAGGCCCCCTTTCGGGGGCCCGAGCCATCAGTGAGATACCACTCTGTAAGAGCTAGAATTCTAACCTTGTGCCAGGACCTACGGGCCAAGGGACAGTCTCAGGTAGACAGTTTATATGGGGCGTAGGCCTCCCAAAAGGTAACAGAGGCGTGCAAAGGATTCCTCGGGCCGGACGGAGATTGGGATTTAAAACGTGTTTTTGATATCTCAAACTGAAGAAACAATCAAGATTGGTTGAAACACATCATTTATGAGAGTTCCATGCCGTGAAACAGGCTAGAAAAATCAAGTTCACACCGAAAAGGGGAATTACACTCTGATTTTGATTTACGAGATTTTGAGTTGGTTTGGGATTGTTTCTTTTAGTCCTTATCGATTAGGATTGGTTTCTAGAGTTAGCTAAGCCTATAAATAGTGAAGAGACTGAAGAAAAATCAAGCAGACGTAAGAAAAAATTTAGAAAAAAAAACTTTATGTTGGTGAAGAAGAAGACGAAGAACATAAGGCTAGAAATAACAGTCGTTGATTCTGTTGCTTATTGTTTCATATTTTTTCAGCGCCCAGAAACCGTATTTTATTGCTTCTGTTTTCTATTTTCTTCAGCCACACAGAGAACACATCTTGCAACAGCTATAACCGTATCAAACCTTCTGTGTAGTTTTTATTTCTTTTTTGTAAACATTTTTTGAGCTATGAAAAATTATTTTGAGAGTGTTTCCAACATGATGAGCTAGACCCCATTGTTGGGGCGAAGGAGAAAGCTATTTTTCCAATAATAAAGTAGTAATTCTTATTCTATTAATTTTTTGCAATTCTTTTATAATTACCTTCTTTGAATTAAATTTGGAAAAAATAATTTTTATCAATTAGTTGTGTTTTCTTTGATGGGTTATGATGAGTCTAGAGCTTTTGATGTCTCATACTTTTTATTTACAACTAATATTTTAGAAATCTAACTTTGACAATATTTTGAATAAACTGAGTATATGAATTGCAAGATAATTATTAATGTTAAATCACTTGAAAAATTGGCTAATGGTAGAATCCTTAGCCTCCGATCTTTCCATAATTTGAAATCAAGTTTACTTTAATCTTCTTTATTTTTAGTATTAAAAATTAGGTTTAAAAATCAAATCTTTACAAGTCTGAGTATCGAATCTTTTACCACTATTTCTAAAACATATCAGGAATCGATTAAAAAGATGGGTGAAATTATGGGCCAAGTAATAGCAATAGAACCTGAAGATGCAATTCTGGTGGCAAGAGAACCAGTTAAGGTGTGTGTGCAAATTGATCTGACAAATTCGTTAAAAAGAGGGGTCAAAGCTCTAACTAATGCTGGTGTTACAAGATGGATAAAAATTTTTATTAAAAATTGCCAAATAAGCTTATCCCAGATTGTTACATAATAAATCATTCCAAACAAGTTTGTAAGGATGCTACTGAATATCTTGTTAAAGCTCACGAAAATCCATATGTCTTTGGGAAAGTCAAAAGAAACAGAAATGTTCAAGGATTGAAGATTGTCAGATCCACTCCCACATCCAGGAAAAATACTAGGAAAGTAGAAAAAGCTAACACCTTTGTTCCTCCCAAAGATGGCATTGATGTTAATATGGACTTCATTTTCAGCGGCCCTTTTGAAGATAATTCCAATACTTCCAGAGTTGGAAAAAGACATCGTAGTGATGCAACAAATACAACCTTCAAAACTTCCCCTTCTCACATCAACAACAACAATGGCCTTTCTGCTAAAACAAGAATTTCTCACAGGGTCACAACAAGGGAGGAATTATCTAATGGCATTAAAGGGAGAATCGACATGTACTTTTTATCCAAATCCAATTTATTTTCATTTTTCTAAATTTTCTCAACATCGTTACAATTTTAAATCTTGCATAACTTTTAAAGGTAGTTAATAATTGTGTTCTAATCTTTAGATTTTATTTCTTTCTAATATTTCGAAAAGCACAGTTTAGTTAGAGTCTCTCCTTCTTTTAAACTCATTTGTTTTCAAAACATACTCTCAAAAAAAGCTACAATTTAACATTTCTCTGGTTTACTATCATTTATTTTACCAATCTTTTGGATTTCTAATAGTAGGAAAGTAATATCTTGGAATGTTCAAGGTCTCAAAAACACTAATACCAGAGATCATCTGAAATACTTAATCAGAACTCAAAATCCCGACATAATCTTTTTGTGTGAAACTAAATTAGATGAAACCAAAATGAGTCCCTTTTTAGCTACCTATAGCTACCCCAATATTAGATATATATCTTTTGTAGGTTTATCTGGTGGTATTGCTCTCATGTGGAAAAATGGTTTTTCTTGTGAGGTTTTTATAGTGAGAATAATATGGTACATGTTCTTGTTCAAGATAACCCTAGTCAACCTGAATGGTTGTTGTCTTGTATGTATGGTTATTGTATTTTAACAAAAAGAAGATACAATGGGACTTCAACAAAGAAACTTGGTCTCAATATTTCTCAGCCTTGGTGTCTGATTAGTAATCTCAACATTCATCTTTTAAATTCCAGTTCTTCAACTTAAACTTTAAGTGATGGTTGGGTTAATTATATACTTCATTCTGTGGGATTATAAGGCATTGGTTTCATTGTTCATGAGTATACTTGGACTAGTAATAGTTTGGGGACTGGCAGAAGAAGAACTAGAATTGACATGGCTCTTGGTAATGCTGAATGGAACTTATCTTTCCCTTCTTTTAAGATGTTACATCTCACTCAAAGTGGTAGTGATCACTGCCCCATTATGTTGGTTACTGATTATAATCAACCAAAACTTTGGAAGCCTTTCAAGTTTTTTTACATGAATGACAGAAGTTGTGTTGTTGAGATTGCTAAGGCTTGGGAAAAAAGAGTTCATGGTTCTGTTGCTTTCAAGCTCAGTAAGAGACTTCAATTTACTAGAGTTGCTTTATCTAAATGGAACAAAACTCACTTTGGATATATTAATAAGAATGTAGATGACCTTCAACATCAGTTAGCTGAAATTCAGTCTCAACCACACTCTCAAGAAAACACTCTTAAAGCTACCGAAGTTAATGAAGAATTACAAAGGTGTCATCATATACAACACGAATTCAATAAGCAAAAATCTAGAGAAAATTTCCTCAAGGATATGGATAACAACACTAAATATTTCCACACTTTAACTAAGAGAAAAAAAGCTAGAAATAATATTGATTCATTAAAAGATAAGGCTGGTAATTGGGTTCACTCCAAGAACAATTTGAAGATATACTCACTAATCATTTTAAAGATATCGGCACTACAACAACAACAATCATTGAAGAGAAACATTATACCCATTTGCCAACTCTAGTTACAGATGAAGATAATAGAATGCTCTTAGCTACCCCAGATGATGCAGAAATCCTTAAAACTCCCAAAAGTATGGAAAGTTGGTCAGCTCCAGGACCTGAGGGTTTCCAATCTGGTTTTTATAAATTCCAATGGAATACAGTTGGTTCTGATGTGTGTGATATGGTTAAAATTTTCTTCTCAACTAAGCATATTCTCAAGTCAATGAATAAAACTTTAAAAAGTTTGATTTCTAAATCCAAGAAGTCACTCAGTCTATGTAATACTTCACACAGATTATATCTAAATTCATGGTGAACAAAATGAAGCCAATAATGGAAAAAATAGTCTCTCCCTATCAAGCTGCTTATGTTTCTGGAAGATTGATTAATGATAACACCATTATTGCTCATGAGCTCATACATTCTATAAAAAGGAAGGAAGGTGAAGGTAGCTGGCTTGCTCTAGAAGTGGACATGTCAAAAGCTTTTGAGAGATTAGAATGGAATTTTCTTCTCAAAGTGCTTGAGTTTTGGTTTCTCTAAAGACTGGAATAAGTTTATTCAGCAATGCATAGGTACTACCTCACTCCTATCTTCTCAATGGTTCTCCATGTACTGGTATCGTACAATGAGATCATCTATCTCCTTATCTATTCATCTTAGTAATGGAATGGTTTTCAAGAACATTAACAGAAGTTCATAATTTTAAACAAATCATGGGTATCAAAGCTGCTAGAAGTGCTCCCCGAATGAACCATATGTTATTTGCAGATGATTGCATAATCTTTGCTAATGCTAATTTAACCAGTATGAATATTTCTTACAGGTTATTCAAGATTTTAGTTCATAATCTGGTCAAGTCATCAACTTTGACAGATCTTCAATTTTATTCAGTAACAGCATGGATCCTGAAGTTTGTGACACTCTTAGTCATATACTTGGTGTAAAGTATATGGAACAAAAGTAAAAATACTTAGGTTCCCCTCTTATGATTTGCAGATATAAAGTTCAGTCTTTTGAAGAAGTGACTACAGCTTTTGAAAGAAGACTGGCTAACTGGCAAGGTACTTCTCTTTGTCAAGCAAGGAGAACTACTATGGTTAAGGCAGTTCTCAATGCAGTTCCTATGTATCAAATGAGAATTTTTAAGATTCCTAAGAAGATCATCAAAAATTGGACTCATTACAAAGGCGGTTTTGGTGGGGACACAAAACTAATAGAGGAGTTAATCTTACTGCTTGGATTAACTTATGCATACCCAAAGATCTTGGAGGTCTGGCATTTAGGGACTTGGAGATGTTAAATCATGCTCTTCTTACCAATTTAGCTTAGAGAATTTGTACCCAATCCAATCTTCTATGTGTGCATATTCTTAAGGTTAAATACTTCAAAGATGAAAATACTTGATTCATATCAACTTTGAGAAAAGTAATGCTTCTTGGGTGTGGAAAGGTATTGAAGTGGGGATTTATGTTCTTCAAAAAAATTATTGTATGGAAGTGAATAATGGGAAGAAAACTAGAATCTGGATTGACAGTTGGATTATTAACCTGAACTACAAGTTTGTTCTTCTGGATCCTTCTCATCTTGTTTATGTTTTTGTTAGTGATCATATCATTCCTAATTCAAAGCTTGGAATGTCTATCTTCTTTTAACTCTAATTCATCCTGAAATGGTTGATTGAATTAAGAGAATGCCCACATGTTTATGAGATGAGGATTGGATTTATCATTATTACTTGCTAAATAAAATTTTCTTTTTATTAATGGTGATTCTAGGGCGTTTAGTCGACTAGTTGTTACTATTATAGTTGTGATTATTATTATTACTAATAAGAATTTATTTATGCTTGAAGGGAATCAAGGTTTGAGCCTACGAGTGTCTTTCCTCCTAATCCCTATGGGATCAGGTATTGCTTTACTTGCTACTTGGGTATTGTATCGTCATTTATTATGAGTTTAGTTTGAGGGAGAATCTATTGGCACAATTATTCTTATACTATCTCACAATTTCGATATTGATTTTCTTCTAAAATCCAAATGATAATGAATTTGAATTTTATATTTTGCTAACATATTCCTCTTATAACGTGTTACATTCTTACGAAAAATTAGTGTTTTCTAATATATCAAACTTTACAATCCACCAATTTTAATTTCACATATTAATTTTGAACAACTGATTTTTCAAAGTGGTATATGTTGGTATGATACGTCTAGGATTTTTCTCATTTTTAGTAGAAATGTAGAACCTATACGAACATAATACCAGAACAATAGATTGAAACTTGTTATCGTTTGGGTATTATAACAAAATTGGTGCCGACATTGCGAGATAGGGTGAGAATTACCATGTTAACGAGTATTCCCTCTTAATTTATAATGATTATTATCAAAAAGAAAAACTTATTTCTTTTTTCTTTATGTTACACTAGTTATATATTGGTATCGGAAGGGTATATTTATTTGCATGAATATCTATGTTTATATATTGTTCATAGCTAAATTGACTTATATTCATGCGCTTTTTATTAACAACAATAACATCAAGAAAGCACTCTAATGTATCTTATATTGAGAACTCCAAATAAATTTGGTCCAAAAATAAAATTAAGAATGCCACCAGGTGTAATTAGTTAGAAATTATACAATTCGAATAAGCAAAAATGCATAATTTTAAGATGTCATCGACTTATTAGAAAGTATAAAAGAATTGCTAGCTTAATACATTGAGTCAAGTTCAACAGACCCTATTTTGTCCACTCGATTGATTTCCTCTCTTTACACTTTAGTTATCAAAACCTGGCTTGATATTAGGCTTGAAGGTTCTATAATAACAATTACTACTTACTAAATTTGAATTTTTAGAATGAGGGAGGGGCTTCATCCAGGTTAAGACAGGCAGTGCTTCCGGACATACTTATATCTCTCCCATAAAAGTACTTATAATGATTTTAAGTTACTTATGAATTTATATTCTCTTATCCTCTTTCTTCTTTCTCTTTCGGAAATATGCAAATCGTTATAGCAACCTCATTTAGGAATCCATGATTTGCAGATCTAATCATTATTCGTTGATTTTAAAATAAAATTTATTTTTGTTGTGTTCAATTTTTTAATTTTTTTATTTTAAAGAAAAATTTGCTTCCTTGTTATTTGTCATGAAAAACTAATCTTTTTGATTTGCAGTACTCAAGTAGTGTTTCAGTAGTGATCCAGTGGTGGTTTCTTGGGAGCAGTGGTGCAGCGGATTTTTAATCTTCAATTATTCAGTGGTGCTTCTCCATTTTACCTGTCATGGAAATGTTCAAATCTTCACAGAATTGTGGTATGATATCAACAATGGTGTTAATTCTGTTTCCGGTATTTTGTATGACGCTTAAACCGGTAAGGTTTGCTACCATTTATTGTCAAAGCAGCAATCAAAATCAAGAATCAGTGATTTTTTCACAGAAGAAAGATTGCAGGTCCAAACCTTCGAAGGGTATTGCTGGAAATTCACTAAAGAAAAAAGTGTACTTTCTAGAATTCAAAACATCGATTTTTAACTTACCTAAAAAACAGCAATTATTCGTTGTTGATTTTTTTAGAAGATTTTCAACGAGTCAACCTAAGAAGTTGGAATAAAAGGAAAATTTTCGGCTATGTAAGGGGAAAACCTAATCTAAATTCTTATAAAATAAATTACAAGAGGAGAAGACTAGCAACTCATAGTCACCGAAATTTTGAGCAAGAAATAATGTCTCAAAGCAGAAATCTTCAACTTGCTGCTATCACTAGAAGAATGATGGAGACTAATCTTCTCAACTTTGAGAGTGCAAAAAATATGAGGGGTGGTTTAGTTTCAGCTGAGGAAATCAATGAAGCATCTAAAAAATGGAGTAATTGTCTCATTGGTAAGATACTACATGAAGATGGAGTTGAGTTTGACGTTGAAAATTATGTTAACATAATATGGAGAAGACATAAGTGGAGATTAACACTATGGGTCGCAACATGTATGTTTTTAAGTTCAAGAACAAGGAGGATTTGGAAGAAGTATATGAGAAAGCTCCCTGGGTTATTAACTACTTATTGGTGGTCCTGCAAAAGTATGATAAGTCAATTCCCCTAGAAGATTATAAGTTTACGCATCAAGTTTTTTCTGTGATGTTCCATGGTCTCTCTTTGGAACATATTAACAAGGGTATCATTGGAAAAATAATTGCGGATATTGGACAAAAAGCAACTGATGAAACAAATGTTGGCTATACTGTCAGATGAAGGGTGGTTACGGCCAAAAACATAGATGATCCGAAAAAACCATTAAAGAGATGGACTTGGCTACTTATATCTGCAAAGCAAAAAATTTGGATCAAATATGATTTTGAGAAGCAACCAAAAAAGATTTGTCCTCATTGTTTCATGATTGAGCATGATCCAGAGAGGTGTGATGAAATTGCATGTGATAATTTTATTTTTAGGATGACTGATAAAGAATTTGATAAGTATGATGCTAAACAAGCTCATTGGGTGGAATAGATGGCACACTCGGTCAGGGAATCAAGTGGAGAAGTAGGGCCAGAAGTTTCTTTTGATGGGACTGATAATGATAATGAAGATGGGCTTGACCCGAGGAAGAACAAAAGAACCTGAGATGACTGTAGAGGTGAAAATTATCAACTACTAGGGAATAATTCCCAAATCAATCTTTAAAACTCTAACTTGTACCAAAATGAAGCCAATCAATTTACTCAGAATGGTAGAGTTTATCTTATGGAAAATATCAATGAAACCTATAATGGTGAAGATTTGAACATGATGGATGTGGAGAATGGAGGAAAAAGTAAAGAAAGCTACCGCATATCCCCTACTGAAATATGAAAAAGTACAGTTGGCAAGCCTCTTAAGAAAATTCAAAAATCTTGATTGATTTCAATCGTCAGGTTTTTAATCTGGAAAATATTAGATTTCTGGGTTGACTACAAACAAGTTTCTTAATTAAAAATTTTGATTTTTAGGTTTAAATCTTATTTCTTGTTTGGTGAGTATTCTGGGTTTGAATTTAAAAACATTCTAAACATGAAGATTCTTTCTTGGAATGTTCAAGGTTTTGGAAATAAGTACACCAGTCAACACTTAGGAGAATATGAAAATGGCTAATGATCCTTACATTGTCTTCCTGTATGAAACTAAAGCTATGAATATGAAAATGGCTAGGTATATCTATAATTACAACTACATGAACCATTTATATGTTAATCCTGTTAGGGACTCTGATGGTATTTACATGCTTTGGAAAGATGGTGTTTATGTTGATCTTTTTGACATGAATCCTAATTTGATCTTTTTGTTAGTCAATATGTACTCTAGGAATGGTCTTACCTTACTTAATTGTATGTATGGAGCCTTGAGTGATGAAGGGTGGGATAATCAATAGGGGTATCTTGAGGACTTAGCATCTAGGTATTATTGTCCTTGGTTGATTTTGGGTGATTTGAACTTTATCATTATGAAAGAGGAGAAAATTGGTGGCAATTTAATTCCTCAAAGCCATCTGGATGAAGTGGAAGATCACTTAGACTAATTTGGCCTCAATGACCTGAATTTCATAGGTAATCCTTATACTTTGAGTAACCATAGGAGTGGTAACTCCCTCATCCTTGAAAGACTTGACAGGGTCTTGTTCAATTCTGAATGGCTTGATTTCTTTCCTAATGTTATAGTCTATCACCTGGCTAGTATAGGTTGTGACCATGTTCCTATCCTATTAGTCAGTTCTAAGGAGGATAATCCCACTAGGAATAGATATTAGTTGAGTGATAATAGTTGTAGCATGTAGGAGTGTTATTGCTAAAAACTGGAGAATTGATGTGAATGTTCTAAGGTTTTTAAGCATTTTAAATGTTTGTATAATGTGGAAATGGCTCTCAAACAATGTAATTTCAACTCTTTTGGTAATTTTCAAAGTCATATTAATGAAATTCAACATCAAATTGTTGATGTTAATTTGTCCATGCATACTTCTGATACATCATGGCATATTTCTAGGCTAGAAGATTCTATGAAATATTGGTATAATGTGAAGTAAGATTATTATATGCGGAGAGCTAAAGAGAATATCTGAACTTTTGATGATAAAAACACAAAGTACTTTTATGACAAAGTTAAGTATAGCAAAAGGAGAACCCAAATTGATTGTTGGTAGAGTAGAATGGGTATTTGGCTGACAGATATGAACATGATAGCTACTGAACTTAAATATCATTTTAATAAAATTAGCAAAACTACCAACCCTCCTTGTGATGGTAGTTTTATGGATGTGTTGCTCCCCTGTATTTCTGATGAGGAAAATTCTTATCTTATTCATAAACCTTTTGTGAGGAGATAAAAAGCATTGTTTGGAAAATGAAACCATGGACCATCTAGCCCTGGACCAGATGGTTAACCACCTGATTTTTACCAGGAGGTGTTGACACTATTGATATGGTTTAAAAAAATTCCATTCTGGCCACTTACTTAAGCAGATGAATTATAATTTTGTGTCATTAATTTCTAAAAATAGTGCCCCTAAGACAACTTCTGATTTCAGTCCTATAAGTCTAATAGTCTAAGTAATGTGAGTTACAAAATCATAGCAAAACTTTTAGCTAGTAGACTCAAAATTGTTATATAAGTTTATAAGTCCCTACCAAGTTTCCTTCCTCTCTTCTAGATAGATTTCAGATAATATAGTTGTTGCCCATGAATTGGCTGACACAATGATGAAAAATAGATCTAAATATGGACTTATGGCCATTAAAATTAAAATGTAAAAAACTTTTGACAGAATTGAGTGGAAATTTCTTCTTGATATCTTGAGGAAATTAGGTTTTCATGACCATTGGTGTAAGCTTATTGAACACTGTATTTGTATTGTCTCAACTTTAATATTGCTTACTGGTGCACCTGGAGATGTGTATTATCCTACATGGGGTCTTAGACAGGGAGACCCCTTGTCTCCATATCTCTTTATAATTTGTATGGATGTACTTTCTAAAATACTTATTGATGCAGAGGCTAAGAATCATATACAAGGGATAAAGGTAACAAAATCCAGTCCATCTATAAGTCACTTATTTTTTGTTCATGATTGTCTTGCGTTTACCAGGGATAATGTAAAAGGATCTAAGTTAGAAACCATGCTGGAGAAGTTTAGTAAGTTTTCTAGTCATGTTATAAACTTTGGTAAGTATGGGATAACCTTTAGCCCAAAAAATGAATCTAGAACTAAGTCTCAAATTGTGAATATCCTTAAAATTAAAAAAATATGTCTAGCTGATAAGTATTTAGGTGTCCCTTTTTTAGTCCAAAGAAACAAAATGGAAACCTTTAAGCATCTTATGGACAATTTTGATAGTAGACTGCACAATTGGAAAGGAAAATATTTAAATCAATCAGGAAGAACTGTTTTAGTTAAATCCACTCTAAGGACTTTAGATTTTTATCACTTAGTAGTGTTCCCTATGCCTAAAAGATGACTGATTAGATTGATGTTATTCAAAGAAAATTTTGGGTATAAAAAAGGAAATGCTATAGGTGGTTACATCAGAAGTTGGGATAATATGGCTAAAATTATTGAACTAGGAGGCCTAAATATTAGAAAACAGAGTATTTGGATATTGCCTTATTAGCTACGTTATCCTGGAGGATGTTAAATGTGCCCAATGCTTTATGGGTCAGGATCCTTAGTCATAAGTCCCTGATTCTAATCATTTGCATGTTGTTAGTACTGGATATGTGTCTTGGGTATGGAAAGGAATTTGTAGGGGGTTAGAAGTGATTATGAATTACTATTGTTGGGATGTTGGGGATGTCTTATCTATTGAGATATGGAAGGATAGATGGTTATCCAATAATTATGACTTACTTGGTTCTTCTTTTGCCTCTACTAATATGAGATTTGTGAACCAACTTACTATGCAGGAGGAGGGTCAATGGAATTTTGAAATCCTTAACAGTATATTTCATAATGCTACTGCTAATGAAACTTGTGCAATCAGAATTCTCACATATGGTAAGGATGATTTAAGATGTAAGCCTTCTTATAATGGCATGTTCAGTGTCAAATCTGCTTATAACTACATAATTAAAGGGGTATATGGTCAAGAAACCAATAAATTTCCCTGGAAAGTTTTTTACAAACTTGATCTGCCTCAAAAGATTAAACACTTCCTATAGAAGTGTGTTAACGATTGTCTGCATGTAAGAAATAAGTTTGCTAGGTTTGTGTCAAATATGGAAAGTTGTTGTCCCTTCTATGAGCAGAAAACTGAAACTGCTACTCATTTGTATGTAATAATGGTAATGTCCAGTTATAGGATTGGATTACAAGTTGGTTTTCCAATAACAATAATGACAAATTTGAACATGAAAAGTTCATTAGGTTTGTTAGCTTTGCTCTGTGGCAAATCTGGAAACTAAGGTGCTCAGTTATCTTTGATAACTTTGAAGTAAGGTGGTTAAACTAGTTATGTAAGTAAATAAGGATATAAATGAGTGGCTTTCGAATACTCTTGGACAGGGTAATGGAGTTATGATCAGTAGACATAGCAAGAGTGTAACTCCATTGCAACTGCCAGAGAGTGATTATCATCATAGGTTTTTTTTAATAAAGTGGTCAACTTTTTGAATTATAATTAAGAAAATGGTCATTTTTTAGCCATTATATAAATTGGCCGAGTTTGACTTTTTCTGTCCCGTTTCAAAAAAAAAACGGGTAACGACAGTTAATTGCCTACTTGTCACAAGTCCCTCAAGGTACTAATGAGTTGAGCTGTGCTAAAAAATGAGTTACTACCGAGTTGATGTTCTTAGATCTATTTTTCAATTTGCCTCAAATTTCTTTTCCTTCTTTCGTAATAGCAATTTACCCCCAAATTGGTTGTAACCGAAAACCCTCAAACCCTCGTGAAAATAACAACAAAAATCGTCATTATAGAAAAAGGAGAGAGATTACCAAGAGCATGTTCAGCATCAAGACCATATCCAACAACACCAACAGTAATAGATAAAAAAGTTATTAATCAAGCAAATAAAAAAAAAGAATAGAATACCAACAACTTCACCAATCCATTTTAATCATCGTCTACTACACGCATCACCAATCCACTTCAAGTAGTAATTTGAAGCAATTCAGTTTAACAAACTTCCATGAAGCACTAAAAGATGGATCTCACAAGACCAACACTGACATATTGGATTAAAGAACTTGTGCAGACATTCAAACACACCAAATCCTTCCTAATCAGTAATAAATTTATCTACTCATGGTGTTGGTGTGAACAGAATAATAAGTTCAAGGTTAAACAAGGTTCCAAAAGAAAACTAATCACTTTCAAACCCTTGCAAGTAACCAAGTTGTAGGTGCAAACAAATTCATGTCTTGTTATTTGCTAGTCGTGAACTGTTGATGAGGCTTTTTTTCAGAACTTTTCACGAGCAGATGATGTGCACAAACTGGTGATATAGAGGTGTATCTTATCGTGGTATTTTCACATCCCTTGATAGCTTCTTACCACCTGCAATTTCGAATTCAATAAATACCCAACAATCCTTGACATACACAAACTCTAAAAAATTTAAACTTTCATCCATCCAATCACTCTAAACCAACGGGAACATCATCAATTTCCAACTGAGTTTCCGGCAGCAAAATAAACCTCGTCGAATCCCACCACAATCACCCTCATCACCACCAGATGAAGAATTTAACTCTCTAACACATTAGTTTTTCTGCATCATCCTTCAATACTTAATTGAACCTCCTCCTCTTTCATCAACCAATGTTAAAGTGAAAAATTGATACATAATTGTTATTTCTTTAGGGTTTTGATTTATAGAATCGGGTGAATTAGAATCTGAAGACATTTTGGGGGGGAAATTTAGGGTTTTGATTTTGCGAATTGGGTTAGGGTTTTGATTTGAGAATTGGATGTTTGGGTTTTGAATTTTCTGACCATGATCTCTCTTCCATTTCTCCTAATCTCCCAAGTTCCTAACAGACGATTGGTTAATTTTGTTGTGAATTTTTCTGAGAGAATGAGATAGAGTTTAGAGTTTAGAATTAAAGAGAGAAGAAAAAAAAAATAGAAGAAGACCTGACTTTCCCTAATCTGCAATTTCTTCTCGATTTCTTATCTTGTGATTTCTTTATTTTACGTTAACGATTTCTTTCTCATTCATGAATCGATAAAAACTATGTGGAGAAGAAGAAGAAGAAAGAGATGAGTTGTGATGGCGGCATTGATGAGTATTAAGGGAATTAAAGAAATAAAACGAAACTAGGATAGTGTAATGATATGGTGGTAATTTTAACATAAATAATTTACTTAATCAACTTTTTTGACCATTATGGTGGGTCAGGATGAAGAAACTAACAGTTAGGCCATTTTATTTAAGGCCTAAAAAATTGGCCGGTTTATTAGTTAGGGTCAGAAAGTTTGTTACTTTCTTAATTTGGCCATCATAAAATTAACTGTGACGCCTCCTTTATCAAGAAGCTCTATATAGGGGCTCCAAAATCTTGGAGGGGCTCCAAGTGGAGGCGAGGTGACCCAGTTTTTCGTTAAGGGATGTCCTAGGGGTTTGGTTAAATGTTCATTTTACCCTTATGCCAATTAAAACCTAAACACCACTATTTATTTTCATAACTTTCAAAAACTAAACTATCAAAAACCAAACAAAAACCCAACCGTAATCCATTGAAATTCATCGTTGATTCGCAAAATTCTTCGTCGATTAAACTCAACAATTCGAGATGAAGAAGCATACTAAAGGCGTTAAAGGTAGTAGTGATGGCAATCAAACCTGCTCCTTTCAACCTAATCAAGAGATTCAAGAAGAAATCGATAGTGAAAAGCAAAATCAATCACCGCAAAATCCAACAATGGTGTATCTAAGATATTGAACAAAACCCATGTTATTCTTAGAACTTCTAATTGATTGATTCGCATGTTTGATTGTGTTTTTGGTTTAAAAAAGTTGGACACAATTGATGTTATGGTTGGGTTCGTGTGAAAACCCAACAGTAAAATATCATGTTCTTCATATTACGGTTGGGTTTTCTTCAATACCCAACCGTAAATCAAAGGGAAGAAGATGAAGAGTTAAGGATATTATGGTTGGAACCCAACCGTAAAAATTTTGCATTATTTAAAAAAAAAAATACGGATGGGTTTTTCTCAAAACCCAACCGTAACAATAGCGCAAACAAAAATTTTGTTAGAGTCTTACGGTTGGGTTTTTAGAAAAACCCAACCGTAGGAAAAGTGTGCACATTTTTTTACATGTATTTTACGGTTGGGTTTTTGTTAAAACCTAACCGTAAAATAGTGACAAAATTTTCAACTGGAAATTTACGGTTGGCTTTTGAGAAAAACCCAACCGTAAATAATTCTGTGTAGTTAAAAAAAATTTAGTTGAAGTTGAATTGCTTGGAAATTATCTAACTTGTATTGCTTGTGTGTTGTAGGAAGAATAAGAGGGGTAACAATTTAACACCAATTTCTCACACTCCAACCCATCGCCACGGAAAGCATTTAGGGGTTCAGAAGAGAGGCGTGAGTAAGACCCATAATCCATCTTTTGAGGTAGGGGGTGGTAGTGTTCCTCAAATTGCACAAGAGGAATATAGTGTGTTCCAAGGCTTGGGTGATCTACCAACACCTAGAGGTTCTCTTATGATTAGAGAACCACCATAAGATCAACAACACGAGGAAGAAGAGAGGGACAGAGAACAACATGTCCATCAAGCCAAAGGTAAAGAAATTGTTGTTGTTCTGCCGAACCTCAACAGAAGCAAACAAAGGCAAAGAAAAGGGTTGACAAAGAAATTCCCAAAGAAAAGGCTGAACCTCAACTGTGGCCTAAGAGGAGGAATGGAGGACTTTGGGGTGAGGCCCCAGACAAATCTACAATATTATTTGGTTATCCCCATTCATGGGCTGCCAAAGTTGCTGCGACCAAGGTATTAATCTAAACACTTCTCTTGTTCTGTTAAATTTTTGTTTGTTAACTTTTGTAAGTAAAACAAATTTGTTTTTATTCTTTGTAGGATCATACACAGGCGATCAAGAAATTAGTTCGTCAAAGGGCTCAACATTGGCCCTTAACTGATGAATGTACGGTCGTACAACTTCTCGTAAATGGTACCGGGTTAGCTCCTGGAATTACCAATTCGATGTGGGAGTATGACAGTGTCGTCTTCACAGCCTTCAGGGAACGTTATTGGCCCGATATCTATTTATTGGCCCTTAACTGATGAATGTACGGTCGTATAACGCCAGATGATGTCCAATCAATTCTTGGCCTGGAGGTGGATGGTAAATCAGTGTCTGAGGGTTTTAACAATAACATGTCATGGAGTGATCTTTATGCACTTGTGAAAGATACACTTGGATGGGAAAAGAGCGAAGCCGAATCTGAGTTTAAATTGGTCAGTGGAGATAAACCGGGGATGCCAACGAAGAAAGGTCAAGGTATGAGCAAGAAAATATTTGTTGCGTTCACTAAGGGAGAAGTTTGGAGGAACCGCAAAGTTGGAAAAGTAACAGCCAGAGCATATCTGTTATATATGCTCGGCACCATCTTCTTTGCTGACAACTCGGGCAACAGGGTCAACGTTCACTATCTACAGTGGTTTCAGGGTGATCTCGGGATGACGCATCAGTACTCGTGGGGAACTGCCACCCTGGCTTACCTACTTTCTAACCTTCGAAAAGCTTCGAGGGTTAGGGGAACTGAGATTGCCGGGAATACCGGTCTTCTTCAAGTAATTTATTGTTTGAATTTCAATGTTTAACTTTAATTTATTTTTTTCGCATTATCTTATATTAATATTTATTATCTTCATAGGCATGGGTATATGATCACTTTCCCACACTGGCTCCTAAAACGAGCGCTGATGGTACTGGACCTACGGGAAAGAAATTCATCTTCACCGGGACCCAGACAAAGCATAAAGAAGTGCTCATAGAAAAGATGAGAACTGAAATTGATGCTTTCACGGTTGAAGATGTTATTTTTGATCCTTATGTGAAGGTTAGCATAGAGGGTGATGAACATGTTGAGGATTTACGTGAATTGTCGGACGTGGAAGGCTACAACGGCCCTTTGTACCATCCGTTTGGGTATGTGATGTGCAACCCCCGCCGAACTCTCCGCCAATATGGATATGTCCAAACAACGGTGACGCGCGAAATGTTTAAATTGTGTGTGAATGGGTCGATGATCGAAGGCCCAAACATCGTGCTAAACTATGAGCCAACGCCTTCGGTCGCGGTTTGGAATAACCGCAATGATCCGAAATACCAAGTCCAAAGGAATGAGTTAACTTCATCTCCGAGCACAAAAGAGGCTGCAGAAGATTACTTGGATTGGTATCGCCATTTTGGTCATCCAACTATCATCAACAATGGTCCTGAGACTATTGCAAACAATACAGAAGATGGTTTCTGGAAGAAGGCATATTTCAATTTGGTACGTACATTATTATTGTTATTAATATTTTTAAGATTTATTACTAAACACTCATCCAACTTTTATTTTCATATGTGAATAGAAAAAGAAAGCCGTTGCATTGGCGGACTCTATAAATCCATGCCTAAGAACAATTGATGTGAGGACGCCTGACCAACTCCAAGCCAAGATTAGGGAGCTTTATCATGAAGCCGAGGATGTGCAGCGGACTTTAAAGAGGAGTAAAGCCGCTACAAGAGATGCGATTACTACTAGAAGAGAGCTACAACCATCGGATGAAAAGACACATGATGAAGCCGAGGATGCGCAACGTGGTGCTCGTACTCGAGGCGGTCGTGTTGGTGCTCGTACTCGTGGCGGTGCTGCTCATCGTAATCTTATGAGCAAAAAAAACCTCGTCAAAGTCATCGACCTACCCCTCTTCCTTCTCCCTAACTCTATTCTATGGTTTTTCTTGTGTGGGTGAATTACTTGTACCTTTAATGTGAAGTTGGATTTGAAGTTTGAATTTAACTTGCATGTGAATTATAAAAATTTAACTTAAAATTTGTGTACTACCTGTTTTATTTCCAGTTATTTGAAGTTGGAAACCATGCAATGGGAAAAGCAAGTCAAAATACCCCAAAAAATCAGTGTTACGGTTGGGTTTCCAGGCAAAACCCAACCGTAAAACTGGAAAAATGAAAAACGTTGAAGGTTTACGGTTGGGTCTCTAGCCAAAACCCAACCGTAAAACTGTCACATTTTCATACTACAGTTTTACGGTTGGGTTTTCAGCCAAAACCCAACCGTAAATTCTACTTGATCACTCAAAATTGGATTCTCTAACTTGTGTATTTTTCGGTTTTTCTTTGTTTGAATGACCCAATTTACCTTCGGTCTAGTTAAAATGATTGAATAAGTTCAAAAGTTTGATTTTGAAACCCAAATTTGACCTTAAAACTCAATGCTCCAAAGGATGGTTTACGGTTGGGTTTTAAGGCAAAACACAACCGTAAATATATAATGAAATTGTAACTAAAACTAACACATATAAACCAGAAGTGTAACGAATCTATTTTGAAAAATGACTCAAAACCCAACCGTAAATTTGAGGAATCTTTTGGGTCGTTTTTGAAGCTTTTTTGGGTTTGCAAATAGAGCCGTTGAAACCTTGTACGACCCATTTTTCAAAATAGATTCGTTACACTTCTGGTTTATATGTGAAATAGTTGAGTACATATCCAACCCATCCATTTTTAAAAAAAATCGAACCTTTCTTTTACAACAATCATCTCCAACAAAACTAGTATTCTAACATAGTGGACTATGGGTCAACCTGGGATTAAAAATCCAGATTTTTCTTTGGATGAAGATTTATATATTTGCCGCAACTATGTATTATGTTTTCCAAAAAGAGGAGAAGAACGAAGGCAAAGTGGTATAACGAGTCCGAGTTATTGGCAAACAATTCATGAAAACTTTTGTTCTGAAACCGGCAACCCTTATAACCGTGATCATGTCAAGTTGATTTGTCGATATAACACTATACACCGAGACGTATAAGAATTTATGGCATTAGTTCGTATTATTGGTCAACTACGACATAGGTCATTGGTCAACTACGACATAGGGGTGAAACCGAAGATGAGGTGTTACAGAGATCTCTTCAGGAATAGAGGAGATGGAAAATATGGCCCTTTTTATACCTACCTCACATCCTAAAGGACTTTTTGCTCACTCGCAAATCTATTTATTAGTTCTTTTGTAATGCCATTTGGGTTTGTTAGCGTAATTTCAATTGTATCCTAGGTTACTTTAATGATTTCATGGGTTGTAATGTGGTCAAAGTAATGATGTTTACATAAATTTTGTGTTTTGAACCCAATTTTTGAGTGAATTGAAATTCCAAAAAAAGGTTAACAGGAACATTTACGGTTGGGTTTTGAGTTCAAACCCAACCGTAAAAATGGCTGAATTTTTTTTAACATCATTTTTACGGTTGGGTTTGGACTCCAAACCCAACCGTAAAACTGGATGAAAATTTGTGTGACAGTTTTATGGTTGGGTCACTACTCAAAACCCAACCGTAAAACTGGAAAAAAAAAATATGGCAGGTTTATGGTTGGGTTTTGAGTCCAAACCTAACCGTAAAATTGTCATAAATGTATAGTGACAGGTTTACGGTTGGGTTTTGACTGAAAACCCACCCGTAAACCTGAGTGAATTTTGTAGTGACATGTTTACATATGATATTACAAATTTTTCATTTCCAAAAAACTATATTCATATTATGATTCCTCCAACATACATATGATATTGTTACTACCAATATTACATTTAGTGAATATTACTATATTATCATTCCGACTCCGAGTCAGAAACAAATGATGTGAATTGAAAGGTCGGGGAGGAGGGGGGGGGTTTAATGCCTTCCAGAGTTCGAAATTTTGCTCGAACCGTGACACCAACACTTGGTGATATCACCGTCGTATCCATCCTGTAACGGGGGTAATGGGCTTTCTTCTTTCAACTTGAGACCGACAAAATGGCAGTTCTGCACCAGCCCAATCACACATCTTCTATTAGCCAATTGTTCGATAAATGTTGATCTTGTTGGTGAAAATGTAAAACAATATCCATTTGAGATATAATGGATGACCCAATTGAAAGCATTGGCGAGGATTTGGCCACATATTGGCATGCTCATACAATACTCGTTAGTGCAATTCTTGTTGCCTATTAAACAAAGTTTCGAACGCAATGAACTCCTCGTTTAACAACGACTCTTCATCTCTATATGCACACATCATTGGCTTGTATAAATCCGGGTAAGAGCGTAGTTCAACCGCTGACTTATGCCTTACATAAGTTACTTCGTCCATACCCAACCCTGCTGCTCCGCTAAATGGTCCAACTTGTTCGATGAATACATGGTATCCACAATTACCATCACCGGCAACATCGTCGGTGGCCTTTATGTATGGACGAAAAAAATCCGGAAACGATGACATATAATTTTCAAAAATAATATGCTCGGTTCGGACGATTTTGCCATTCTCAATTCTTGAAAAGTTAGATGTAAATTGTATCAATCCTATTGCAATCCGGATCGTATGTGGCTCTTCAACCACTAATGTATTTCCTTTAACTTTTTCTTTTCTTCTTGTTAATTCTTTCATACTAACTCTTTTTTTTTCTTTCTAATTCCTTCATACTTACTCTTCTTGAGTTTGGGTGTGCAGGAACTTTTCCCTTGGCACCAACTTCAATTGTTGAACTTTCTTGAGTGGGAACCGCGAGAAATTTTCCTTTAATATCTACTAGACTTGGTCCCCCTTGTTCCGTTTGACTTCTTTTCGTTGAGCATCATCCTCCTTCTTATCCTATGCTTCATATTCCTTTTTCAAATGCTCAAATGCAGAAGGGTTTCTTTTCTTTGATTCGTCATGCAATTCCCTAGCTTTTTTGCGTCCTACGGCCTCGATTCTTTGGTAAAAGGCCTACCTCTTCTCTTCCCTATAATTAGTTCCTTGACAGCGTACCTTGTGTGCGGAAACACGAAGTAACTCAACTTAGTCAACCAAATTTGCCTTTGCGCCTGATTTAATGTTTCGTATTTCTTGGATAGAGCCTTTCCAACGTGGGTGTCGACAAACGATGCACCAAAATCTTGCTCGATGATGGGTTCATCGAAAGACAATTGTTGCCAAAACGGATCAATATCTTGAATTGGGATCACACTGTCTTCTTCGTACTTGGGCATCATATGCCGGCAGGGAAGTCCCAAACTTGACATGTTAGGACAAGCAAACTCTTGTTCTCCGTGTAAGTTGTCGAATCTATATTGCTTTACTTCGTACATTATCTTTTCAATCGCACAATGCGACACCTTATAAAAAATATTTTGGAGCAATAGTTCGTCTTTATAGCTAAGGTGTTTTCTAGAAAGGCTTTTTTCAAAAGATTCCTTAACTCTATCAAGGTCACGGAGAAAATAATCGTGCATCGCTTCGAAGACCGTAACAAACCCACCATCACAATTATGAAGCTTATTCTTCATTTGGTTGTGAGATGACTCCACGGTACTTGTAGCTTGGTTGTCAAAGTGCCTATATTGATTTGTGAACGCCGCTACAAAATTCTCTTTGTGCGGATTCAACCAATGGTCCATCAAATACTTCACAACTCTTGGATAATTACTCCAATGCAAGCATAACATACGAACATTTTCTTCATAATCTTCCTTGGTGATAGACCATGTCAAAGCGTCCCATTCACTTTGGAAACTAGCCCATTTTAGTTCCGCCAACTTGTCGTCCTCCTCGAATTTTTCTTTGGCCGTTTCTTGTTCAGCATTCGGCAATTTCTTTCTGTCCATCTCGCTTTTCTTTGTTGGCCGAATAATCGTTTTGCACTTGGTTTGAATATTGTTCCACAAGTGGAACGTGCAAAGAAGATGATGAGCATCTGGGAATACCCTTGCAATGGAATTCATCAAGCCTTGTTCTTTGTCGGAGATAATTACCTTAGGGGTATATCCTTCAACGTAGAATAATTTAATTTGTTCCAATGCCCACACATAGCTTTCTTCGAGCTCGTTTCTCAAGAAGCAAAAGGCAACACTAAACGGGGACTTGGTAGAAGTTTGGCCTACAGCATTCAAAACCGGGAGCTCATACTTGTTAGTTTTGTACGTGCAATCCATCATAAGCACTTGATGGGAGCACCGTGCTAACTTTATAAACTCGGGATAAGCCAATATAATATGATTAATTTCTTTATTCTCATCTTCTTCGTGAAACATGGTGTAGTTTTTCATCTCCCCCAAGTACAAAAGTTGTGGATCGGGTCCCTTTCTTCCCATTTCTCACACTTCAACTTGGCTTTGGCGTTGTAGATTGTCTCCAACATATACATATTATTTGGGTTTATTTTCTTCAAGTGCTCGAGTATATCACTGGGTTTCAAACGCTTTTCCGTCATATCGTTTACGATGAGCTTTTCTTCCTCGGTGAGCCGTGCCGTAGAAGGATGCGTTAACAAAGTCTCTAGTGGTAGGTGGTTGTGACGACCGCATACAACTGTAGACAAGAACCACTTATTCTCTTTGTTGGTACGAAATTGAAACTTGAAAGGACATCCCGTCTTCTTAGTGAAATTTTTTCGCTTGATCTTCGTCTTTGGTACATACTCAATACCATTCTTCGCATGTCTTGTGTATTGTCCACTACACTCACAAACCATTTGAAAGGGATTGTGTTTTTGTTGGTTGTTACAAACAATCACACACATGATGAGTTTTCCATCTTCTCTAGCCCATTTCTTTGCATCATCTTTTTTATCCGATGTTTACATGGTCCAAGAATACAAAGTTAGGAGAAAAAAAATGCCATTAGCTATATTGTCGAAAGGGATTAACAACTTATCTATAACCTACCAGGTCGTTCAAATAGTGATCCGTAGTATCTCTAGTTTGAATATCATTTGGAGGAGGTTGATCATACATTGGTTGAGGTACAACTGCGAGCTGAACAAAAAAGATCAAGGCATTAGGCAACAAAACACTAAAATCAATAAGTTTACGGTTGGGTTAGAAGCTTCAGACCCAACCATAGAAGCGTCGGACCCAACCGTAAACCAACAAAAAAAAATCTCAAACAATTTTACGGTTGGGTTAAAGAGTCAAACCCAACCGTAACTAGTGCAATAAATACCCATGCACATAATGAGTTACGGTTGGGTTTGTGCTAAACACCCAACCGTAAAACTGTTAAAGTGTACCGTAAAACTGTTAAAGTGTACTTTTCCTCCATCAAATGTACAGATACGGTTGGGTTTCTGAAGACAACCCAACCGTAAACATGGCGGAGTCACAAACAAAACTCACTATTATGTACCTCATTTCATCAAATACCAGCAAAAAAAGACAAAGAGTTTAAGTTAGAGGTATACCTGACTACTCTCGGCAGTTGAATCTTCACTTTGACGACTACTTTCTCCATTTGGTTGAGTTTCACCATCACAACTTTCACTTAAACCTCTCTACCATCCAAATAATCATACATGGTTGGGTCTCCCTCAATGGGTATGTAGAATTTAGTTTGGCAATCATACAAGGATTCACCCTCCACAAATTTGCCACTAGAATCACTCATTTTGGGTTTTTCAAAATTTTAGGTTAAAACTCTCTTATCTTTCTTCTACTTTTCCCACCAACAAAAAACAAATACAAGACTGATTTATGCATAGAAAATGAAGGATATAGGATATGGAGATGATCATTTACGGTTGGGTTCGATGACTCAAACCAACCGTAACTAAATTTCCACTAAAAAACTCATATTTACGGTTAGGTTCGATTATTAAACCCAACCGTAATATAATTTGCACTAAAACCACATATTTGTTACGGTTGGGTTTCATTACAAAACCCAACCGTAAAAGAGTATGCACTAAAACTAACACTAGAATTTACGGTTGGGTTCTAAGCCAAAACCCATCCGTAAATCCTACTGGATAACTTAAAATTGGATTCTCTAATTTGTGTGTTTTTCGGTTTTTCTTTGTTTGAATGACCCAATTTACCTTCAATCTAGTTAAAATGATTGAATAAGTTCAAAATTTTGATTTTGAAACCCAAATTTGACCTTAAAACTCAATGCTTCAAGGGATGGATTACGGTTGGGTTTTATGGAAAAACCCAACCGTAAGTGCAAGTTGAAATTGTAAACTTAATTTGGATTTTACGGTTGGGTTTAAGCCAAAACACAACCGTACATAATCCCCTGGAAAGGATAATTTTTTTTGTATTTTATGGTTAGGTCCGAGCCTCAAATCCAACCGTAAAACTGGGGGGAAATGGTGTTGATCATTGTTCTTCTATTTACGGTTGGGTTTGGTTGAAAACCCAACCGTAAATCTGGGCAAAAATGGTGTTCATCGGTGTTCTTCGTGTTACGGTTGGGTTCGACATGAAAACACAACCGTAAATTTCTCTGAATAACAAAAAATCCATCTTTCAAATCGTGATTTCATCAAATTTGAGCCATAAAAAGACCAAAAGTTTAAGTTAAAGGTATTCACAATGCTACTATGGTTGATTGGATCAAAATCTAGGGTTTAAAAAAAAACGACAAAATTTTCTTAAATTTCATCTAGTTTTTCTTCCCACCAAACACAAATTCAAAAAAAAAATCAAATCATTTGATTAAATATGTTTAATTAATCATGATTAGCTTAATTTATTAATTAATTAGTGTAATTAAGATTAAACTAATCAGGGGTGGTTTAGGCATTGTGAAAATATTATGGATAAGGGGTTTTTGAGTTTTACTTCAAAATGTCTCTATTTCGTCTTATTAGAGGAGCCCCTCCAGAATTTTGTAGCCCCTATATCAGCCTTCTTTATCAAAGAAACTAAGTACATGGGTGTTGGTCTGACAAATTTTCTGATGCAGGACAATATGGGGGAGCAAAATCAATCTTTGGGGTAGCTCAAGATGAGGAACAAGCTGAGGCGTTGGCAGCACCGGAGGCTATAAAATGGGTTAAAACATCAGTCTTAGAAAACTGCATTTGGAAGGTGATTGTTTGAATGCAGTGAAGGCAATAAATGGAAGTTCTAGTAGTGTTAGATGGACAAATAATAACGTGATTCAATATTGTAGGAATTTATTAACCTGTTTTCAACATTGGAACATTTGTGCACAGGGAGTCTAATGAAATAGCTAATAGTCTATCAAAGAGAGCTAGATCTAGTAGACTGGATCAATGTTGGTTCTCTGATTTTCCTGTATGGCTTAAATCTCTCCTTAGAGAGAAACTGGATGTCATCCTTATTTAATTTCTTCAATGAAATTTCTTTTCTTATTAAAAAAAAAAAAGATTTAACAAGATTACATAACAATTAAAACCAAAACGTATTTACAACTATGATTAGTTTATATCTTATCCGAAACAGAGGAAACCTTTGTCTTTCCTCATGACAACTTCCTACTTTTCCTGTCTTCCGAGTGCTCATCCCTCCCAGAGCCACGACGAGAAGATTTATGCTTTTTACTACTACCACCACTCTTTCTATACGAAGAGCTTCTCTTTTCCGGTTTCCTTGATCGTTTTTGGTAATCACGATCATCAGAATCAGAATCCGACATACTGTGACGTCTTCTTGAATGTTTTCTTCTACTCGTTTCATCTTCATCCGATGAAGCTGAACTACTACTGAAATTCCTGTAATGTCTTGAGCCTCCTCTACTTTTTTCACCCTCTGGTGATTTCCCAATTCGATCTCGTGTGGAGAGGATTTTAGACTTTTCAAAATCTCCACGGGCGATGTGCTTCAGCTCATTACCTTCAGAGGATCCTCCTTGAATGAACTCTGGACGGACTAAATTACTTTTTGGAGCTTCCTGATCTCTGATGGGCTTTCTGAAAGTTATTTGGGGTGTTGAGGGCTTCTCATCGAGTGCAGTGAGTTTAACATCGATGCTGCTTATGCTATCGGTACCCCTCTGAGAGGCCGAGTTGCTGACCTTATTTACCGTAGTTACAGCTGGTTCTTCGGGAACATCCAGCCCTAGCTCCTTACCTAAAGACTCAAGAAAATCTCCTGCTATCAACCGATTCAGAGTCGTGTTAGCTACTTCTGTCTTCTTTTCAATATCTTCCACCTGGTTGATAGTAGAAGCCTCCCCCTCATCGTCCGAATCATCAGAGAAAATACCCTGCAAAACAAGAAATTTTTACAATCTGTGACTAAAAACGAATCGCAGAGGGGTAACAAACTGCGGACTAGAAGGCATGCCAGAAATATACCTTGTACAGGTCTACAGGCCTTTCAACATAAGCAGGATTTAAGTTGACAACAGTTTCCTCAACATTCAATTGTTCAGTAATTAACGGTTCTTTGGACTGGGATACAGACAGTGAGCCTGTACTTGCAATAGCTGTCTCTTCAGATTTTGTGGGTTTCATGACGTCTGATGTAAAGATGAGAGAATCTATTCGGCTCTTCGCTCTTGGCAATGGCGGTGGCTAAAACCGAAAACAGCAACCCATATCAGTACGAAACAACTACTAGGCAAGCACACTCATGATACAAAAATGCATTGACTAATTGATAAATGATGCATATATAATAATTTCCTGCTAGAAATTGAAGTGACTTCCGAAAAGACGATGGTTAGGTGGCAGTATACGCTACCTTTCCAATGTATGGATCGGTAATATCAAAACGTCTACATAGAAGAGATGAAGGCCGCCACTGATACTTTTCACGTCTAGGGTACAACTTTTGCCTCATCTCCTCTTCAGCTTGGGAATTTTTCACATCCTGCACATTGTTATACCCATTTAGTAAGAAACATGAGTCCACAGATTACATGAATTTCAAATCAATAGAGAATAACTTTCATGTGGACTAATACGGACCTCCACTCCGGCAGAGGTAAATTGTGTATTTAAAGATGCCCAAAACTGTTGAGTAGAAAAAGTATCAGCTGACTTGCTTGGACCTGCTTTCTGAATTGCCTCAGCTGCAGCTTCAAAGTCTAACTTCTCACGAGCACGATCAGCTTCTGACATTTTACTACTTCCACCAGACTCTGTTGTGCGAAGCCCTCCATGATACTTCTCCTTAAGAAATCGTTCAAACCTTTTTTGCTTTTCTGGATCTACATTGAAAGGCTTTGCAGCTTCAGGAAGCTCACTCTTTATAATCACATAAAAAAATTGGAGTGGTCAGCCAATAATATAGAACCAAAACTCAGCGTGAATAATTTATGAAACTACAAGCTGAAGAGTTGCAAGTTAACAACAATATGAATTGGAAATGAACACAAATGAGCATAAATAAACTACTCACAATAGACCCAGGTTTCATAAATGTATCTGAAAGATGGAACTGAAGCTGAACTGCATCTGCAACAACAGCTGAGCTAGGATCCTGAGAGCTTCTTTCCAACGGTCTTTCACCTAGAATTCTACCACGGCCCTCAGCTGTCATCTTCTGCACGTTTGGCATTGATTTTGTGTCCACAAGTTGCTTAGTCTCATCGTGATGCTTTTGCTGCTCCTCCCACAGCTTTCTTGCATAATAATCATGGCCTTTTCCTCCATCAAGGAAAGCAAACATATGGTTTTGCTTATTCTTCTCCTTGGAGAGATCCTCAAATAATCTCCCACAGCGAGCAACTAATGTCGCAAATCCCTCAATCAACACTCTAAGATTGTTTTCCTCTGGAGGAGGAACCTCGGGAGGAGGAGGTCCAGAAAGCTTGTTTCCAATCTCAAGAGGAGCCGGAAATTTGTGATAGGGCTTAAAACCATCTGGAATAACTGGAGGACTATACCTGTAAAATGCAAACCATTGACAAGTAAATATCCAACCATAAACACAGCGGAAGCTTTACCAATATCAGTTTTCAGATATACAGTCAGATTGGATTCAACCTAATTGAGTGGTCAAAAATATTTACAATAAGTTTCATACATGAAGCTTTGAAAACAGATCTTTGGGTAACACACGAAAACGAGCCATGCATGTTTCTAGATAATTAAAACTAATTTTCGTATATGCATGTGATGAAGCTTCACAGTGCAGACGATAGCACGCTAAATTTAATTCAAGTTCATTACCTTTCCGCCTGGTGATCGGAAGTTGATGCAGATTTAAAACCGGACAGAACACCTTGCTCAGTTCTGTCGGGCTTTTTCTTATCTTCCAGCATCAACAATGAAGGCTCTTCAATTTCTTGAACATGTGTCTCTTCAAAGTTAAAACCTAACAAGAAGCAGATTTATGGTGGGAAATTCTACATAAAAAATGCAATAATGTAGAGCTTCAACTATTTTTGATCTATGAAACACTAAAAGTAATAGTTGCTAGAACAATCCATAGAAACAAACATTAGTAAATACTACTTCTTTCAAAATAGAGTATTCCAATGTGTAGACCATACAGAAATTTTGTGACCCATCAGTCACGTAATGTTGCCACACTGCAATGAGTTGAATATGTGCTTCTTTATGCAGAAGAAATGCCAATTTTATAGCTTGAACAGGAGGGAGTAATTGACTTAATGATTACAGTGACTGCTATATCCTGTGATACTACATCACTTTTCATAAGAATAAAAGCAATGGATTTATTACTACAAACACAGAAGAGTTTTGTAACAACGAACAGTTCATAGTTACCAGAGCCATAGACATCCTCATCTTCATCATCGAGTTCTTCAAGAGCTCCAATGCCAAAACCAGGAGCAACTTTTCCTGCTGATGAGTTTACGTTGACATGTTAAACAAATAAGTCTCCAAAAATAAAATAAAATAGATAACTGTTTAAGTTCTTTGAAGCAATATAATATTACAAATATTAAACAGTAAGGACAAAATGATATGAGATCTTACACTTCGCTAAGAAGAGCTCTTTCATGGAGCTACCTCTTTTGTTTCCTGGTTCTTGGTTTCCATATACACGTAACCTTTTCTGCTCTGCAAAATCAAGCAAACCATTAGCACGCAGAAACTCCAGGCAGAGAAAATAAAATGCTACATGCCAGGTATTTTAGGACTTGATAAACAAATTGAACTACCTCTGAACTCAGGGGCATGTCTGAAAGGATCAAAACCTAAGCCATACATATCCTGCTTTGGATTTAGAACAAAAACCTGCAAGGAAGAAAAGGATTAGAATACAGTTTTCTCCCAAATATTAAAATTTATAGAAATTCAAAGTTTTACATTAGAAACTGATCAAATACTGCAAAAGTCTGGGCCAATAATTTTGAAATATCTGCATAAAGAAAGTACTATGAGAAAGGAAACATAAGAAGCAGGCAGATACAATGCATAGAAAGATGATATTAACACTACTGGGTAATCAAAAACAAGAAAGCCTGAACAAAATGTTATAACAAAAGAAGCCTACTTAAATGATATATGGCATTACCACGGCGACAAGTTACCAATATATAAGAAAATGAAAACAGCAAATATAATTTAAGAAAATTCACTTTGTAAACATGGTTTACTCTAGAAACCACGGAGAATTGAATGTGATGATTAAAGCTAAGTTAAAGTTTAATTTAATCTTTGTTTGGGAACCCGAATTTATTAAATTGTTTCCACGTGTGATTGAGTTTTCTAGTTTAGTGATTGGATGCTACATTTAGGTTGAACTTGTTGATCATAACAAATTAACAATATACAGTCTATTATTTGAATGACTATGATACATAAATCTACAAAAAAAAAATTTAGTATAGGGTACTGAAAATCAACAAGTCAATTGTTAGTCGAGCATTCAAGTGCTAAATTAGACACTTAAGTAACCCTCAAAATTTTGGTATTGTCAATAATCTGTCGTTGTGCAACACTGAGCTTAAGTTAGAGTAAAGTGGTTAAAATGTTTTCACTCTTGTCGAAAATATCATTTGAGAAAATGCCTTTCACCAAATTTTTTAAGGATGTATGCTTGTTTATTTGGAGGGCCAACTCTAACAATGTCTTTCTCAGTTAACTATATAATTCTATGTTATACTTTATAAATTGCTGGACCAGCCATGTCTGTGACCAAACAATGGATAACAGAAGTTGTCCTAGGTGTCAGCCACAATACATAAGACCCTTCAAGTAGGTGCCAAGATCCTATAGAATACAGTACTTGCTCAAATTAAAATAAAAAAACTAGTGAATATCAGGTCCAAGCCAAGCAATTGAAGGAGTCTAAAACATATATGATAATTGCAGTTTCAAGATCAAAAGAAATGACAAGACAAGGATGCAATGCTACTCACGGGGGTGCTTTGAGAAATAAATACATCATTATTGGATGAAGGTTCCGTAACACCTTCTGATTCAACCTTATCAGAGTCAAACTGATCCTGAGCAAGTTTTGCATTAGCATCACCAGAAGAGAAGGCTAGTAATGCTTTTCTAGCTTCTCTTCGTGCATCTGAAAATATTAGAGAATATTCATAAACAAAGTAATGAGGACCAATAAATTCCTGTGATTGCATGGTCGTTTAATTTGGTTACTGAAAGCATACCGTGCAGTGAATTTGGACGTGAATCCTTAATAGCACGACCATGTCGCCATCCCATCTTCTGAAGTAGCTTTACACCTAGCCCAAAAGAGATAAAAAAAAATAGAGAACGTGAGACTCATATGCAAGTTCAACTACTAAATTGCACTAGACATCCTTATAGTAGGTAAACGGAATCTAACCAATAGAACTTGCAACTGGAAGAATAATCTCATCAGGGACAAGTCCAGGAATAGCCGATGGTCTGCATTTCAGAACCCAAGATTAGTTCACGTAAACATTATGGCCTAAACAGGAAGCTATAAACTGTCATACAAACACACTACAACAACAAATAAATTCAATGGCTTTGAAATAAACCTTTTCTCTTGTTCTTTCTCAGCTTGTTTTCGAGCAATTTCAGCAGCAGTAGATCCAAATGTATCAAATTGCATACATGTTTCCAGTGACCGGTTTTTCATTTCCTAAAAATAGATAAACAACACAATGAGAATATAATAATTTCATTGTAATGTTATGGGTATATGATACATAACAAAAGGACATAAACAACGATGAGCATCCTAAAATATGTATCACTATTATACAAAAATCTCACGAAGGTTGTGTTACCATTTTGATGATGGCTATTAAAATACTGTAAGAACTCAACACACATGTCTAAAACACAAAACTCATACAAAATCTTAATTGACAAATTACGGTCAAGTAACCTCTGATTGTACCGCAACCATTGGTGTATAACTCTTGCAAATAAGATGAAGCTCTTAGTCTAGCATAGATTTGGATATGCAGAAAGGAATTTCAACAGAATATGAGATTTGCAAAGTTCCGAAAGGTTACATTTACTGAAATATGGTGTCCATAACACTATCACCAGACACCCCATTCTGGTGCAACGTAGTCACTACAACAAGGCCAGTACTAAGTAGTGGCACTATCTGCAGTCATTAAGATAATCTACACATGATGAGTTGGATAGCAGTTTCCAGTGCCCAGTTTTTCATTTTCTTAAAGATCGAAAAACAAAGCAATGAGGGTTCCACATGTTCACATAACAAAAAGATGTGAACAATGAAGATTATCAAACTAACAAGTAGTAAATTATAGACGTTGAAGAAGAACACAAAGTGAAAAAGGCAAAGTCATAAAAGGTCAACAAAAACAGCTAATAAACCCTTTTCAAGTTTTATTAGTGATTAGGAATTGGAACAACATACTCACTTCTTTCTCATCATCGTCAAGGAAATTAAGTATATCCTGTGATTTAACTTCGGCTCTTTTCTTCCTAGATGATGTAAATGTTTGAGGCACCCATCCTTCTTTAGAACCAACAGTATTAAAATACCCAGCTGAATAACCTCCAGTAAATGCTCCATGAAATCTCCTTCTTCCTTCTTCATCTCTAACCTAAAGTAATATTCCACATTCAAATCAAAAACCAATCAACAACATGATGTCACAAAAATACATAGAGATAGAGAAGGATTAAGAACCTAAAATACCTCTTGTTTCCAAGGGACAACGCTACGTAACTGACCAGCAGCTTCGGCTACAGATTTTTTCTTTCTACTTGTAACATCTTCTTCTCTTTGGATCGGTGTACCGTAAAACACAAAATCTTCTTCATCCGATTCCATCGTCTTCATGGATGAACGAATGAATTACACAGAATCAGGGATTCGAGAAATAAAGGAAAAACAAAAATCCCCAAATCCCCCCATGTTCTTTCTTTTGTTCTTTTTTTGTTTTTTGTTTTCTTTTTTTTTCGGAGGGTTATTAATCAGTACGTACAAGGCCCGGCCTTGGTCCAAAGTTGACGAAGGTCATCTTTGGGCAGCAACGAACGCATCATTTCTCTTATTTGAGACCAATTTCAGTGCTTCACAAATCGTTTCATGTACAATCTTGATACGAAAGTCAAGAATTCATATCCAAGTTGGTGTACTTGTATATATTGTTAAGCATGATATATTTTACCTCATAAGTAATACTCTCTTCATTTCTAAAAAATAGACTGATTTAACTAGGCATGAAAAATAAAAAACCTAATTATTATCGTTATATTTTTTTCTATTTTTTCTCTAAACTACCTTTCATGATTTTATAAACTCTTAAACAAGGCGATTTCAAACTAAGCTGCGATTTCAAATTTTGAAAATCAAATTCTCATCCCAAGATCATAAAAATTTTAAATTCTTTTTTCCACCTGATTTGAAGAAATACAATCGCAATATTTCAAATTCATTCAAAAGTTCCACCTGATGTCGGATATTTTATTTAGGGTATGTTCTTGAGTAAATCCCTAAATTTTGATTTTCAATTCAAATCTTTAACTCAATTTCACATCTGATTTTCAATTCATACTCAGTAATTTGTAATCTTCATTACCCATCAAATATTTTAGAGAGTTTACTTTCACTCTTCCGAACTCAGAAGCGATATTTCATTTCCATTGTCTCTCCTGAGATTTCAGATTGTGGGAGAAGCATTATTGATCAACGGAGAAAAACACCAAAAACAAAATCAAAATCATCTCCTGAATTAGTCTTACTTATTCTATTGAAGAAGTTATTACTGATTTTAATGGAACTGGACTTCATCGATTATAAATCAAGGTACCTATATTTACTGTGTTTTTCCTTTTTTTTCCGTCAATTGAATACGACATCCACACTGTTTAACACAATTACTCATAGAATCAACTATAAGAAGAAATGGATTTTGACTTGAGTTAAATTCCTGTAGAAGATTTACTTAACACTCCGCCAAATGTTATTGATCAAACCACTACTGTCTTATTGATTTAAAACAATGTTTCCAAGAAGAGGATGAGGATGAAGATGATGAAGAAGAAGAAGATCGAAGAAGACTTACATTCAACCACTAACAACATCCTACCAGCACAAATTATACGTTTGGGGAATAAGAAGAAAAATTTGACCTCCAATTTGAAGAGAGAAATTTTAGAGAATTTGATACAAGGAAGCATAAGTAGAAAATTAATAAAAGGACAAATCAATAATATTGTTGATCGTTTTTCTGTTAGTATAAGGTCAGTCTCGCGATTATGGAATGATGCCAAAACCGCTAGTGCAAAGGGTGTGATGGTTGATATATCTTCCAAGATGATGAAGAAGGTTGGGAGGAAGAAAATTAATATTAATTTGGAAGCGATAATCCACACTTCTACGACATCGAACAAGCATGAGGTCTGTTCCACATTCTTTAAACTTATCAACTTCAACCATACATAATTAAGGATGGAAATCCCAGGCCACATTCAAATACCTTGAGGTCGGAGCTAACCGACGATAACAAGAAAGTTGGAGTATAATTTTGCTTAAACATGATCACCAAAGGTATGAATGAATCCCAAATCCCTTTCTTTTATAAACATGTGTGATCATATCCATGTCGATGAAAAGTGATTTTTCATTACTAAGACTGCCCGGAAATACTATCTTCATGCCGAAGAAGATGAACTTTTACATACAATAAAAGTAAACGATATATTACGAAAATTATGTTTCTTACTTTTGTGACTTGTCCCCGGTTTGATCATACTATGCGTACAATGTTCGATGGAAAGATAGGGATATGGCCATTTGTGATTAAGGAAGATTCAAAAAGGAGCAGCAAAAATCGTGTTGCGGGATTGTGAAAACTAAAACGATAAAGTCCTTAACCAAATAAATTACTGAAAATGTATGATCAATGAGTTACCTGCTATTATTGAAAAATAGCCTTTTGGGGCTATAAGACAGTGAATAATCAACAAGATAATGTGAGACCTCATATTTATGAGAACGACGAAAAATTTATGGAAGTTGTCAGAAGTCAAAACAGCAAATAGTCGAGCAGTCTTACCCTCATAAGAATCATAAAAAAAGATGTACTGGACTATTAACGACAATGATTGGCCTCCCTTTAGTAAAGTCATAGGTAACCATGTATGTCAAAGAGGATAACTTGTTATCAGGAATAACTCGACCTGCAATAAACCAAATTGCAAACAAATTTGATTGATAAAACGTTAAGCTTGATACAAAATTTGGTCATATAAGTTGTATTTCGTTATCCAAATCCAAAGTCTTCCCTTTTTTCCGGAACCCTTGTGTTGTAAAAGCATGGAAGCCTTTATGTCCAATTGTTTGGCAATAGCTTAAGTCAAAAAAACAATTGATGTGAAGTATCAAATAATGAGAAGGGTCGACCACAATCTGCATTACAAGGAAGTGCCAAAAATATCATTTACCAAGCTTTATGGGACTCATTTAATTCATTCCCCCAATTCCAACTAGCTTAGTCGTTAGTGGCATTGCAAATTCCAGCAATCAGCATTATCTGGAAGCACGACCTATGTTGGCTGGTTCTTTCTAGTTTACCTAATATCAATGTAACTCCTTTGAGACCATCCAGGCATTATATTTACATGAGAACATAATCCTTATGCATGTTATAAGCTAATTGTAGTTATTAATAACCATTCAGATGATATTATAAGTAAATGGGACATAGAAACCCTAAGGTCAATTCTTTCTAAACAAATAATGATTTTCAACGCCACATTCCAAAAAAAAAACCTTGCGCAGGCACCGAGTGAACTCATACACGCCACAAAAAAAGGAATTTCAAAAACAAAAACAATGAGGTTTTGAAGAGCCTTTTCAAAGAGGTGGAAAGAAATCCAAATACTTCATTTTTACTATCTCCGTCCCTAAAAAAACACTTTCACTTTTTCATTTTAACATATAGCAAATACTAAATATAGCCGTCTAATCATTTGGCCAGGTCAGTATACTTTAACCATAATTGTCTATTTCCCTAATATTACTGATGTTGTGGACTTACAATTATATTACACTAAAACTAATTTAATACATATAATAACCATTAGTGATGACAAGATTTATTGAAATAATTATTAATGGCTTATCAAAGTCATTATTAATTTTTACTAAATTCAATAAATAATATTATTTTTATTGCTACCAACATTTGTTATTTTCCCTTAACAGAAAGACCCCACGTATATAACAACAAAACTGTAAAACAAGTGTACACCTAGCTATATACTCCTTCCGTTTCAGGAAAAGAGTTATTTTTCCTATTCGCACAATTGTTAATGCAAGATGAGAGAGAATAACTTTTGTAATTTATTTTCAGATTTACCCTAACAAAAAGTTTAATACTACATATATCTTTATATTGAGAATAATAACATTTCTTAAAATAATAAAGGTAGTTTTGAAAGTTTGTTATATTGAAAATGAAAGTAACTCTTTTGTTGGAACAAAAATTTAAAGAAAAAGTAACTCTTTTCCTGAAACGGAGGGAGTATATCTTTCTAAGTAATAATACTACTACTAACCAAAATATATCATGCTTTAACAATATGCAGACACCAAAATATATTATGCTTTAACAATATGTAAACAGGTGTACCAACTTGAGTTGTGGACTTTAACCTTAAGATTGTACATGAAACAATTTGTGGAACACTGAAATTGGTCTCAAACAAAAGAAATGATGCCCTGCTTCGTTTGCTGCCCAAAGATGACCTTCGTCAACTTTGGCCCAAGGCCGGGGTTGTTGCTAACAAAACAAGAGCTTCAACTGAAGAGGGTACCTAGTGGTACAACTCTGTTTAGAAGCTCTTAACTCTAATAAGCATATATATGTAGCTTGCCAGTCTTATCAATGGAGGTACAAGATAATTCTTCAAAAGCCATTACTGAAATAACCGAGCGTTGTGATTCCCAAATAAACAGCAAAACATAACACATCCTCTGAATATCTAACCTTTATAAAAAAAATTCTGTTTTCCCCCAAAAGAAGAAGACAAAAAAAGATCTACCCCAAAAGTTTAATACAAAGACTTCTCAGATCTCAACTATTAGTAATCTTAAACAATAGCATTGGCAGCACTAGCAATCCTTGGCCATAGATCAGCACATTCTTTTCCAATTGGCCCGGTAATTGCAGATCCTACAAGCAAAAGGAATTAACATAAAAATCATCGTCATGTAAGAATTAAAAAGAGTGTAAACAGCAAACCACAACTAAAAAACGATATACTGGACATTAATCATAAAAGCAAAACAAATTCGTAACAGTTGCAACATTTACACATCCCAGCATGCAGAAGAAACATCAATACTCAACTATTTGCAAGAAAAGGTAGTACAGTACCTTTCATTTCTCCCTTAGGATTCACAATAACTCCGGCATTATCTGCATTTGAAAGGTTCATCAGACGTAAGAAGATAGCACAGTGATTTGGAAGTACATGGAAACAACACAAATTACATTTCAATAAAACTGAATTCCCCAAATGAGGGTGCATATTCTACAGAATCAGAACTCTCATAAATCAACTTGTGCAACCACCGGTGTAGCTAGTGCAAGTCAAAATACAACTCACGAGTGATAACTATACATCAACACAAATAGGTTAACAACCAGTGAACATCCTAAACTAAACTGAGTACAAAAATAAGTTAGCAACCAGTAAACATCCTGGATTCAATTATGTCAGAACTCCCTCATATCAACTTGTGCAACCATTACTCAACATAAACTAAAATCCCACCCACAAACTTACAAATTATAAACACATTATGGTTCCTTGTACAAGTCAGGTGCAGTTTCTATGTGATACTAATTACGTTCCCAAAAAATGCACATCCTAAATTAACTCAGTGTACCTAGCAAACTCATTTAGAAAGGGCATCAAACTGAGTACAAAAATAAGTTAGCAATCCTAGATTCGATTATGTCAGAATTCCCTCGTATAAACAATGCAACCATTACAAAACAGAAACTAAATCCCACAAACTTACATATTATAAACACATTATGGTTCTTTGTACAAGTCAAGCGCAGTTTCTATGTGATACCAATTACGTTCCCAAAAGAAGGTTTATCTATTATCAACCCAGCAAACTCATTCAGTAAGGGCATAAAATTTAGAATTTCTTCATCAAAGGTAGGTAAAACAATAAAGTTATGATACTTCAGACCCATTAAACTACAGACTCTTCATTTCTACTTTTGGCTAGTCAAACAGCAAAACAAAATATCACAAGGGAATGAAGCAACTAGCCTAAAATACCCCCCAAAACATGAAACCCTAATAGTAAAGAAAAGTGAGATTTGATAATCATACCTTCAAAATACATGAAAACACCATCTTTACGGCGCCAAGCTTTACGTTGTCTAACGATAACAGCAGGCATAACCTTCTTCCTAAGATCGGGTTTACCTTTCTTAACAGTAGCCATAACCATATCACCAACACAAGCTGATGGTAATCTATTAAGACGACCCTTGATACCCTTAACAGAAATGATGTAAAGATTCTTAGCTCCAGTGTTATCAGCGCAATTCACTGTTGCAGCTACTGGAAGACCTAATGACATCCTAAACTTACTTCCTGCTGTTCCTCCCCTTCCTGCAAAACCAAACCAAATCAAAACAACAAAACTCAATCAATGGAAACGGTGATATACATCTTGATTTGCAGAAACCCTAAGAAAATGATGTCCAGAGATGACTTACGCTTGGCCATTTCGAGAGAGGAAGCGAGTAGACGGCTATGTTTGGTCTGTGTTTTGAGGAAGAACACTAAAAATTTAGGGTTTTTTGCGGTTTAAATATCGAGAATTTCTTAAGGGGACGTGGAGGGCAGGGCACACATTCTGTTAAGGGGACCCCTAGGCCCTAACACTCGGTTCCAAATCTAACCCGAGATTTCTCAAAAATGAAAAGAGGTAAAGGAATGGGGTTGTTTGGTCTCAATCGTGTCCAGTCCAGTCCATCTAAATAATCCAAGTTTTACAGGGTAATGGTTTAAAAGTTATAGGGAGTTTTAAAAAAAAAATTAATTTCATGTCAGTCTTTAGAGACTTCAGAGGAGTTTTTTAAACACCCTTCTTATTGGATAAAAACTTTATTTCAGTTTCTGAAATTCTTAAAAACTCTTTGTTATTGGTTAAACATTTCTAGGAAGTCCTTTAAATGCTCATGTTATTGGTTATAGAATTCAAAGTCATGGATTTGTAACTTTGAGAAACTTTGGGAGACTTTTATGAGAAAATAGGCATAACAAAAGTCTCCCCAAAATAAATTATATTTGGGAGACTTTGAAAGTAGTGTTGATTTTATTTTATTTTTGCAGGAGCCTTTTTTTCTCTCTTATGTATCGAACATTTAAACTAATGATAATTAAACTGCGTTATATTATCCTCAAATAAACCATTTACATTACATTTGATCTATGTTTTTACAACTATATGAACATTAACATACTAGTCATCTATAATACATTACCTATAAATGACTTAACTATATATACAACGAGTTATTAGAAATAAACATGTCTTTTTAAGGAATTTAGATTGCGGAGAATTTTAAAGAATTTGGGTTTCTAAATACCATGTGAATTTTTTTTTAAAAAAAATTGGTGACCATGAAATTTGGATTATTTTATACGAACACATGCATGGACAATATATATTATAAAATATTCGGTGGTCTCAGTAGAATGGGTCACAGTGAAGAGAAACGGACAAACCATTCCACCAGATAATTGTATAAAAGTATATTATTTATTTTTTATTGCATATAATGATTAAAACTGTGTCGAATACTGCCAACAATTCATTTGCGGTTTTTTGTCTGCCCACCCATCTCCAATTGTTTTTTTCCTGTAAAAATATGTTAAAACAAACCCACAATGATAATATTTATTGTTTTTATAAATCATAAAAACTCCCTAAAAATCCAATATTTTAGTTTTTGTAAATCACAAAGACTCTCTAAAACAATCCTACAAAATCATTTGAAATCTCTAGATTTCTAAAGAATCTCCGTGAGTCACCCAAATAAAAAATCTTTTTGAAAATCTTCAGAATTCTCATTTGACTACCCCTTGTTAAAATCTCTAAAACCTATTTTTTCAAAGAAAAAAATTTCCAGAAACTTCTTCTTCTTCTCTTTACACCTAACTCAGTCTCTATAATTATAATTAATTAAAACTAATAACTCTAATTTTATAATCTAATTAAATACTTATACTCTATTAACTACTAATTGAATTAATTAGGCCCTAATTAAGTATGAGTGACTATACCATTAAATAAAACTAGCACAATTGCCTTGGAAACTAACTAAATCATATTCTCAGCAGTAATGAGTAATGAGATAGAGTAATTCCTTGTTACCGGTTAATTATCCCCAAGTCTAATTGCATCACTGCAAGAAAAACGGGTTTAAGCGACCGAAATCTTAGCAAAAGCTCAGAATTTTGGTCGCTTTAAGAGCTCAAGCATCCAAAATTGCAACTGCCAGAAATTTTGGCGGCTATAAACCTGTGTCCACTTTTATTTAGCCACGAAAAAATATCTTTAATCGCTAGATCCTTTGTTCAAGTAATTTATAGCAGCTAAAAAAGTGATCATGTAGCTATTTACTTTGAGGCACAGACTCGTAGCAACAACAAAATAAATTGGTTGCTCTAAATGTTAGTAAGAGTCCAATATTTTATTCGCTTTAAGAGTTTAAGCTACAAAACTTGCAACTGCCAAATAGTTGGGCTGCTTTAAAGTTGTGTCAACTAATTTTTAGCCATGGCCAGATGTGTTTGATCGCTAGATCCTTTATTCAAGTAATTTATATAGCATCTAGAAAAGTGCTCATGTAGCTCTTTACTTTGAGGCACATACTCGTAGCAACAGAAAATTAATTGGTTGCTATAAATGTTAGCAAGAGCCCAATATTTTAGTCGCTTTAAGGTTTAAGCTACAAAACTTGCAACTGCCAAATAGTTGGGTTGCTTTAAAGCTGTGTCAACTAATTTTTAGCCATGGCCAGATGTGTTTGATCGCTGGATCCTTTTTTCAAGTAATCTATATAGCATCTAGAAAAGTGCTCGTGTAGCTCTTTTCTTTGAGGCACATACTCGTAGCAACCAAAAAATGAATTACTTGGTAAAACCTCTCCCAGCAACTAAGTTTAAGCCGCCACCACCATTTCAAAAGAGAAGTCAGTTTTTTGAAGTAGACACCTTGGGCGGTTAAAAAGTTGCCCCTCTAACCCAAATAAAGTTGTAAAATCCCTGCTTTCTGTGCACCAGCTTCGGTCACTAATCATGTAAATTGTAATCCACTTGAAGTTTCACATAGACTTGCAAAGGTTTCATTAGCAATATGATTATACTCAGTTGCACAACCTAAATAGAAGCAATTTGAAGCGGTGATAAAAAGAAGACAAAGATAAACCAAAAGAACATAGGAATGCAATTATTGAAGTGGAGTTTGTGTTTAACAAACTTCTTGTTAACAGATGATAAATAATAAGTTTAAATAAATAAAGACTAAGACAACAACTGCGACTAAGAACTACTAGTACTTAACCTAACTCCCTTCTTGAAAAACAGAGCCTACCACATACACGATGGAGATCCTTTTGTTGTCCTTCATTTACACATCTTTTATTCTCAAATTATACATATACGCTTGTCATCGATGTTGTCCCGATTCAAGAAAAAAAGAACCAGAGAATTATCCCTGTCTTTGCTTTTCGAGTTTATTAGTGTACAGATCAAACCCCATAACGCGGTAAGAAGGTTCTAACAAATGAGTATGCCAGACCTCAAGTGAAAATGTAGTTGTCCACTCTATCAAGTATTCCACCATGCCCAGGGATAAGGGATCCAGAGTCTTTGACACCAGCCTCACGCTTAATCATTGATTCGATAAGGTCTCCAAACAATGACCCCACAAAATTCAGCAATCCAAAAGCAGCAACATTTAGTAAAGATGTTGTCCAGCAAAAAACATTGGATAACATTAGCGTAGTGGATGTACAACCACTCAGTCCTGCAATTGCCCCTTCCCACGTCTTCTTTGGACTAACAGTATTAAGTGGTGTACGTCCAAACCATAACATTCAACTTAACAGTATATGTATACATTCACCTCCATCTTCAGGAATGTCAGAAGTCCACAAGGTGAAGTTGTTTCTTAAGAGTTGCATAATCAAATTACTGTCCTTATAAGATTCTTCGCTCAGGGTATCCAGCTCTGTTATAGCTTCATCAAAAGCTTGCTTTTTAAGGTAACGATGCCCTGGATAAAAAATAATTCCACAACTCAGTCACTAGGAAATTTTGGACATAAACTTCAGAACTAATATTATCAAAGACTATTTTATGCAAACGAACAAGTGTTAACTGCATATAATTCCAGGGATTTCATTATCTCATAAGAGAAGACCGAGAAGTTCAATGCCAACCACAATCGAATATGATGGGTGGGAGATAAGTCATCCTCGATGGGTATTTAACAGAACAAATAATATCTCATAACTAACTATCACCACCACTATAACTACTTAAGAATAACATAACAAGACTAAAGAGATACACAATCTACAATTCATACACAGAAAAAACAAACAATTACTTACTGAATCTTTCAATTTGTTGTTGAGAACTCATAACATTAAGAGGAAGAAGACCACGAAGATCAAGTCAATCTTTGTTTTTCATTGGAAAAGAAGTTCCCTAATACACAACGATATGTTTTGAATTGTGACTTCATATAGGATGGCAAATTCCGATGATCCCTACAAAAAATTACAATACTTGAAACACCCACACAATAGATTTTACCAATCCAAATAACATGTCAAATAACCATCAAATTGATTGAATTCTCACACTGAACAATGACTTAGATCAAATTGACTGAATTCTCAAATAGTGAAAGTGATATAAACGCCTTCGCAGGTGTTAAAGCCCCACCAAGCAAAGTGTACATCCCAAATGATATAACTGTTACCGCAACAGGAACGTTGTTCAAAATGAAACAATTCAACTGCAGAGAAGTCAGTATATGAGTGGAGATCGCCTAGAGGGGCCATGTGTATTTACTAAGTTACTAAGTAACGAATTCCATATCAAATTTATCGATAGATATATTTAGAAATATAAAATCAATCACAGGAGTCACAATCTTAGTAGAAGATTGCATTAGTTTACCCTACCGCTGATAGTAATTGCGAATTGCGGAACGATGACATATATGCATCAAAGTTTATCATAAAATCCATAATTCAGAGCATTATTTTATCAGAAGGCTTAATGACTACTAATCATACTTTTCTAGAAGAAAAGATAAGACAGTCAGTAGAAAAATGATTCACAAGCAATAAACGGAAAGAAATGAAGTATTGTGCATGCTACAGGGAGGGAGGGAGGTGGGTTTTCTGGTAGTCAATACCTGTAAAGGAACATTAAAAGTAGCACCAATGAGCCTAATTGAATCAGTGTGCATCTTCATTTATATGCATCTTCATCTTCAATCCTAATTGAATCAGGAAGCCTCATATAGGGGCTTCCCATTCCAATAGAGGGGCTTCCCATGTGAAGATAAAATAGGGACACTAGGTATGAATTTTAAAAAACCCTTATCCATTATATTTTCATAATGGCTAAACTATCCCTGTTTAGTTAATATTAGTAAAACTACTTAGCTGATAGATTATGCTAATAATAATTAATCTAAAATAATCTTATACTTAATCAAATCAAATCAAATTTTTCTTCTTTTTGGTTTGGTGGGAAGAAAAAGTAGAAGAAATGAAAGAGATATTTTTAGGTTTTTTTTTTTTAAATTCTAGATTTTGATTCACTTAACCAGAGTAGTCAGGTATACTTCTAACTTAAACTTTTGGTCTTTTTATGGCTCAAATTTGATGAAATTACGTAAAAAAATATGATTTTTTTTTGTGATTCAGGGAACATTATGGTTGGATTTTCTTGTCGAACCAAACCGTAAACGACATTTACGGTTAGGTGTTCATCTTAACCAAACAGTAACGGTACTTTCATGGCGGAAAAACAAATCCTAACAGTTTTACTGTTGGGTTTTCAGCATCGTACCCAACCGTAACTAACAATTACGGTTAGGTGTTCATCCTAATCTAACCGTAACCGTATTTTTATGGAGGAACAATCAATCGTAACAGTTTTACGGTTGGGTTTTAGCATAAAACCCAGCCGTAACTAATCTTCAAAAAAAAGTTTATCTATCCAGGATAATTTACGATTGGGAATTGACAATCAAACCCAACTGTAAATACCAATTTTAGTTTTACTGCAAAAACATTTACAGTTGGTATGATAATCGAACCCAACCGTAAATGATCATCTCCATCTCCTTTATCCCAGATTTTGTTTTAATGCATAAATCAGATTTTTATTTGTTTTGGTTTGGTGGGAAGAAAAAGTAGAAGAAAGAAAAGAGACTTTTTGGTAGTTTTTTGAAAAGCCCTAGATTTTGATTTACTCAACCAAAATGAGTGATTCTAGTGACAAATTTGAGGTGGGTGAATCCTTGTATGATAACCAAACCAAATTTTACATACCCATTGATGGAGACCCAACTATGTATGATTATTTGGATGGTAGAGAGGTTTTAACTCAAAGTTGTGATGGTGAATCTCAACCAAATGGAGAAACTAGCCGTCAAAGTGAAGGTTCAATTACCGAGAGTAGTCAGGTATACCTCTAACTTAAACTCTTGGTCTTTTATGGCTCAAATTTGATGAAATCACGTAAAAAGTATGATACTTTTTGTGATTCAGGTAGATTACGGTTAGGTTTTCTTCTCGTACCTAACCGTAACCGTACTTTCATGGTGGAAAACCCAATCGTAACAGTTTTACGGTTGGGTGTTTAGCACCGACCCAACCGTAACTCATTATGTGCATGGGTATTTATTGCACTAGTTACGGTTGGGTTCGACTTTTGATACCAACCGTAGTTAATTATGTAAAAGGGTCCAGGAATATTTACGGTTGAGTTTTGATTTAAAAAACCAACCGTAACTTTAGGAAATATGGTTATGGATGTTTTACGGTTAGGTATGGACTTGCGGACCCAACCGTAAATAATCACTTGTTTTGTTTTTTGAGTTGATTTCTCCTTTGCTTGGTTTCCAACTTGAAATTTTTGTAAATAAAACATGAAATTTAGCTAGACCAATTTAAGATAAAAACTTTATCATACATTCTAACTAAATTGAGATATGAATATTGTCGCAAGAACTTATAATCCACCCATTAAAAAACCCCTAAGTTTGACGCAATTTTTATAATCAACGTAGAGTTAGGGAGAAGGAGGATGGGTATGTCGATCACCATGAAGAACTCTTTTTTTGCTCGTGCTACAACGAGTACGAGGACCAGAACGACCGCCACGAGTACGAGCACCAACACGACCACCACGAGTACGAGCACCACCTTGCACATTCTCGGCTTCATCATGTGTGTCTTCATCACTAGGTTGCGGCTCTCTTCGTCTAGTAGTCGCACCTCTTGTATCGGCTCTACTCCTCTTTAAGCTTCGCACCGTCTCATCTTCGTTTGATTCATGAAGCTTCCTCATTTTGTGTTGCATTTTCTTTTGTTGCTCAACCGTCATCACATCCCCTCTACTTATGCATGGAGTCATAGACTCTGCCAATGCAAGTGCTTTCTTTTTTTATTCACATATGAAAATAAATGTTGGTTGAGTCTTTAGTAATAAATCTTAAAAACATTAATAAGATAAGTAATTACGTACCAAATTGAAATATGCCTTTTTCCAAACATCAATGAGACCATCTCTTGTGTTGTTTCCTTGACCCCTTTGAAGTATTCTCATAGATTCTGGATCAATATTAATCACATTTGGATGACTAAAATGGCGATACCAATCCAAGTAATCTTCTACAACCTCTTTTGTGCCCGGAGATGGATTTACCTCCTCCCTTCGGATTTGGTATTCCGGTTTATGGCGGTTGTTCTAAACCGCGACCGAAGGCATTGGGATGTAGTTGATCACGATGCTTGGGCCTTTGATCATGGATCCATTCACACACAATTTATAGGCTTCGATTGTTACCTTGGCTTGGACATAGCCATATTGGCGGAGAGTTCGACGAGGGTTGCACATCACGAACCCAAACGGATGGTACAAAGGCCCGTTGTAGCCTGACACGTCCGATAATTGACGTAAATCTTATACTACTCCATCATAAACTATGTCAATCTTCACATAAGGATCAAACACCACATCTTCTACGGTGAAAGCATCAATTTCACTTCTCTTCTTTGTTATCTGTATTTCTTTACGCTTTGACTGAGTACCGGTGAATCTGAATTTCTTTCTTGTAGGTCCATTAAAATCACCGCTCCACTCCGTCTTAGGAGCCAGGCTCGGAAAGTGATCATAGACCCATGCCTATGAAGATAATAAATATTAATATAAGATAAGATGCAAAAAAAATTGAAGTTAAACATTGAAATTCCAACAATAAATTACCTGAAGAAGACCAGTATTCCCGGCAATCTCAGTACCTCTTACCCTCGAAGCTTTTCTAAGGTTGGAAAGTAAGTAAGCGAGGGTGGAAGTTCCCCATGAATACTCATGCGTCTTCTAGAGATCCTTCAACCACTGTAGAAAGTGAGCGTTGACCCTATTTCCTGAGTTGTCAGCGAAGAAGATGGTACCAAACATATATAGCAGATACGCCCTAGCTGTACGCATAGCTCTAGTTTCATCTATGACGACCCCATCCTTTTCCAACTGCAGGGTTCCTCCAAACTTCTCCCTCAGACTACGCAACAAGATCTTCTTGGTCATACCTAAACCTTTCTCCGTTGCTTCACTCGGTTTATCTCCAGCAACCAATTTAAACTCTAACTCGGCTTCTGTCTTCTCCCATCCAAATGTGTCTTTAACAAGGACACAGAGATCACTCCAAGACATGTTGTCAAAATCTTCATACACGGCTTTTCCTTCAACTTGTAACTCAAGAATCGATTTGACATCATCCGGCGTTATTGTTATCTCGCCGAATGGGAGATGAAACGTATCGGTTTCAGGCCAATAACGTTCCCTGAAGGCTTTGCAGGTAACACTGTCATATTTCAACATAGAATTGGTAATTTCGGGAGCTAACCCTGTACCATTTACGAGAACATAGTCGGATTTACATTCTTCAGCTAACGGCCAATGTTGAACCCTTTGACGAACCAATTTCTTCACGGCCTGTGTATGATCCTACAAAGAATAAAAATAATTTTTTTTAATCAAAATCGTACCAACAAGTTATAACTTGAAGTTAAACAAAAGGAAATTTAACAAAACAAAAGAAGTTTTTAGATTAATACCCTAGTCTCAGCAACTTTGGCAGCCCATGAATGCGGATAACCAAATAATATTGCAGACCTGTCTGGGGCCTCACCCCAAAGTCTTCCATTCTTCTTCTTAGGCAACAACACGTCTTTGCCTTTGGGAATATGCTTGCCTTTCGGTGATGGTTTCTTCCTTGTCTTTTTTTCCTTCACTTGAGGTTGAGTAGAAGCAACAACCATTTATTTACCTTTGCCTTGATCGACAAATTGTTCTCCGTCCGTCTCTTCTTCATCATATTTTTCCTCTTGTGGTGGTTCTCTAATCACAAGCGCACCCCCACTCAACACCGATAGATCTTCGAAGTCTTGGAAAACATTATCTTCATCTTGAGGTAGTACTTCTTGAGTAGAGCTACCACCCCCTACCTCAAAATTCTTCTTCTTCTAATCGTTGTTTCTCAAGCCTCTATTATCTACCCCTAAATGAACTTCGTGGCGAGGGGTTGGAGTGTGATCAATTGGTGTTAAATTATTACCCCTCTTGTTCTTGGGTATTGCTCTATCCTTATTCCTACAACATGCAATCAATACAAGTTAGATAATTTACAAACAGTTCAACACAAGCAATCAATCAAAAATTTGAAAATTCAGAACTCTTTACGGTTGGGTTACACATATCGAACCAACCGTAAATAATCATCAAGAAAAAAAAATTGAACTAACCAGGAGAATTTACAGTTGGGAATTGAAAATCGAAGCCAACCGTAAATAATCTTCAAACAAAAAATTTGAACTATCCAGGATAATTTACAGTTGGCAATTAGAATCGAACCCAACCGTAAAATATCATCTTCATCTCCTTCCTTCTGATTTACGGTTGGGTATTCTAATAACCCAAATGTAAAATTTAAAAGAAACCTTGAGAACATATATTTACGGTTAGGATTCCAATCGAACCCAACCGTAAATGTTTCTGGAAACCTAATTTTTGGACTTGAAATCAATCGTTCTAACACATTACAATCATAAAATGGAGAAAAATAGCATGGGTTCTTGTAGAATCATACCTCATATACACCATTGGTTGTGGTTGGGGAGTTTGATTGCCTTTACCACCGGTATGTTCTTCAATTTCTTAATGAGTTCGGTTTTCTTCGTTTGATTGATTTTGATTCAAATCACTGCTACCTTCTATACCTTTAGTAGAATTTGTCATCTTTATTATAGTGTTTGATTGACGATTATAAATTTTTGAATCGACGATTAATCGAAGACGATGAATTTGATGGAGAAGAAAATGGGGAGAAGGCGAGTTCAAGAGAAGCAGATTTACGGTTGGGAAGAAGAAGAGTTTTTTGTTTAGGTTTTAATAGGTTTTTTGTTTAGGTTATAGAGTAAAGGGTAATATAGGTATTTTCTATTATCATAGGGTATCCTTTATCCAACATTTGGGTTACCCTTAAACCATGGGAAGCCCCTCTATTGGAATGGGAAGCCCCTATATAAGACTTCTTGAATCAGATATCACCACAGAGTTATATAATGCTTTTTATAAGAAAATCAGTATAACCCAATTCACCACAAAATCAGTACAAAATCAGTACAACCCAATTCACAGTAGAATCAGTACAACCCAGCTTATATAATGCTTTTTATAAGAATACAAGAATCACCACAGAGTTAACAGTAGAATGAAATTAAAAACTTGTATTGTACCCAATTGATGAACTATAAAAGATGAATAGTATAAACAAATTAAAAACCCCTAATTTTAAGTTTGGGGAAAAATTCATGAAATAAAATAAAAGCTAATTTCTAAATATATAGTAAGGGAAAAATTCATGCCCCTAGCAACAATTCATTCCACTAAACTTAAAACCTACGATGGTGGAGAAACAACAGATTTTGTGGAACTAATTAAGCCAGCTGAGAGCAGTACCGACGGTGGAGAAACAACAGATTTTATGGATTTAAGTGAGCCAGCTGAGAGAAGATTTGGTGGATCTAAACATATACAGTAAGAGAAGCTGAGAAGTTGATGAAAGGGAAATCTAAACTTCTTCTACATGAGATTTTATGGAGAAACAGCTGAGAAGTCTAATCTTCCAAACTCGCGTGTGTCTGAAATTAGGGAACATTAAAGTTAATGGCATGAATTGTAAACTTTAATGTGCGGTTAATGTTTGGGTAGGTAAGTGTGTCTGAAATTTGGGCACTTTAAAGTTAGAGAAATCGTTTTTTGTTTGTGAAGTTAATTTTGTCGGCACATTAAAGTTAGAGAATTAAGTTGGGTGAAGTTAGCATGTGGTTCAACACAAAAGGATATGGGTCCATGAGTGAAAATCTTTAAAAGTTCATGTGACATGTTTTGCTTTTGGTTCACCATTTATTTCGTTTGACGGGTAAAGTGTATTGTATTTGAAACAATTTCACCAAAAAAAAAATTAATAAAAAAGAAAAAACTACACGTGGGAAGTTTCATTTTTTTTTAAAACATAGAAGTTTAATTATTGGACTATTACGTGGACACATCTCAATAAGATGAATAAAAAAATAAATATAATTATTTCTCGATAATTTTGCAACGATAATAAATATAATTATTCTTTCGTAATAAACCATAAAATCCGATTTTTGATTGGTCGGAATAGTCGGGTAATATGGGTTGACATGCATATTTTATAAAACGAGATTTTTTTTGATTTAATTGTAAAATCTGGATTCCATGAGGAATTTGGGTCAAAATGGGGAGAGAAATCGGTCCAAAATCTGCCTTAATAACCTCTTCCCCTAAGTCGGAATCTTCACTGGTACGCTAAACCCATCGATGTTCGTCATATTATCCTTAATAACCTCTTCCTCTAAGTCGGAATCTTCACCGGTACCCCAAACCAATCGATGTTCGTCATATTGTCCTTAATAACTTCTTCCCCTAAGTCGGAATCTTCACCGGTACCCTAAACCCATCGATG
>JAJJMC010019642.1:16912955-16946143 GCA_023531435.1 Papaver californicum
TTGATAAATGGGCAAGTTTTTATTTCCCGGGTCGTCGTTATGGTAGGATGTGTTCGAATATTGCTGAGAGTTTCAATAGTTGGATCGTTGAAGAGCGAGAGAAGCCTATAGCCATTATGGTTGATGAGATCAAAGTGAAGCTTATGAATCAAATGTGTGTACGTCGTGAGGAATGTGCAACATTATTGAAGTGGCGAGAAACTTTGTGTCTAGAGTTTGAAATTGAGTTGTACAACAACAAGATGCACGGCCGTGAATACACTGTCACCAAGTCGTCGCAATATGTGTTTGAAGTTCATTCTACATTAACACAAAAAGTCGATTTGGAAAGAACAACATGTTCTTGCAACCGCTGGCGCATCAACGGTTTTCCTTGTGCCCACGATATCCGTTGTATCATGCTAAATGAAGAAAACCCGTATAAGTATGTTGAATTCTATTTTACAGTAAAGTTCTACCGTGAATCCTATGCAAGACCAATCAATCCTCTTCCCACGGTTGAAAAGCCTACGGTTGTGTCTCCAAAATCTTTTGTTCTTGGTCCTGATGCTCTACCACAACCTGGTCGTCCAAGGAAGAAGAAGAGAATTCCTAATACAGGTTCAGTTCCTAATAAGAAGATGAGAACTTGCGGTAGCGCCATGTTTTGAGTACCCATAACCGAAGGACATGCCTTGCGCGGCAGATGTGAATTTATTTTGACAATAATTCATTGACTTTTTCATTTTCATTTTTTGTTTAGACTACTATATGTTTCAATCTTCATATTTTTATTATTCTTTTTTCTATATTGTTTACAGTTAAAATTTCATTTTGCTCCAGGTCTTTCATGTTTTTTTATTTTTAGATTAAGTTTTTTAGAGTTACAGGATTTTTATAATTTGTTGGAACCAAAATAGGTTTCATAGTTTTGTCACATGAAAGACCTGTAGCGTATGTTTTTTTTATCTCTAAAATGATGAAACCTTTTTTGGTTTCATCGTGTTTTTTCATCTGGAATAAGATGAAACACCTCTAAGTTGACGGAACCCTTTTTGGTTTCATAGTTTGTTTTCTTCTGGAATAAGATGAAAACAAAAATAAATGATGAAACCTTTTTTTGGTTTTATCGTTTTTTTCATCTGTAGTAAGATGAAATAAAAACAAATGATGAAACCCTTTTTGGTTTCATAGTTTTTTTTCATCTGTAATAAGATGAAACAGAAAATATTGATTAACATTTCTCAAAAATCATACTGTAATAAGATGAAACAAATCATGCAAAAAGATTTTCATCCTTGATTAAGTGAAAAATATCATAACAAATTCTATAACTTAAGAGTAGTGATTGATCAAAAGACTGATTAACATTGAATAAGATGTTTTTACGGACAACCATTTGTACTTTTATTAGAAACTAATTGATTAAGATTGTTCTTAGTTTCAACCTCTCTTCCATGAACAGACAACCACCATGAGGTTTGACCACCAGTCTTCTTTTCTCTTCCACTTTAAGTTGCAACTTTGTCAAGGAGTATTATTCTTCAACTTTGTCAAGGAGTATCTTGCATGCCAACTTTGGCCTCATATTTTGCACCTTTTGTTTTATGTGCTCTTCGGATGAAAAATTTCCTTTCAAAAGGCTCTTCATGTAATAGCAAACATGAAGTCCGCAATCATTCCTGAAATTAACAAAACAATATCTTTAAATTGAAAAAAATAAAAAAAAAAGGATTAAAATGAAGATATCACAATTTCTTTTAGAAGTACTTACACATCTTGTTGACAACAGAAAGGGTGTTCAAAATAAATTCTTTTGTTTGACTTGATGGGTCCAGGCAGAGCTTTGATACATGTTTTCTGAATGCTGACACCATTCTTTCCTTCATGCTTTCGACACTTTTTTTGCATTCATCTTTAGTGGAGGCCATTGAGTTGTAGTGAGAGAATTCTCCAGTCTCATTATCAAAGACTAACAATGTCCAGTGATATGTCTTTTCACTTAGTTTTGTTATGATTGGAACGAAGACATATTCTGGAGTGTAGTCCATTTTATCAATGAAAGCTTCAATCGCAGTGTGGCAACTTTTACCAATTGAGTGCAATGTCTGAAATTCAATAAAAAATCAAAATGAGTGCATTGTTGAAAATCAGTGAAACCTTTTTTTTTTTTACAGAAAAATGTAATTGAAACAGATGAAACCTTATTTTGATGAAACCAAAATTGGTTTCATTGTTTTCAGAAAGACACTTGTATAAGATAAGTTAAATGAAACTTACATAGATATATGTGCTTAGGAAAACAACCCTTTTGTACTTAGGAGTGCCATCTGATTTCTTGATGTTCTTTGCTATGTTTTTTTTTTGCAATTTGAGCATGTAGAACTCAATCATATCTCTTGCAATGTCACCCTTTCTTATCAAGGCGTTCATATTTTTTCCTGTAATGTACAGGCCCATATCGTCCTTCTCCCAAGCCATGTCACTGTTGTTATATTGTTGATAAACAAATTTAATATTTAAGAAGAATAAAAGAAACTAAAACACTTAAATTATTTAACCAAAAAACTTAATGGTATGAATGCTACTTACCTTTCACTGTGTATTTTAAAATATCTGCACACAATCTGTTTTTCATTTGAATCCAGCAGTTGCATAATTTTTAAGTTGTCCACTGCTTTCAACCTGTCTTCCCTTTTCTTTTTTTGTTTTTTCTCCAAATTTTTCTTTTGATTTCTGCTCACACACCGAGTCTTTTTTCTTTTTCTTATTCTTAGCATCTCCAGGTGTATAATCCTGCATCTTAACAGGTGGTTGCATTCTCCTTTTGTTTTCTCTCATCCTTGAGATTATGTTACTCAATTTTTTATCGGGACTGATGTCTTCACCATATTCTTTCTCACTGTCAGTTTCCGTCAATCCCAACTTGAAATGAGGCACATCATCTTCTAAAGCAATTACATCATTTGCCATGTTTATAACAGAGTATTAGCACATGCCTTTACTACTTGGCTTTGATGTAGAATTCTTGGTTGCATACTCGTCTTCCATTTGCTGAAGAATAGTTTCATCAATTGAACCTTGACTTTGAGTTGACACTTCAATATGTGTCTCTGGATTTGATGAAGAACTTTTCTTCGCTTCCAGTTCTACTCTCTCAGCGACTGTGATATCTTCTATAGTGTCTGGAGTCAATTCAGAGACTTCTTCTATTGCACTCCTCAAGTTACTCTTCGTTAAAGAAGATTCAATTTGTTCAGTCACTTTTGTATCTTCAATTTTGTTCGGAGTTAACTCTGAAAATTCTTCCATTATACTGTCCTTGGCTTGCTTCGCTTTGATTTCAGATTCTACCTTCTCATCCACCTCCAAATCTTCAATTGTGTTCGGAGTTAACTCCGAAATCTCTTTAGTCTGAACTTCATGAGATGAAACCTTTTCAGGTTCCACTGCGTCATGTTGCTCCTGAACATCTTCATGAGCTGAAACCTTTTCAGGTTCCACTGCATCATGTTGGATCTGAGCTTCTTCATTAGCTGAAACCTTTTCAGGTTCCACTGCGTCATTCTGCTCATGGACTTCTTCATGAGCTGAAACCTTCATGAACTAAAACCTCTCTTCGTTGAACAGACAACCACTGCATCTACAAACCTTTTTAGGTTCCACTGCATCATGTTGGATCTGAGCTTCTTCATTAGCTGAAACCTTTTCAGGTTCCACTGCATCATTCTGCTCCTGGACTTTAACATGAGCTGAAACCTCTTCAGGTTCCACTGCGTCATGTTGATCCTGAACTTCTTCATGAGCTGAAACCTTTTCAGGTTCCACTGCATCATGTTGTTCTGTTTCTTCAAATATATTCATTACCTGCAATATTTATTGATTTCAGAAAACAAAGTATAGTAAAACAAATCAAATCAAAACAAAACAAAGTATAGTAAATTATCACTTCATCATTGTCAGACTTTTGTTCTCTATCTTCTTCAACCTCAACATTCACATCATCTTTTTCTACCATTGCATCCACAATTTTTATAGTATTGGTTATCAATTCCTCCATATCTTGTTCAGTGTATGAAACTGTTTCTGCTTCATCTCGCTTATGTTTCTTTCTCACGTAAGTCTTCCTCACTGGTTCTAGTTCTAACTTATCTTCAACATCATATTTTGCGAGAATTGATTGATCTTATTCCGAAAGCCCATTGTTACCGACACTTGTAAGCTTGTCAATCAAAATTCTTGCCCACTCAAATTTTTCCTTGTATGTGGTATCTTCATTTCCAGTTTCAACACTCACTTCATTTCTACCACCAATAGTCTCTTCATTTATTTCACCAACCATCTCTTCATTTCTTTCAGAACCAATATCTTCATTTCTTTCACCAACCATCTCATTATCCTCTTCATTTGTTCCACCACCAACACCTGCATTTTTCTCTTCATTTCCTTCACCATCTATGTACTCTTCAAACTGAATTTCCTCTTCCTCTATACGCTGGACCAAGCGTATTTCTTGTTCATTATATTCTAACATGAAGGATCCCTGACGGTAACCCACATTCATCTGTGGAATACAAGAAAAGTTATGATTAATAAGTTGGTATTAAATAAACTATGAAACCTTTTTTGGTTCCATAGTTTTGCTTTTTCATCATGAAGAAGGTGCAGACATTAAAAATTATAAACAAACAAGAACTGTTGTTGCTTTTACCTTGGAGAAAATTTCTTATTTGTTGGAGAGATCATCAAAATTATTCAACAATTGCTTGCTTATTTTATCAAGGTTCCATCTAGCGAACCTTGCGTACATTTCACTCTCATCTTCTCTCAAAGTGATGTTTGTCATCTCAGCAAACCAATACTGTAAAAGACAATACACAATTCAACATTTAAATTAGTAATCAAACTCGGGAAAAATAAAAAACAAACATTTTATGAATCAAAAGAAACAAAAAATAACTTACCAGTGGGTAAATGACGCAACCTGATACATTATCAACTTCTTCATCTTTAATTATAGAGTCAATTAGATTTTCATGCAAAACATCAGGCCAACACACTTTATTCATCTCAAATACTTAGTACAAGTATTTTGATGTCAGATTCTGCCCACCTTTGTTTGGGACAAATATCGAAACCAAGAGATAGAGTACGAATAGCTTGACGAAGTCTTCAGCTTTGGTTTCATCTGCTGCTGTTTCCATCATAGCTCTGACAATATCAGTTTTCCTCATCTTCTTAGCTCCTTTAAAATACTCAACTTGAAACATGTTCACCTTTTTCTTCAGCTTTGGTGTATATCTACATTCTTCATCATTTGTAGACCAAAGATGACAGAGGAGTGTTCAGGTGTTGTCCGTAGTATCATATTCCTTGCTCTCATCAATTTAAAACAATCTGGTTTATCACCCTTGACACTTCTATAAAATGACCCTAAGATCATCTGAACTGCTCTTGTCATTTTCTTTAATTTTTCTCCTTGAAGGGTACCATCGAAGAACGGTTTGAAGAAACGCCAGAATGGACATGCAATAAGTGCCTTCATGTGTTTTTCTTTAGTTTGTATCAATGCTTTTATTTTTGGTGCCTCCGTACACAAATGTTGTAATGAGCACCTGTATGGATCTGGAATATTCTTTTTTCCTGTTACAGAATAAGTAAACCATTAGCACAAACAGAACAGAATAGGATGAAACCTTTTTGGGTTCCATCAAAACATTCATTAAGTAAAAAAACACCAACATTTTTTAGTCACAACCATACACAGAATAGGATGAAACCTTTTTGGGTTCCATCAAAACATGCATTAAGTAAAAAAACACCAACATTGTTGGTCAAAAATATATACAGATTAGGATGAAACCTTTTTGGGTTCCATCGAAACATGCATTTTCTAAAAAACACCAACATTGTTGGTCACAAATATACACAGATTAGGATGAAACCTTTTTGGGTTCCATCATAATACCAATTAAGTAAAAAACCACCAACATTGTTGGTCACAAACATACACAGATTAGGATGAAACCTTTTTGGGTTCCATCAAAACATGCATTTTTAAAAAACCACCAACATTATTGGTCACAAACATACACAGAATAGGATGAAACATTTTTGGGTTCCATCAAAACATGCATTTATAAAAAACCACCAACATTATTGGTCACAAACATACACAGAATAGGATGAAACCTTTTTGGGTTCCATCATAATACCAATTAAGTAAAAAACCACCAACATTATTGGTCACAACCACACACAGAATAGGATGAAACCTATTTGGGTTCCAACACAATAATTTAGGTTAAAACAGGTGAAACCTAAACGTTGAAACAGATGAAAATCAATGAAACCTAGTTTTAGAAAAATGTAACTGAAACCTAACTATGAAACCTGTAATTTCGAAAGAGATGAAACCTTATTAACCAAATACATCGATGAAACCAAAATCACGAAACTAAAAATCATAAACATGCAGAATATGATGAAACCTTATTAACCAAATGCATTTTGATTTTCAACCATAAACAATCACAGAATATGATGAAACTATAAACTTCAATTTACCTTTCGTAGATTCTTGTTTCTTAACTGGTGTATTGAGTTTTTTTCTTCATCTTCTTGTCTTGTTTCTTCACCATGTTTAATGATCTTCAGTGATTTTTCTTAAGTTTAAACTGTGACAAAATTGAATAGAAACTTCAGGTAGATTATGATGAGTTAAAAGTAGAAGACTCAATTCTACTGTTGATGATCAACAATCGTTTTAGAATCAGAAATTTAGGTTGATTATGACTCAAATTCTACTGTTGATGATGATTTAAGTGATGGCTTTTGTTTCAGGGAGATTAATGTGATGATTTTTGATATGATTGATGATGACGATGATGTTGGTTCAGGTGTTTTTCTCTGATGATGTTGAAACGATGAACGATATGATTTTTGGAGATGGTAGATGATAGAAGTTAAGAGGGAATTAATGGCGTTAATCAAGGGAAGGTGGGCGTGCGTGGTTAAGTGGGCGTGAGCAGTTAATGAAGTTGGGCTGAATAATAAGCAAGGGTAATATGGACAGTTGGTTTATAATGGGTTTTTTGTGTTAAATTTGTTTTGTTGGGTTTTATGTAGTTGGATAGTGACACCTTTGGGCTTATAACCCATGGCATGTTTAATTAGTGATAACGTTTAATATTAATTTTTAATTATAATTATATCTTGGGATTATCTAATCAGAATTTCCTTTTAACGAGCAAAAAAATTTGGTAGTTTAAAAACTTAAGCAACCAATTTTAGGCCAATCAAAATCAGAATGCCAAAACAATTTGGTAGCTTAAAAATCTAAGCAACTTGAGTAAAAAATTTGGTAGCTTAAAACTTAAGCAACCAACTTCAGGCCAATCAAAATAAGAAATTGCTTTTAGCGAGCAAAATTATTTGGTCGCCTAAAACCTTAACTAAGCAATTTCAGGCCGAGTTGTTCCATGTATCTATCAACTAGGTATTTTACTTGCTTTAGGATGGTTGGTCTATCTGAAGCGATTGGTATTTTACTTGCTCTACTGGTTGGTCTAGATATTAAGCGATAATAATTTTACTTGCTCCCTGGTGGTTGGTCTAGATCTGAAACAATGAGAAGGATACTCGCTTTAGGTAAGTTGGTTGATTACTAGAGCAACTGCCTAGCCGCTCTAGACCTTTAAAAGCGGGCTTTTTGCAACAACGGGAACGAGTGTCACTTTAAGTCGCTATAACGGTTATAGCGACTTAAAAGGGGCTTTAAGCGACTTAAAACGACCTGTCGTTTAAACCCGTTTTTCTTGTAGTGCATGTTAATTTTCTCTATAAATAGTGGTATATACTGTTTATTTTTTCACCCAACAACTATATTCCTTTTCAGTTTTGCTACAACATGGCAAAGGTGGCTTCAACTCCTATCGAAACTACTGATTTTTTCGTGTTCATGATCGACGAGCCAGGTTTTCAAGACAAAGACGTGAGAATCCAAGTTGCCGTGGAAGACGATGACAAAGTACTTTCCGTCATTGGCCTGAGTTCCAGTAATAATGTTTTGTATAAAGTGAAGTTTGAGCTCCCTAAGACTGCGAATGTTGGTGCAGTCACAGCTGCCTCTGTTGATGGGTCTAAAATTATCAGTGCTTAGAAGCTATATCGACCAAAGATAGTCTCACCAAACTTTAATTTGAGTTCTTCATGGATTTATCAGGATAAGTGAAAGTAAGCTAAATTCGGAGATAATGAAAGAGTACTTCTATGTTTTGTTGTTTGTTCTTTTGTTTTGTTTTCCTTCGATGATATCCCATATGTTCTAAAAATATTGAAGTACTAATTAGAAATGAGATGCATTGAACTATTATAATCTACAAATTATTCTATTACCATCTATTTTGTATTTTTTTTTTATTTCTTTGATTAGTATGTAATTCACTAGTACTCTAATAGACCAAAACACGTACAATGGTTGCAAATAAAACTGCCCTACTGAAACTTAAATTTACCATCGAAATTATTAACCAAGAGGAAATTGAGGATCTCAATGGGAGTAGAAGCTACAATTACTGGCGCCACTCTAATCAACCCAAGTTTGTTTCCCAATTCCGAATGGTTTCTGTTGTCTTATGCGATTATGTGAAATGTATTATGCATGTTTCATGCCCACACACAACTAAGGTCAGATTTTAGGAACTTAGCAATAAATCTTCATTCATTCCCCAAGCAAGCTTTGGAGTATGAATTCCAACCCAAATCTAGACAAGAAAAAGTAGTAAGACTCTTCATTATCCCTTTTTTTTTCCAACTCAGTTTACCATTTGCATTATAGATGAATCAGATTATTGAGTAAAACACAAAAATTACAGCTCATGGTGGATGAAGATGACAAATTGCAATGCATATGTCTGCTCTATTTTAGAAACCTATTAGGGGCTGCAGACTTCATTTTATGGGGTCTGCAGTGGATTATTGTGTCCCAAATGGGATTATGGGGTGACGTTATATCTATTTTAAAGGTTAAAAATACTATCCCTCAATAACTACCTTAAATCTAATACAACAACCTAAAAAGACCTAAATCCAATGAACATTTTCATCTCCTACTTTCATCTTCTTCTCAGCAGTAAAATTTTTCCATCTTCTCCATGTTATCTTTTCCATTCTCATTCACCACTTGGCGATTCATCGACGTAACTAAAAATTATTCATCGACGATTAATCATCCCTTTTCTATAAAACACAATGAGGTCCAAGCAACTAATTTAAACGGAAGAAGAAATCATCCAGTTGAAGAAGATTCAAGTTCTTCTTCTGCACCTGAAGAGCCACAACATCAATCAAACAACGAACAAGAAGAAGAACCTCATAGGCTCGTTAAAGGTATGAATCTAAAAACCAATCCTTTTTCAATCAATTTTATTGGTTAATTTAGGTACATTTGTTAGATTTAGGATTTAAAATATTGTTTCATATCTGTCTATGGCTAGGAAATCAACATTTCCTAGCCGTAAAAATTATATACGGTTGGGAAAAGATGAACTCCAAGTCGTAGATTTGATATATTTTTTTTCCATTTAAGGCTGGTAAAGTTTGAACTCCCAGCAGTAAATACTTTAAGTGTTTCAATTACGGTTAGGAAATTAAATATTCATAAGCGTAAATAATATGGTTACAGCTAGGTCTATGCATGGAAACCCCAGTCGTAGGCTAGCATTACCTAGCCGTAGGTAGCATTTCCTAGTCGTAACTGACCCTGATTCTGGGGTTTAATTTTTTTTTAGTTTACGGCTGGGTTGTATGCATTAAAAAACCAGTCGTAGGGTTACTCGACCCAACCGTAAATGGCTATTCCTAGTCGTAACTGAGCCTGGGTTTCGGTTGAAAATTTTGTTATAGATTGCAGCTGGGAATAGATGGGTTGAAGCCAGCCGTATGGTGTCGACCCAACCGTATAAAAATATTTCCCAATCGTAAATGACTCTAGTGTTCCTGTCTTAAAATCATTTCCTTTTTAAATTTTCATTTTTTTAGCTTTGTATAGATGTTAAATGTCTATATGTATTTAATATGCCTATTTTTTTAGGACACATAAAGAGAAGAAGAAGAGAAGGAACACCAAGAGTTGAAACGACTCCAGCCCCTCGTCACAAGGAAAATTTGGGTGCGGACAAAAAGAAGAAAAGTACACTTTTTATTAATGAAATAGTGGAAGAGGTAACTGAACGTCAACTTGTGTTTTATCAACCACGACCAGAACATGAGATTGTGGAAGAACATAGGGGCGAAACAAGTGTTGGTTCCTCAAATGCTAAAGGGAAAAAGAAAATAGTCAAAGCCATCTCCTTCTACATCCTGTCAAGTCATTAACAACATGGTTCTTTTAGACGACAAGGAAAATGGAATACCGTGGGGGTGAACCAAAGATATATCTTTTATCTTATTTGGTCACCAATATTCATGGGCGGCAAGGGTCTGTGCGACGCTAGTAATAATTTAAACTAATCTAATTTAATCTAAAGATAAAAATTTACTCTATTATTATTAAGGTTTTTTGCGTATGTTTATGTAGGATCATACCAAAGCGGTACCGAAACTCAAACACCATAGGGCTAGTTTTTGGCCATTGGATAACGAGAGCGAAGAGGTGGTAGCCTTGGTACAAGTTTCAGGATTATGGTCTGGAATAGCCAGTGCACAGAGGCAGTACGATATTGTCACTGTCTTCTCTTTTAGGGAGAGGTATTTTCCCGAGAAAAATACTTTTCATCTTCCGGTCGGCGAGATGACTATCACTCCGGACGATGTTCTCCAAATTACAGGCTTATCCGTGGATGGAAAAGCCGTGTAGGAGGGTTTCAACAACTCTCTTTCTTTTGAAGATATTTTTAAATAGACATATGAATATCTTGGATGGAAAACAAACATGAATCCCAAGAAGAATTTGAGCTTGGATTCGGAGAAAAGACGAAGGGAGAAGACCAATCCTTCAACAGAAAGAATAAGGATAAGGATGATGCAATGGCTCCGCCAAGTATGGCAAGAAAGATAAACTTGAGTCGCCTGAGGGCTAAGTTCTAGAATTCCAAGGGTAAGGAGATGAAGGCTGCAAGGGTTAGACAACAACTACACCGTACTTGTGAGACGCACTTGGCACCATCATTTTCCCCGATATGACGGGAAACAGGGTGAACGCTTGCTATCTATAGCTCTGATCCGGAGTTCAACAAGGTAGCTGATAGACACATTTTTGTGACTAAATTGTGCTCAATTCTCTGTATTACTAATGCTCGATTATGTACTTATTGTGTGTTTTTATGTCTTTGTAGGTATTTTTGGAAAATAAATTTTTATGGAAAAATTAGCTCGAAAAATGAGAAAGGCACCCCCGAGAAAATTACTAAAGGCACCCACCATATTGCTAAAGGCACCCAACGTTTGGATAAGGGGCACCCTTACTCTTTTGGTTTAAATCCGGAAAGGGCAGGAAGAAACTCTTCACGCGAGAGGAGTTTGCGGAGTTAGTTTGGACCGAGATTCATGGGATTTAACGTGTTTTCATTATACCAAATTGAAGAAACTATCAAAAGAAGTTGAAACACGTCAATCAAAAGTGTTTAAAGCCGTAAAACAAGCTGGATAAATCGAGTTGACACCGAAAAAGGGTTTACTCCCTGATTTGGACAAAAAAAGAAATCTGAGTTGGTTTGGGATTGTTTTCTTGAGTCCTTATCGATTAGGATTGGTTGTTAGGGTTAGCTGATCCTATATAAAGCAAAGATATCGAGTAAAAAAGGGGAGAGCTTCAATTGAAAGAAAAAAACAGGAAAAAAAGGTGATGTTACTGTAGTGAAGAACATGAATAGGCGACGATTTCTTCAACTGAACAACAACGTATATCTTCTTCTTTGCAACATTTATCTTCAGCTACAACAGTTTCTTCAACCCATCTGCAACGAATATCTTCAGAACAGTAACGTTTATCTTCATCGGAAGCACTTTCTTTCTGTAATAGTGGAAACAATTGTCTGCAACGCCATTACACCGTTGCAAACTCTATGTTTATACAATTTTTACTCTTTACATCTTTGTAAACAATTTTTGAGCCATGAATACACATCTTGAGAGTGTTTACAACATGAGGAGCTAGACCCCATTGTTGAGGCGACGGAGGAAGTCATTTTTCCAATAATAAAGTGGTATATTTTTATCTTATTAATTTTTTGTAATTCTTTTATGATTATTTGTTTTGAATTAAATTCGAAATAATGATTTTTATCAATTAGTTGTGTTTTCTTTTGATGAGTCATTTTTAGTTTAAAGCTATTGATGTCTCATAATTTTGATTTACAACTATTATTTTGAAAATCTAACTTTGGCAATATTTAGAATCAACTGAATGTATGAGTTGCAAGATAATTATTAATGCTAAATCACTTGAGAAATTGGCTAATGGTTGAATCCTTAGTCTCAGTTCTTTCCATAATATTAAATCAATTTTACTTTAATCTTCTTTACTTTTAGTATTAAAAATTAGATTTAAAAATCAAATCTTCTCAAGTCTGAGTATCGAATCTTTTACCACTATTTCTAAAACACATCAATTTTAGACGCCGTTGCAGGGGATTTGTTTTTAGGTTAGATTCTTAGTTTAATTTTTGTTTTTGGTATTGGTTTAATTTTTAGATTTTTTTTTATTTACGTTTTTGTGTATTTCTCTTTTGCTACAGGCTTTGGAACAAAAACGAAAATAAATTTAGCCAAAGATTTTGGTGATTAAAAGACTTGGAGTAAAGTTAAAACTAAAAGAACGGAAAATAAGACAAATTTTTTTTTTAATTATTATTTAATTTTTACTTTTAGGGTTTTTATTTGTTATTTTAATTTAGAAAAACTGTATTAGGAAATCTTTAATTGTTTTTGTAATTTTCTTTTATTTTGGATATTTTGGACACTTTGGGACATTGTTTTGGACATGATTTTTATTTTTAAACCATACAGAAGGTTAGTATTAGATATGAATTGCACATAGAATGATGACAATTACGATATTATCTCAGCCTCTTGGGTTCGTACACTGACACAGGAGTCAGTGGATCGAGTCGACTTCAACGGTTCATCCCCGTCTGGTATGGGAGGTAAAAGTTTATCAATCGATGAAACCCCTGCAAGTGGATTTTCTGTATTCCTTTGTAATGCATATATGTTGAGGACTGAATACGAATTTATTTTCTAGTAAAGGGCAAGAACTGGCTGTACAAGATAACGACTCGGATTTCATCACCGTTTCCTTCTTGCCCGCTTGAGGAACACGTTACCAAACTCGAACCTCAGCTTAAAATTTCGACTAGAAAGAGACCGATAGGGTAACGAGGTTATATGAAAGTCATTTAAAAAGACTGAATTGGTTATTCTGTTAGCCTAACTCAAAGTTCAGGAAGATTATTTAAGAAGATTCGAGCCGCCTTGTAACCCAAGGAAACGTTGCCAAAGAGACAGGGTTATCAAAGATCCTTAGAGCTTATCATATTTCTATTCGACTTAATCTAATTCAGATCATTCTAAGAGGTTTGCTAAAACTGTAACTAGTTGTCTTTTGAAAGAATAAAAGTTGGTCTAGAAACAATCTAAGTGGAGCCATCATGCTTTTTGTTTGTTAGATTCAATAGGTTTGATTTGGTTTAGTCAGCCTTGCTTGTGATTGCTTATAATTCCCTTCCAATTAGGATTTATTTTTCAGTTTTTTTTAGTGTATGCCAAGACCGCCTGAAATCATCACTGAGCGAGCTTGGAAAAGAGACACTCTAGGTCGTTTGATTAGTGACAAACCTAGTATTTATGTCCCTGGAAACGAGGACCTCGAAGACTCTTCTTTTGAGGGCCTTGTTTTCGGAAATTTCAATGTTGAGAACTTGACACTGTGTGAAGCAGTTACTCCTAGTCCTTTGATAACACCAACAATGAAACTTTAAAAGCTTTGTTGAATTCGACTAGGACTTCTCGTCCAACATGTATCAAGTTAGCTGAAACTGAAGCAAACTATGAGTTAAAACCTGGAACCATACAGATGCTCCCAATCTTCTTAGGGAAAGAAAATGAAAACCCCTATTTCCATGTTAGGGATTTTGAAGAAATATTTAGTACCATCAGGATTAAGGACCTAGATGATGAAGCATTGAAACTTAGATTGTTTCCTTTTTCACTAAAAGACAAAGCCAAATCTTAGCTATATAGTTTGACTTCTGAGTCCATTGAAACCTATGAACAACTTACATCTGCATTTTTTCAGAAGTTTTTTCTAGGCACAAAACATCATCTATTAGGCAGCACATTTGCACATTTGCTCAACAAGAGGGACAATCTTTATATATGTATTTGGAAAGGTTTAATGACTTATTATCACAATGTCATCATCAAGGTTTAGAAAAAGTAAGGCTAGTTCAGATCCTCTACGAGGGTTTAGATTATTCGACAACAACCATAGTTGAGTCTTTATGCACAGGTGGGTTTGAAAATAAAACTGTCGATGGTGCGATGACACTTTTGGTGCGATGACACTTTTGAATGAAATCGTCGAAAAAACCCAGCAATGGGAAAATAGTAGGGAGCCCCAGAAAACAATTCTTTTAAGTAGAGGAAATATCAATAGGGTAGAAGTATCTTTTGAATCAGATACCAAAATAACAATTATATCAAAAAGGTTAGAAGCTTTAGAACTGAGCCAATCTAGTTGTGGAATTGAGCCCAAGTCATTTTGGGAAGGAAGAACTGTTGAAGAGCACGCCCATGCTCTTTGTAATAACACTAGATTTGATAATTATCAGAAGTTTGGCCCTTATTCAGAAACCTATAACCCTGGTTGGAGAAACCATCCTAACATTTATTGGCGTAAGGGCCAGATTCAAGGTCAGTCTAGTAATTCTAAGGTTCCCACGGGTTTTGGATATACTAAGAATCCTTCAGGACCGACACAATTTCAGAATATGATAGATAAGACGATCATGAGTTTAACAGAATCTCTCACCTTATTAACTCTAGACACTAAAGATTTTCGGTAGTCAGTTAATCAAAGTTTACAAGAAAATCAAAAGATTGTTCAGGCTAACAGTCGGGTTATTTCCAGTTTAGAAACCTAGGTTGGCCTGATCGCTGAGTTTTTGAGAGAAAGAGAAAAATGTAAGTTTCCTAGTCAGACCCAACCTAATCTAAGAGGAGTTCATGAAGTATATTCTGGTGAGAAATCATCAAATCATGTGAATGTAATTAGAACCCTTAGGAATGGTAAAGTGGTAGACAACAAGGTAACCATGCCTGATAGTGAACATACTGTAGTTCACCCTTCTGAGTCAATAGCTGAAGAGACTGATGAAGTGTCTAAAGAGCTCGATACAGTTCCTTATAAGCCACATTTTGTGCCCAGATCCCCGTTCCCACAACTGTTAGCACCAACAAAGAAGGATATGTTGTTAAGCAAGTCAATATCACCTTCCTTTATTAGATGCAATTAGGCAGATTCTTACTTATGCCAAGTTCCTTAAGGATATGTGTACGCGAAAACGAAAGCTTAGTGTACCAAAGAAAGCCTTTTTAGCTAGTCATGTGAGTTCAATTATCCAAAACAATACAACTCATAAGTACAATGACCCAGGGTCCCCGACCATTTCTTGCACAATAGATAACTACCATGTTGAGAAAGCGTTACTTGACTTGGAACCAGTGTGAACTTACTTCTGTACCATGTGTACCTCCAACTTGGACTTGGTGATTTAATACCTACTCAGATAACACTGCAGTTAGTTGATAGGTCTGTGAAAATTCCTTGTGGCGTCATGGAAGATGTTCTTATTGAGGTCGATACGTTTATTTATCCAGTGAATTTTGTTGTCCTTGATACCCAACCTGTCCCTGACCTAGAGAATCAGATACATGTGATATTAGGTCGCCCATTTTTAGCTACATCTAATGCGATCATAACTGTCGAAATGGTATTATGAACTTATCTTTTGGTAATATGACTATTGGGTTGACTATTTTCAATATTAGTAAGCAACCACCTGAGCTAGATGACACGTGCATTGAAGAGGTGAACATGATAAGAACATTAGTTCAGGAGTCATTACCAAACATTGTGTTAGAAGATCCATTGGAGAAATGCCTAGTTCACTTTGGGTTTGATTTTCATAATGATAGTGTTATTCCTGGTTCAAATCAAAATAATTTTAATGATTATTCACCTATTCAAAAGAAAGAGGATTTGACTAGAGATACCACTGTTGTGACAGACCGGATTTTTTTTTTCTCCAACGGGTCGGGTTTCGTACCATTAGGCCAGCTCCAACTTTCCGATACGCCACTCGAAAAACAGCTTTCAAATTCTTGGGACCAATTCAATATTTTCCAAACAAATGTTCATCGATTTATTCTGAATTGCTTTATAAGCATGCAACCATAACTTTTATATTTCAAGGGTCATCGAATCCTACACATGATTTCCAACATATGATTTCCACCGTTTCATTATGAAGATATAATATCTCATGCCAGAGTAATCGAATACCAGCCACCGCTATAACTAATGGTCTTCCGGATTGCCACTCGTAAGTGGGAGCTAGCATGCCTGACAACACACGTCGTTCCAGCGATGGATGGAGATGATTAGTCATGTTGTCTACCACCGTTCCAGCGACGGTCTTCCGGATAGCCACCCGTAGGTGAGAGCCCCAGTGGGCCTGACAATTAAGTACTAGATCAATCTCAACAGACCGTCTTTCACAAATGATATGAACTACTCAAGAGAGTTGGTAATCGTTTTCAATATCAATGGTATGAACTGTCATCATTAACAACAACCATTCTTATCAGATGATATGAATTGCCTGTAAATGGCAACAACCGTCTCCCAATCTCATTTGGTGATATTAATTGACATCCAACAATAGCCCTTCATTTCTCATTAGATGATATGAACAATCTCAAAGAAGTTGCAATCATCTCTCAAGGTAGTATGGACAACCAATACTGCAACTACCTCTTACTGCCAAGGTTACAATTATCCTCGAATGGATGATATGAACTGCCAAGCAACAATCAACCCTTTTTAGACGATATGAACAACCTCATGCAGTTGTGCTGAACAGCATAACGACTGCCTACGTACCCTCTCCGTTGCTCGAAAGGATCAAACACGACCGTAGTTCGTCATCCATTGTTTAGCTATATAGTATGAACTACTCAAAATAGTAGCAACTATCTCTTATCATATATCAAATAAACTGATTCCATTTGCAGTGTATATAATGAAATTCGAGTAGAGCACTACTCTCAATAAGCCAAATGTACCCAAAAATAATCCACATTTTTCTAAAAAAGGCCAACTCACAGTTTACCGCCATCAACAGTTTGTACCCAATCTAATCACTCAATCATGGAAGTCTTAATGAAGATATAAATTTTTGAACCCAACAACAATGTTTGAATATCAATTCGCCCATAATCCTTCATATTAATTAGTACATGACAAAAAGACCTTAACTCCATTATTACCAACTTCATAACATGCTATACATATATCTTTCGATATATAATACATTTACTTTACAAAAGCTAAAATCATCTGAATCATTCCACACATATTATGTAGCTACAACAAAGAACATGTTAGAGATAAGGAGCTAAACATGGTACAAAAATTACCACAAGTAGAAAATGGCATCTCAACAGAAATTAGCGGAACTATCAATATTTCAACTTAGATCGTTTCGTACCTGAACTCCAACCATATATACCTTCGAGATGAAGCCACAAATTTTGTAACAAGCCAACAGCTATAAATGCGCAATATAGAGGAGAGCTATTTCCATTTCTCCAGTAATCCAAAGAAAATCATAAAGAGTAATTCGCAATTATGCGACCGTATGACGGAACCCCAATAAGATTTGCCAACACTACATAAATACAGTCATCAAAACATATAGTAAAATCTCTCATGCCAATAAAATATATATTCTAGAATTCCTGTAGGAACTGTTAATCTACATAGAACCTTGCTTACGTGCAATTCCTAACCAAATGAATTCGTTTAGAAAAGTCAACAGTACAAGGTATATTCTAGCCTAATAAATTTAAGAGATTCCAATACACAAACAGCAATTCAAAACCTTATATATGAACTAACCACCTAACTTTCTAAAATAATAATGACAGGTCCTTGATGTTTCCGAACAACAGATGCAAGAGGTTAATTAAGTAGAGCTGTAGAAGACTATATAAGAAGAATATAGCAGAAACATCATTGAGTTATATCTAAATAAGAAATCACCATTCTCATGATTAAGTCATCTAGTGCAATCATTTTTATATGCTCGAACTAAGTGTCATATTAGCTCTCAGTTTTGAGAGCACTACAAGAAAATTTAACAACACATGCAGAAGCTCTCTTCATTTTGCTATCGTTTCTTTACTAACAAATTCCTTTCAGAACTAGTCTCGAATGCTATCAGTTCCGATACGCAGACCAAATGTTACAATACAAGCAAAAATTCCTAGATTCATGGAGATATAGAACAACATATAAGTTATCATGCTTGCATATCCATCATTTGAACCTAATTCCACCTACTAGCTGGACATCGTACCTAGCTAAGCACTAATATGCACACAAAAGTATGCAAAAGAGATTAAAATGATATTTCGACTCTCGTGAACTGCTCAAACTCAACATAATTTGTACTTAAAAGTAAAGTGTACAGTACATTTTCCTTAACCTCCTAAAACAAGATTACCAGATTACCAATTTAACAACGGTTGCCATAAATACAATTAGATAAATCAACACAAAGCTTAATTAACCAGGTTCCAATGAACCAGTACTTTTTAAATTGTGTTACTAACACCGACATGCAGTTGCATTAGTTACATTTCTCATATATAGTCCAGCACTTTCAAGGGTAGCCATCTATATTTGCCCGGACCAAGTATCCGACATAATCTAAATAATTACCTTACCATGACGATGACAGATAATATATCGAATCGGCAACCATATCCTTATACCAACAACATAGATTAGCTCATAGAAGATCAAATATTCTAGTTTTTAAACCAACTCAGTCCAATAATCTCATATACATCTTGTTCATTAATTTAGGTAAACATAAAATCCTTTGTGTCAACTAAATCTCATTGCTCAATCAAGCAATTAACAGAAATAGTAGAATATAAATTAAGGGTTAAACACTGACTTGTTGTTGCTATAACTCCTCTTAGCAATGTCACTTATATCAATATGGACTGCAAGTACCCTAAGATCGTATCCCGGTACCACCAAAACCTCAGGCACTTCCAACTACTGATCTCAAGTTACTCCAATATATACTTCCATATAAATTAGTGTAAGACTTATCCAATCATGGGAAGGTTAAGCAACTTTCATAACTTATCAATTACTAAAAGCTAGTGACAAAAATACAATGGTTACACTCTAGCATCAGTACTTAGGATGAGACAAAAGAATCATACCAAAATCCAATTCATTAATTAAGAAAGTAAGCATGCATTGTTAGATTAGTCATATATATATCCACAAAATACCTACCTAACAGAGCATGGCCAAAATGATCAAACGGGATGAAGTTAATTATCGAGCTCATGTTTTTATTGTATGTCAAGTGAGCATGAGGTCCCAAGATTTCATAATGCGAGCAATTGTCAGAAGTGTATATTCAAACGACACATTAATACACAGTTAACAAAAAAATATGAAATCAAACTACATAGCTTACAAATGAATTTCAGGAGCCGGTTTCTATCAAACACATAGCATTCAATAAGCTACACAACCCAATAAAAATCTTAAGCCTGTCCTAACACAAAATACAAAGTAAGTTTGCGTTATAATCTAGCAGTATTATTCAGGACAACCGTGAATATGCATTTTTACAGTCTTTAGCCTAGACTTTATTTCTGTTAATCCTTTTCTCAAACACCTTGAGTGGGTCTTCAGCTGATTCTTAGTGTTTAAGCACAACCTAAAACAGTTAGATACTTGTTTAGAATTCTAATCTAAGGTAAAAGCATTCTTCCTTATGCCACCAACATCAATACCAGATATTAGTTTCTTCTGATCACAGAGGATTTGGTTGAGATAATTTATCAACCACCCTGTGTACAACCCACTTTATACTTCTAACAGTAAATAACATTAATCCCACTTGATATTTCATACAATAGAATTACTGTAAAGAATGATAAGGATAAAAAACAATCAATCTAACCTGTGTATTGATATTAAGCCTCATAATTTAAGTGAAATCTGCCTCCTTCACTCTTTGGCTTAAAAAAAACATCATCACTTAAAAACACCAACTCGTCATCTTGAAAACTAGGACCAACTCAATACCATCAATTCTCCATTTTGCTTCAAAAATACAGAATGAAAAATGGATAGAAAAATCCATTGACGAAATCTGTTTGCTTGGGTGAAATCCAATAACACATAATTCTTTTCTTTATGGTAAGTTGTAGTCTAGAGAGGTGATAAAAGAGAACTTCAGAGAGAGACCAAAAAGAGGAAGGGGAAGAAAAGGGGATCCCCTTTTTCATTTTCTAATCTCTGTTTTTATTTTTAATCATCAAAATAAAATTTACTCTACTACCCCTGATGGATCTTATGGAAAATATGTGTCCAACATGCTCTAAACATTTGGTGTCTATTAGTCATGCACATTAATACTGCTAAGGGATAACCTAAGAGTGTTAAAGGCCCTTGGGTATTGAAATTTAGGCACTCTAAGGTTTGGCTAAGGCAGACTCTCTATTAGGCATCAAGACTTATTATAGAGGTAGTCTATAAATATTTGAATATTAGAGTTGTATGCACTCTAAGTGCAGAATTCAGATAATGGGTTTAATTAAACCCGTGAAAAATGGTTGGGGTCTCACAATTGTTTTAGACAATGTAGAATTTTCTTGTTTTGAAGCAGATAATGGTTTAAAGGAAAGGGTTTATCCTGAGAATACTGTTTTAGAGTCCAGCGATTTAGAAACAATAGTCTTAGGTAACAAAGATAGACTCTTGGAGATTTTAAATATGAGTGAGGATGCACCACCTGATTATAACCTAGAAGAAGCAATTGACCATTTTTGGGAATCTGACGATCTATATATTAGGGAAATTTTTACTAGTCTACCTAAAGACACTGAAAACTCTAAGTTTGAGGGTGACTATCATTCTCCATGTGCTTTACCTTTAACTCTTAGAAAGGTTCCTAACTTGGTACTTGACATATGCACCTTTACAATTTTACAAGATCATCTTCAAATTATATTCCCTGAGCTTGTTGATGTCCAGAAAGAAGTTCAGTTGTTAGAAACCCATCCTCTGGTCGATGTGGTTTACCTAGGAAATATACAAAGATTGACTTTGTTTTCCCACCAAAAAAATTTCTTCCAATTGTGGGAACGTATGAATTTCAAATGTGTCAGTTATTAAGTTTTGAGACTAAGCCTAATTACTTTAGGAAATTAGAATTGACACATTTTCTTAAGAATGACCGCCTTCATTGTAGTCAACGGTGTGGGTCAAATCTTATTGACTTTGAGGATCCACAATTATTCAGGTTATTATTATGTGCTTCTAAGTTGTTGGTTAAGTTTTTCTAGACTTTACAACCTGATCTTGTTGATCCTTCCTACGAGGAAATCTGTCCCATGAAAATATTTTATCTAGACCCTTTTATAGAGCCTTAAATGAGCCACAGCTAGAAGTAATTGTCTTAAACAAAAAACTAGATAAGGGTGTGATTGGTTTGTTCATTTTCTTGACCTGTTGCAGTTCCCTTTTATTTGTGATAGCACTATTTGATTCAGATGACCCACAGTTGTTCCGACTACTGTTATATGATTTTATGAGGTGACTAATTCTTTCTTAGTCTGGCTGAAGATTTTAAACTTAGCCCTTCTTGGGAGGTAACCCATGCTCATGCGACACGGTAATATCTTTCCTTAACTCATTTCCTTCGATTGGTAACAGTTTCTCCTTGTTCATGTATTTAATCATTTATCTTTAGAACATTGAGGACAATGCTAGATTTAAGTTTGGGGGTAAGGGAGAAAATTTTAGTGAAATATGAAACTCCAAAGTCTAGCAACTTGTGAACAACTCAGGATGACACTAACCATTCTAGGTAGATGGAAACTTAGCTCTTTTTCTATAGGAATTGGTGTGCGCAGTTAAATGGTCTATTCATAAAAGGACAAAGTTTAGGTGTTAGAAATAACATGATAGTCGTCACCATATCTCGGAGTTTATCTCGACCATATCACCTTCTGGTTTTATTTTTGCAATTTTTGTGTTTCTCTAAGTGATTTGGTGGGGCACCAGTATCGAATTGTTATCGCTGCCATGATAGAGTAGAGTGTTTGAGATCAAGCCCCATTATTTAGAATATTATGAGCAAAAAAAAATCGAGTATTGACACTTTGATAACAATATGTGTGTGTGTTCTCTCTGTCTTCGTCGCCTAAGCAAGTGTGGAACGCAGGATCCATGAGAACTATCATGTAAGATGCTAATAAGGATCATGCGCTTGGATTCATTTGATCTAATCATGTTGTCAGTATATTTAATAAAATAATAAATAATTATTTTATTTTAAATAAATCGATTGCTGGGACCCTTGTATATACCAGCTGAGTCGATATTAATATACTCCCTCCGTTTCTGGAAAAGTGTTACTATCACTTTTTCATTTTAGCCTAAAAATAGGCCAATTTGAAAAAGTGATAGTAACTCTTTTCCTGAAACGGAGGTAGTAAAGATTAAGACCAGTGGGAGTGTATCTCAATCCATTAGGATTCATCCTGGCACTGACCTTCAGACAGATATGGGAAACACCGTTCACCTTAGTCAACATGCGCAAACTTCATCATCTCCATATCCATCTTCTAAATCTTTTCATGTGATTGAACTTTGATAGATTCCGAATATCGTGGATGAACGAATTTCTGAGTAGTGCTTTGTTTTCTTATATATGAATTTTAGTATGCTTGAGTAAAAACTCGTGTACAACAATTGGACTCATATAGGGTAATGATTTCCATAACCGAAGAATTTAGTATACCAACTAAATAGCTTGTTTAGTGTTTACCCTCAATCGTTCACAAGTAGCTAGGGTTTGGAGTAAAAGGTTTTGTAGGTATACCTCTTGTAAACCCTCACGAGACTATAACTCGTCTGATAAGGACACCTATGGGTTTAAAGGCTTATTACACATGCTAAATGTAGTCGTGATTCCTGCGAAAATGAGTTAGTATTTTATTTTATTTATAGATAAGATTTGCTCGAGGACTAGCAAATAATAAGTTTGAGGGTATTTGATAGACACATTTTTTTTCTTATTTGTCATACATTATCTATTTTGTTAATGCTCAATTTTATACTTATTGTATGATTTTATGTGTTTGTAGGTATTTTTGAGAAATAAATATGTGCGAAAAATTGTCTTAAAAAGTGATAAAGGCACTCAGAAAAATTATTAAAGACACTAAGGAAAAGTGATAAAGGCACCCACCAGATGGATTAGGGGCACCCTTCATTTCAAATTCAAATCCGAAATTTGGCGGGAGATTTTTACTTTAAATGAAAAAAGAGTCTGAATAATTTTGAATCGAGTTTTAAGGTGATTAAAAGAGGAGTTTGATTTCAAAACAAGTGAGAAGCCCTTTAAACTTATCAATACACATTTATAGAGAGTTTCACGCCGGAAAACAAGTTGAAAAAGAAAACAAACAAAGGCCGGAAAATATATTTCTCTTCGGATCCGAATTATCATGATTTGGAATTGGTTTTGATTTGATTTTTGGGTCATTATCGAATAAGGATTAGTTCTTAGGGATTACTAGACCTATAAATAGTGAAAAGAATGAAGAAAAATCAAGTTGGGAAGGTCGGGAAAAATCCAGGGAGAAAACTCACCTGCCCGTGAGGAAGAAGAAGAAACCAGAAAACACCGCACAAAAACAGTCGCAGTTTGTGTTACCTTTTCTTATTCTTTTGTTGCGTCTAAGGACATTTCTTTATAACCGTTTCTTTTCTTTTCTTTTAGAGATAGGGAAAACCCTATCTTTAACGATTATAAATATCTCAAATTCCTTGTTTCAATTATTTTAGTTTATTTTCTTCTTCCCAAGCACTTTTGAGCCATGTACCAATATTTTCAGAGTGTTTTGAGCATGATGAGCTAAACCCCACCACTGGGACAATGGAGGAAGCCATATTTCATGAATGAATGGTAACTATTTTTTATTCTTAATGACTTTTGCATTAATTTTTAATTGATTTATGATTTTTCTTAATTGATTGTGATTTTTTTTGATGGTGTATGCTGGGACTTAAGATCTTTTGATGCGCCATGTTTGTGATTTACATCTAATGTTTAGAATCTACTTTTGGCAAAGAAACAGAGTCAATAAAAGGGCTATAATTATTTAAAGAATCATTGTAGAAATCATTCATAAGTGATTTTGGTGGAAACCTGAGTTCTAGTTCTTCCCAATATTATTAAAATCTTTTACTTATTTTCTAGTTTAAATTAAAATTAGCTCTAAAACGAATCTTCACAAGTCTCAGTGAACGAACTATTTTTACCACTTTTCTGAAACGATCATATACAACACAAATGTGGTCTATTGTTGTTTTAAATGGAAGGTGCAGGTACAGGTACAAGCATAAATGTTGATATCTTGTTATTAATTGGTATGTGCTAAGGTAATTGTTACTGATGTGATGAATTTGGGATAGTTGTTGCTATGCAATTCATATTATCCAACACTAGAGATAGTTACTGATAAAAAAATCAGTTCATATTATCTATCATAAATGACAAACTACGGCCGTGCTTGATCCCTTCGAGCAACAAAGATGTTACGTAGGCAGCCGTTATGCGGTTCAGCACAACTGCATGAGGTTGTTCATGTCGTTTAAAAAGGGTTGGTTGCTGCTTGGCAGTTCAAACCAACCATTCAGAGATGATTGTAACCTTGGCAGTAAGAGGTAGTTGCAGTACTGGCTGTTCATACTACCTTGAGAGATGATTGCAACTTCTTCTAGGTTGTTCATATTTTCTAATGAGAAATGAAGGGTGATTGTTGGATGCCAATTCATATCACCAAATGAGACTGGAAGATGGTTGTTGTCATTTAGAGGTAATTCATATTATATGAAAAAGATGTCGGCTGAGCTTGACCTAGTACCGTGAGTTGCCGCGCCCACTGGGGCTCCCACCTAGGGTGGCTACCTGGAAGACCGTTAGCTGTAAAGGTGGATGGTATTCGACTACCCCTGACACTGGGATTGATCACCCCTCACCCGTTCATTACGATGTGTGTTTTCTGGTCAGCTGCATCTCCCACTTATGGGTGGCTACCTGGAAGAACGTTAGCTGTAATGGTGACCGTTAGCTGTAAGGGCGGCAAGAGAACCTCACAATAAAAGCGATAGAAATCATTTGTCGGACCCAATGACCTTTGCGAAATTGTGGACTCTTTTGGGATCCATGTGTATGCGGTATGAGACATATGATCAGAGAATCCTAATTCTCGAATTAGTGAGATTTCTGTTCAACAAAGTCTCAATATCTGAAGTTGGTTTTTTGTAAGAGATGATTGTTACCAAATGTGGTAATTCATATCATCTGTTGGAATCGATAAATATCAAAAACTGTAAAGCAGTTTGATGGATTTGATGATCCTCGAAATAAGAGCTATGCCTGTATGCTTATACAACATTTAGGGAAATATCAATTAATATTTGCTTGGTAAAATTTAATTGGTCTGAAAAATTGGTAATGTTTGGTTCCTCGAGTGGAGTATCGGGAAGTTGGAGTCTGCCAATGGGCCGAAACCCGACCTGTTGGAAGCGAAAATTTTCCGGTTTGTCACAGTAACGCTGCGGATCTCTATCGGTACAACATCGGTGAAGAATAAGCAAGGTGGTTTCAAGAGAGATGGGTCTGAATCCAGTAGCTATGAAACACCTACTGATACTCCCAATGGTTCTTCATTTAGCGAGGGTTCAAATGAAGAGATTTTTCAAGATCAACCTCAAGGTAAAGGTCGAGATGGAGGTCAAGGTCGAGGTGGAGATCATGGTAAACCAAGAGGAATAGGTCTTCTAGGTTGAATTTTTCCTTATTGTTTGGGATATGGATATTTAGTACTTTGTTTAGTTTATGGTTTTATGGATATTTAGGTATGTTTGAATTTGGGTATGGTTTTATCTATAGTTATTGATATAAATTTAGCTTGAATGAATGATTATTGGTTTTCTTATTGTGTCATTGAAAAGGAATTTAAAAACATCATAAAACTTGGAAAAAGTTAGGCATCCAGGTTCATTTACGGCTAGGTTGATTAAGTTAAAACCTAGCCATAAGTCCATATTTTTTAAAGTATGCCAGTTTTACGGCTAGATTAACTTCAAAGTTGGACTTAAGTAACCCTGAGTTAATCTTAGGGCCAACAAAGCTAGCCGTAAAACTATTTGTCCGATGATTCATATAAGTTCTACGGTTGGGAATATTACAAAACCCAACCGAATGAACTTTAGGAGTCTAATACGGCTAGGTTTTAACACTGCTAGACGTAAGTTAACCTGAAGGCTTCTAATACGGCTAGGTTTTAACACTGACCTACCGTAAGTGAACCTGGAGGCTTTTAATACGACTAGGTTTTAACACTGATCTAGTCATAAGTTAACCTGAAGGCTTCTAATACGTCTAGGTTTAACACTGACCAAGTCGTAAGTGAACCTGGAGGCTTCTAATACAGCTAGGTTTTAACACTGACCTAGCCGTAAGTTACACTGGATGCTTTTTTGGTTTTTGAATTCGGCAAATCTTTTCATTGATTATATTAAAGGCATACACTAATGAAATAGAATAAAGCGTTACATCAAAGGAAAATGCACACATCTTTCATAACATTACATTAAAGGATGAAAGGAAATAAAATGGAATATATCATTAGATGATTATACTTAAACAAACAAGTGTAAAGGATGAAATCATGAAGGGTACTTTCTTCCAAAATACGATAGCAATTCTCATGCGCAAACTCATCGACATGGATAGTTTCATATCTTTTGAGAGCCATCACCCACTGAAAAAAAAATCAATTGTAAGTTTGAAAACTATTTTTGATGAAGAACTTATTGATTGACACACTTTCTCTTTTTGCACCGGATATTTTGGGATGAGCTTCCTTTAGAGATTTCATTTCCTGTTTTAAAGCTTCCAATAATTGAGACAACTCCTTAAATCTTTTCTTAATACTTTTGAATCTCTTACGATTACGATTTTTGTCTAATCTTTTGTAAATCTTACAAAAATGTTCCAACAAGAATCGGATGTATGATCCACCATCCAATCTTCATTAACGGGTTGGTTACTTTGGGTAAAGTACGTTTTATCGTACTTGTGCTTGGTCATCGTAACCCAAGCTCTAACAATTGCAACATCTTTATCGGAACTGTATAGAGTTACAATGTTTAGTGGTTGAAAGGGATGGGTGAGAATGAGTTGGAAAATGATTGTTGAGAATGAGAATGAGAATAAGAATGAAAGGGATAGTGGAGAGAGTGAAAGATAAAGGTTTCTTTTTATATCTATAACTACCCAATGACTAGTTTTTCAACTAAAAAGTTGATTGAGTCAACCATATTAAATAGTAGGATATATATCTAAAGATTTTCTAAAAGATATCAGTTTTACGGCTAGGTTAATCTTCAAAGCGGCCGTAAATAACTCATACGGCTGGGTTGGTATACTTATCTAGCCGTAGATGAACCCAGTACGACTAGGTTTATACCAAGACCCAGTCGTAAGATACCATGAAATTTGTGCTACGGCTAGGTTTGTGAACAAACCCAACCTTAATTGTGCATAAGGCTTGTTTACGGCTAGGTCGTGGTACCCAATTTCTAGCCGTAAATATATAAAATTCTTTAAAAAATTATTTTTTCCAATGTAAATATATGCGATCCGTACCCCAACGGCTGGATTTTTCAAAAATTCCTAGCCATTGGGGTGTTTCAGCTATATTATAACACACCTTTTTCTCCTATTAAATTGTTCACTCTTTTCAATTCTCAACGAATACTTCTCATTTATTCAAAAAAAAATTTAAAAAACAAACCCAAGGGTGCTAGATTCACCACTAGAGAAGATGTTTTCATAGATCGTGCATGGTCGACGACAACACAATATGATCAAGAGATGAACAACAACCTAGATCAACCCTCGGATAATTTCTGGTTCCGACTCTTCATAATTTTTACATCATTATATGGCAATCGAAATGGAGGATCATACCAAAGCATCATGGAAAGATTCGAATTACTCTATAATCGATGTGAAAGTTTTAGATCAACTAGGGTCACTACAAGAAAAATGAGCTTTACCAACTAAACAAAAAGAGTTGCTACAAGGCGTGTTTCAGTGGATGGAGACCTCTGGCAATTAAATAGCAACATAAACGCCTGTTGCTAAAGACTATGAGGCTAAAGACCTTTTCCATCATAGATGTTGGTATAAACGTCTTGCAACAATTGTGAAGCACTAAGAGTTTTAGCTGACATAAATTTTCGGTAACTGCCCGACCACCGTTGGTGGAACATATAAGCATTAGTTGCTGAAATACTTAACCCACAAAAATATTGGTTGTTGAAGGCTGATACATTGTTAGTAAAGGTAGCTAAGTATAAAATAATGTCAGTTGCTAGACAATAGAACCCACTGGATTTGAGTTGCTGAAGCTGTTATCTAAGGATTGTATTCACTTAATGTTCCCATGGTTAAAGAGTTTCCTCTACTAGATTTTCGTTGCTTAAGATTTTAAGCTTATGTAAAAGAATTTCAGTTGCTTTTATTTATTATACGGTTGGTTAAGTTGTTTTAAGTTAACTGTTGATAGTTGAGTTGGTGAAGACGTTTTCCAACAACGTTTTGGTTCATAAAGATTTATAGCCGCTAGCTTTTTAGTTAGTGAGGTATCAGGTCTACGTTGGTGAAACCCTCCACCTACATATGATCTAGTTGTTTGGTGTAGTTGGATAAGGGTTTAACCAATGAAGACTCTGCTGATAAAGGGTTCAAGCCTCTATAATTGTTTTGTTGACTGAAGGCTTAAACTGCTAAAATTTTGTTGCCTAAAACCTCAGCCCACTACAAATTTAGTTACTTAAGTTGCTTATCTGACTTCATATTTGAGTTGCTAGAGGGTAATTTATCTAAGAATATCATGAAAAAAAAACAAATATAGATTTTTTTTTGATAATTAAATTTTACATCATTAATATCCCAAAAATACCAAAATATATTCAAAATATCGATAACTACAATATGCATAGAGGACACACATACCTAGGCTGTGTTTGAAGTCTGAGTAGCGTGGGATGAGAATCTGGATCTGGGTGGAGGGCTGAGAGTCTGGATCATTATTTAATTAAGCTTTATACTAAGAATTTGATTGGATCGAAGATTTTTAAAGGACCACCTTCAACTACAGTGGGGTCTCTTCATCTTCAGTGTTCTCGCAAAACAACAATAACGACAATAATGAGCATACTGCACTATAACGTGACATATCCATTTGGAAATTAATTCTACAGATTATACTGAGGGACAATTGAAGCTTGCTACTATCAAGCCAAATTAAGCTCAGTATCAGCTTGATTTGTTAACCACTAGAGCTGAAAAGGAAGAAGAGCAATTGAAGCTTGAGGCTTCAAAAGTTGACGACACTGAACACGCTCTGGACGTTGCGAAGGGGAAAGCAATTTATTAGGAAACGCGTGGCATAAAATCTGCGGTCGAAGTAAATGCATTGAAGCAGGAGCTTGAGACTGCGTGTGCCAAAATCTCTTGGTTAAAGGTTGAAGCTCACATAGGGGTAGCAAAGGCGATAAATAGTACTCTAGATAAAGTAAAAGCATATAGATTTACCAAAGAATATGGTCGTAAAGAAATCCCTAAGCATCCTTCTCCAAGTGTTAATCCTTTCGTCCTTCAGTAATTTCTTTTTGTCTTTTGTATGTACGCAAGTTTCTTTTTGATCTGTATATTGTTGCATCTGCAATACATTTTTGGATATATATATATATATATATATGTATGTGTGTGTGTGAATAAATTATTTTAACTTCAAAAATAATTGCGCTTAATTTATTTTTATAATGAGTGTATGAATTGAGAAACCACAAGGTGAAAAGTATACCTTGAGTTACCTTTGAGGGTACAATCACATGATCAACTTCTCCCTTGCCAAAAGGAAGTTAATAATGCGGTCCCAATTGCGAAAGCAGTACGTTTAGAGAATGATTGTACCTGTTTTCACAATGAGTAAAATGTCATGTTAGGAATCTCTTGCTTACAAAATATCCATTAGACATACACTCAATAGACATTTACATGGATTTTCTAGAGAGATAGCATTTGTCATGCTTTACCTAGTATGAAGTGATGTAATTGATTAACATGTTTTCACGGATAATATGGTTAAGGTATTGCGCATTCTATGGATGCCACAATATTTCTACGTTCATATTCCGCAAATGGTATGAGCCTTGTCCCGCAATATGTTGAATGATGTAAGGTCCTCCCCATGTAGGTGCAAATTTCTTTGCCTTATTTCTTTGGTATTCCGGAATTTTGCGCAGCACATATTGCCCTTCAACAAAGTTTCGTGACTTTACTTTCTTGTTGTACTCTTTAGATAATCTTCGTTGATAATTTTCCATTTTTTGAAGTGCGGTCTCTCTTCTTTCTTCCAAATCATCTAATTTTTCAAGCATTAAATCTGTATTCAAATTCTTTTCCCAAGCTTCTGTCTTTGTGGTTGATAGAATGATTTTCGTGGGAATAATTGCTTCTGCTCCATAAGTGAGAAGGAACGGTGATTCGCCAGTGGCTTCTCTTCTTGTTGTACGATAATCCCATAAAGTATTGTGAAGTTGTTCACACCATCATTTTGATGTCCATCTAAAGTATTTTTCAGATTCATGGAAATAGTTTTTATTTGTTGCTACAGCTTGACCATTACTTTGGGGATAAATATGAGTGGATTTATTCTTTTGAATATTAAATAGTTTCAAAAATGCATATCAATATTTTTTTCTTGAAGTTGTTGTCCATTATCATAGACTACAGCTACCGGGATTCTAAATCTACAAATTATATCTTCAAATAAGAATTTAAAGACATCAACATCTCTAATTCGAGCAAGAACTTTTACTTCGACCCGTTTAGTGAAATAGTCGGTTGCTACAATCAAGTATTTTCTTTTTTGTGTGCGCTCCACTAGTGGCCCAATTATATCTACTCCCTATTTCGTAATTGGCCATGGGCTTAGTACATGATTGAGTTCTGTGGCAGGAGCTTTGATCCTTCTAGTAAAGCGTTGACATTCTTCACATCTTCTTGCGAGATTAGATGCATCTTTATTCATAAATGGCCAATAGTACCCTTGCATTCTTGTATTCAGTGTAAGTGAGCGTCTTCCACTATGATTTCCCGCGTCTCCATAATGAATATCAGTGAGAATGCGATGTCCTTCACTTCTTGATAGACATCAAAGTAATGGTCCCAAAAAGGATTTGTGGTATAAAATTTTGTCCCGCAACTGATAACTTACAGACTTTGATTGGATTTTTTTTACATTTTTGGTATTTACGGGTAATATTTTATTTTGCAAGTACTGATGTAATGGTAGTCTCCAATCTTCTTCATATGATGATTCATCTTCCGGATTTTGTGGATGAATTGCATCATCTTGAATGGCTGCATCTTCAAGGTTTTCATTTACTTCCTCTTTAAAATTTTCAACTGATTGTATCTTAATTGATGGTTTAGAAATGCACCCAATTTTTATTACTGATGTGTTTTGATGTTTTAACATTGAAGAAATATATGCTAATGCATCATCATGACGATTTTGCTCCCTAGATAAATGTCGAAAAGTTATGTTCGGGACTTGAGATGCTAATTGTTGAACAAGATTCTTGTATTCTATCAAGTCTTCATCAAATGCTTGATATTTTAATTAAACCTAACGAATCACCAATTGCGAATCACTTGTAATTCGATCATCACTTATTCCAGTTCAATGATGAGTTTTGAGAGCATGAATTACAACTTCATATTCTACTACATTATTTGTGTGCTCTCCGAATTCTAGACGAATTGCATGCACCATTCAAACGCAAGTAGGAGTTGTGATTACAATTCCTATTCCAGCTTCTTCTTTATTTCGTGCCTCATCAACGAATACTTCCCATCTGCGGGAATTAACAGAATTCAAAATATCTTGTGAATCATCATATCATCCTCTTCTGCCCCTAGTAGACTTTGAATTTCAGATCCATCGCAATGGTAAATCCGCAAGGAAATCTACTAGGATTTGTGATTTTTGTACGACTGGTATTTCAAACAAGATGTGGAATTGCTCCAACTGTGCTTTCCACTTTGCTATTCTTCATACTTTTCCCGTATTCTTCAATACAGATTCTAATGAAGCTTTATTTGGCACTCGAACATAATATGTTAAGAAATAGGTACGCAATTTTTGTGTGGCAAAAACTAATGCCAATTGTTCAATTTTGGTGTAATTTCTTTCGGCAGGATTAAGATTTTTGCTGATGTAATATACTCGTTTTTCCACTTTCTCATTTGTTCGTACCAATATCACACTTATAGCATCTTCTGTTGCAGCTATTATAAGGCTAACACTTCTTCTGGATCTGTTTTTTGTAATACGGGTATTGTTGCAAGATAAGCTTTGATATTTTGAAAGGCTAGCTCACAATTTTCATTCCATTCAAACTTGCTTTTCTTTTTTAAAGTGTTAAAAAACGGTTTACACTTGTCAGGTGATCTAGCAATGAATCTATTAAGTGCAGCTAAGCAGCCATTCAATTTCTGTACTTATTTGACAGTCTTTGGGGATGGCATATTAACAATTGCTTGTATTTTGGCCGGATCAACTTCAATACCCCTTTTTGTGACCAAGTATCCCAAAAAATTTCCTGATGTAACTCCAAAAATGCATTTATCGGGGTTGATCTTCATTTTGTATTTGCGCAGAGCTTCAAAAATTTCTTTTAAATCATGTAGATGATCTTTTGAAAATTTACTTTTTATAAGCATATCATC
>JAJJMC010019642.1:16946153-16976192 GCA_023531435.1 Papaver californicum
CATGTCCTTCAACTGCTTCCACTAATTGATTAATGATGGGAAGTGGATAACTATCTTTCGGACATGCCTTGTTTAAATTGGTGAAGTCTATACAAATACTTACTCCTCCATTTTTCTTTGGAACAATTACCATGTTGGATATCCAGATTGGGTACCTCACCTCTCTAATAAATCCCGCATCTAAAATTTTCTTAAGTTCCTTTTCAACTGATAGATGATATTCCAGAGCTACCTTGCGTATCCGTTGCCGAAATGGGGTGGTACCTGGATGTATATGTAATTCATGAAGAACAATACTTGGATAATGCCTGGAATATCTCCCATTTTCCAAGCAAAAATGTCAACATATTTTTCGAGTAGATTAAACAAATCATTTTCCCATTCTGATTTCATTAAAGTTCCAATCTTGATCATCTTTGGGGATTCTTCTGTTCATATATTGGCATTTTTAGTTTCTTCTACTGCTGAAAAAGTAAATTTGGGGGATCCTAGAAATGAAGGAGTTCCCTTTAATTGTTATTCAGGTATGTTGTTACTTGTTCCATCCTTTGGTGTACTTTCCTATGATTTAGAATTCACATTTGCCATATTTGGTAGACTTTTTCCCGTAGTTTCGGTCATGTATTGATTTATTGCATATTCCTTAGCTTTGACTTTTTGCTCTTTCTTTCTTTGTTGTTGTACCTGGGTGTGTTCCTCATTCATCTGTGTTTCTGTGAAAACGCAGGATCTTGTGACATTTTGATCTCCTTTAATTTCCATTTTCCCTTGTGGTGTTGGAAACCAAAAATACTAATGATAAGTTGCAGTTACTCCTTTCAAACGATGAACCCAATGTCTCCCAATAATTGGATTATATGGGGACGGTGCCTCAACTATAATGAATTGGGTAAGGATTTTTATTGGTCCCGCCATGACTTCAAGTAAAATCTCTCCTTTTGGTTTTGAAGTTATCCCATTAAACCCATAAATGATATAATATGAAGGTGTAAGTTGATCATCCTTGAGCCCCGTTTTTTGAAATGTATCATAAAATAACACATTAAGTGAACTTCCTCCATCCATGATGACCTTCTTTACATTCCATCCATACATTGGTAAAGTGAGAACTAACGGATCATTGTTTGTTTCAAATTCTTGATCAACTTCATTTTCCAAAAAAGATAATGGTACAACCATCCAATCTTCCCATGTCTCTGCAAATTTACCCACAATTTTGAAAATTTCATGGTTATCAACTCTTTTGTATAACTTCTATCAATTGCTCAATTTATAGATAGTTGATTTGACTATGTGTACGAAATTATATTGATAGTTCGGTTATTATCCGGAATATTTATAGTCTTTTTCTAAACACAATCTCACTGGTGGATCAGGTAGATGAAGAAATTCTTACAATTCTCCCGCATCAATTAACTTTGAATTTGTATCTGCAGGTTTCTACATTTATTTGTAGCATGACCGTAGAAACAATGATATTCACAGTAGTCTTTGGAATTTTCTGAGTGCGGAGGTTGCCTTCCCTTGGACCATGGCCATTCAAAATCTTGTATGTTTTTAATTGAATTTAAAATCCGAGAATAACCAGTATTGGGTTTAGTGAAAACTCGATCTTCAAATTATTTGTTGAATTTTCTCTCTCCATATACTCTGCCCCGCTTAGAATCATTGAAAGGATTTTCATTTGCAACTCGTTTTCCAGAACTTGACGATGGTTTAGCAGAACTTGTTATGTGCACACTTTTTTGATTTTGAGAAATTGCTCTTGGATTATGTCTTTGTATCTTGAAGTCTTGCACGTTTCTCAATAATTACTCTCAAATCTCCTTCAGTTTTTGGATTTGTACCATGAATATCTATGAAGAGAGGGCTCATGTGGTTTGATATTCCCCATTTATAACAATTGATGGTGATATCCGGACTAACATTGCATGTGGCTTGGCAAATTGATTGTCAGCGATTAGTGTAATCCCGAATTGATTCTTCGGCCCAGGATGCAAGAGAAAATAATTTATCCATTCCAGCATTTGCGGGTTTATCATACATATATGTTTCCAAGAATTTACGGGCCAATTGTGTATATGAATATATTGTTCCTTATGGTAAATTATCAAACCAGGTTAATGGAGATCTTTTTAGACTAAAGGAAAGATATATGCACATGATGACGTCATTCTGCTCCCAGCGGGTCATATTTCGATTGTACTATTTTAGATGAACTGCGTGATCTTTAGTACTGTCATAACATTCAAAATTGGGGAGAGTACACTTTGGTGGGATGATTGCCAACGCACCACTTGCTCTTTTAGTATTTCATCTAGACGCCTACCTTCTTATTTGGTTTTTAAAGATCTGATTTCTTCCCTCATTATTTCTAGATCTTCCAAATATTTATTCCACTTGTCTTGTGGTGCTTTTGTCTTAAAATCATAGTAATATGGCTTATCTGATTCATATAATTGATTGCGTCTATTCTGCCTCGAATAATCATATGTATCATCAACTGGTTAAACTATCATTATTCTTTGATCTCTATTAGTTCCCGATTTACATTCTGCGGGTCTTTTAGAATTCACTTCTTGTCCATTCAATTTTGAAATTGGTACTTCATCATCACGTCTAACTTTATCCCTGAGTATATGATTTTCTTGTGCCAGAAGAGCGATTATTTTTACATAAGCCTTTTGAGATTTACGCATTTCATCCAATTCTCCAAACAATTGAGTGAAGGGATCAATTCTATTCTGTGGTGCTTCCTCATATGATTTTTATGTTGTTCTGTTATTTTCCAATGGTCTTTATACTTATTTTTCTATGCTTGTCCCTTGAAACGGATGTCCATTTCTTTTTTCTTTTGTTTGTATTGGAATAACGACTGCAACTTTTGTATCTTTACTTTTATTCTGTGTGGCCTCATATATTGGTTGCGGCTCCTGAGATTCTTTTACAATTTCTTCTGCAAGTTCTATACCTTCTTGATTAACAATATTTCTTGTAAACTCTTCCGTTTGATTGATCATACTTCTTACAGTAACAAATACCTCTTTGATAATTCTTCTCTGTTCTTGATTTGAGTTATTTGTCATTATCTCTATTTCTTCAATCTCCTTTTGGGTGATATTTTTGTTCAGCCTCATCATTTGACGTTTTGTTTAGCGTTTTAGCTGCTGAATTGATTTTTCTTGTTTGATTATGTATTGTTACTTTTGATGTTATAGGAATTTTCTTGTTGACGTTCTGATTGTTGGTTACTTCTTTCGATTTTTCCATCTCTTTTGTCAATCTAATACAGTAAAATCAATGATTCGGGAAATATAGTGTCTGCAATATGTGCATATAAGATGATATGAATGATATGAGATCCAATTTTAACACAAATTCATTTGGAATCGATGTATAATTCTAAAAAATTGAATTGGATTCATATTAATATCTCATCAAGAGTAAAAGTTTTAGTTTTCTGTATCAAAAATTCCAAAATTAAGAAATTGATCAGAAAACTTCAAATTAGCAATTTGTCGATCAAATTTAAACACTGAAATCGATCATACTATATAAAATTTTGAAGTGTTAATCAATAGAAAAAATGTAATTTTTATAGTAATAAGTACAATAAATTCCTTAAAGAAAATAGGAAAATGAGAGAATTCCTCATGAAGATCAGATCCAAATTATTTTATGAAAAACTTGAAAATTAACAAATCAGGATCAAGTAGATTAAATTCTTTACTCAATCCCTGTTTCTAGCGCCAAATTATGATTACTAAAAATCCAGTAATATGATTGTAATTACTAAAAATCTAATAACACAACCAAATGAATTAATATCTAAAGATAAGATTTGGAGATCAGGTTTTAATGATAAACAATTATCTATTGAAAATTTAATTGATTACATATAATGATTATACTATATTTTCTTACCTAATACAATTCTCTTAATCCTTAGGCTTCTCAATCAATTTTCCGACCCCTTTTCTCTGTCCTTGAGTCTGGTATTTATAGGAAAACTCATGGGTCCCTCAAAATTCTATCTTTCCAGATATTTGATCTTATCTATATCCTAATGCGAGGATTGTCCCACATGTTATTTGTATATTCCGCAGGATATGATGTGTGCCTCTCTTGTATTATTTGATTTTATGTTGGGTAGATCGCATCCTTGCCTCTTGTCTTATCCAATTAAGTTATTCCACATGAGCTTTTTGTGTTTATCGTGCGGTTATATAGAATTATGGACCGCATCTTCCTTTTCATGTTATTGCATGTTCAACACGTGGCTATTAAGATTGATGCGTCATGCTTTCACTCTTTTATGTCATGCTTTGAATCTTTATATCCTGCAGCTTGCATGATTGAGATGTGTCAGTCATGCAATAAGTATGTCATTTCTGCCCTATCTGTCATGTCAACAGCTATCTGATCTCATCTCCACCGTTGATCTTTGTTGGGATATGGAATTATCTACCGGGTCTTGATTTGGTATATTTTATCTCATTCGAATCTGATGCTCCTATGTTGGATTTTTAACACGTTTATGGTTGAGATTTGGTATTCACAACTTGCATTTGATATGGAATCCATAGTAGAATTTGTATTTATCTCATATGAGGGGATGCATATGGCTTACTATATATATCGACTCTTGCTTTTAGTGAGAAATGAACTGAACAAGCTCCCCTTATTTTGTGATTAATATGAAGTACGAAACCAAATATAATAAAAAGAGAAAAATAAGAGACCAACTAAAATGAAGAAATAATTGTTATCTACTCTATAGATATTGGATAACTAATTTCTTTTTACGAGTTACAAAATATCACTAAGTCTAAAGCTCGCTAAATGTAATTCAAACAATCTCAAAAATCAATTAAAGCTTCCCAAGTCAAGTTAGAGAAATAAGAGGAAATTACTAAAATTGATAAAGGGGATACCAGTATTACCAATCCATATAAAACAAATAATCCTAATCATTGGATCTATGGTTTGATATTCTCTTTAACAATTATGAAAATACAGACATGTGGAAATCAAATCCAAAATATAGAACAATAAATCAAAAGCTTACAACTTGGGCCGAGTTTTGCCAATGACAAAGTTTCCTAAAATAAAAACATCTGATAGACAGACATAGATTGAGATCGTATAAAATCAACCTAGCTATATTGGGGCCTACGGGAATTATTTTGGCCCTACCCAATTTTGTGTCCACCAATAATAGTAGATAAGGGGTGTCTAAATTTGCACAAAAATACTTAATTACCATATATAAAAACCTAATATTATAAATTAAAAGTAAACCCATTACTAAAACTAAATACTCTAACCTATTTTTCATTTACTTCATCAAACGATTCTTCTTGACTCTTCTCCTTATTTTTCTCCATTTCAAACCAAAACATCGTCAATAATCGACGATTCAAAAAACGATTAATCGTTTGATTTTTCTATATAACGAAAATGCCGAGACGAGTAAAGCATCTCACTGGAGGATCAACTCAACCTAGTGGAAGCAATCTACAACTTGTAGAAGTAATTAAACATAAACCGAAGAACAAAATGGTTACGAAAGAGGAAGACAAAGAAACTCTTAGCTCGATACAACAAATAGCTCGAATCAGGTACTTTTTTATCATTCCATTACTCTAAATTAGGTTTCAGTCATATGCCAACACTCAAAAATTAAAAATTTTAATATCTGGGTTTTCTGTGAAAAGCAGAATCGTTCAATGTTCATGTCTGTATCCAATGATTCCAGTTTAAATCATTTGATGTTCATGCCCCCGTCGAACAATTTTAGTGCAATTGAAAAGTCAAGAAATATCGATCCAGAATCGTTGGATGTGGACATGAACATCGAACGATTTTGGGTCGAGAAAAAACTGAATATTTCTCAGAATTGTTGGATGTCGACATTCCTATCAAACGATTCTGGGTCGAGAAGAAACTGAACCTTTATCAGAATTGTTGGATGTGGACATCTCTATCGAACGATTCTTGGTCACGAAAACTCCAGAGTTTCTTTTGGTTTTTTATCCTAGAATCGTTGTATACAAAAACCAATATATAAAGATTCTAGAATTTTAGTGTTAGGAAGCGTTGGATATGTGTGTATCGTGATACCGATTCCACTCTTGGAATTCCTAAATCCCTTTGAATTATATTGTCGATAATTGTATGTTGTCGTACACTAGTACAAATATGGGCTTTGGTAACATTTCACAATCCGAAACCATGACAGTTCACTAATGAACTGTCATAAAAGAATAGGTTATGCGATATATGCAACAGTTTTTTTATAGGTAACAGTTCTTTAAATCACCGCCACTTCCATTTTAAGTGACAGTTCTGATTGAAACTGCTACCTTTCATATAGCCTCTCATATTTCAAACGCACGATGTTGTTATAGTTGAGTCCTAAACTAGTTGTGGTATGTTTTGTTAGTGGGTCTCTCTCGACGCCCCTTCGCCTCTCAATTCAGTTGAAAATCTTAAAAGAAGCTCTAAAGCACAATTTGTCAATACCATCCATCTCTATCTATTTCCAAAGATGAAAAACCTAATTTCTTTCAACAATTCTGAGCTAGCCAAACAGATCTCATATCCCTCTTCTCATGGTTTTTTACTCTTAGGGGATCTTCTTTTTTACTTTAATCTAGGGTTTATCATTTGTGCTTCAATCCTTATCTCTAAATCACTCAATATCAATCCCACTTGCTCTGAGTTCTTCAATTTTGTTCTTGTGTACAGAAATCGAGCTTTAAATCTCTCCCTCTTTTATCTCCATTAGAAACTCCATGAATCTCTGGATTTTTGTTATTTTTGATTCTTAAGAAGAGAAATAGGGTTTACGAATTTGGTGCTTTCTGCTTCTCAATCTGAAGTTGCAGAATTTTATAGTAGAAGAACAGCTAATAAGATTTGGGTATGTTGACTCAGTTCAGATTTTATGTGGTCATTATTCCTCTTCCGTTGCAGAAATAAATTTGGGCTTCTTTTTTGAAACCTAAAACCCCAAATCCTTCTTTCTTCTTCAACTTACCCTTTTTTTTTATTTCAAACCATTTTCATGCCTAGGATTTTATCGATTCTCCCTCTATATAGGAGTAGTGAGTTTTAGCGTTTCATTATTTAATACTCTTTATGTAGTTGTAATTGGCATGCAGATTAGTAGAAGATTTCAATCTTCACTGCAGAGGTGAACCCAAAACAAAACCCTATTTACCATTTCTTTTTTGGTGTGGTTTGTTCATTTTTGGAGTTTAAGATATTAAAGGAAGATGGGTCAATTACAGATTAGAGCTTGATTTAGTGTTTTTCAATTGTTATTTTTATGGTTTCTCAATTTTTTAGGGATTTGATTTCGAAAGTTTGATTTAGTGTGTTAGGATACTAAAGAAGAGTTCGCAAAGTAAAGGAATATTTGATTTTTGTTGTGGTAGAGTCATGGCTGCTGAGAAGCTTAGGGATTTAAGTCAACCGATTGATGTTCCTGGACTGGATGATGTGGTTGCGGCTTTTCATGGAACGGGATCTAAAGAAGAGGTGAATTTCTTGGAGTTGTTATTTATTGATTTTTGTGTTTATAAACTATATTTCACTGTTCATCTTTTTGATGTTTGTAACTGTTGATTACGATGATTAGTGACCTATTTGATCTGTATTTAATGTGGAATCTTACCTTATTTAGAAGTTATACTAAACTACGGTTTTATTCATGAAACTGTGTTTATTACAAAGTATAATTGGAGATTCAAGTAGCAAAGCAAAACAACAAATATCCCTTTGGTGAAAATGTGAGAACGGTGAAATTTAGTGTAGAATTTCCATATGTATTAGGTCAGTTGACTATGCGAAGCTACTTTTGATATATTCTACTTTATTTTAGTTGGGTTCATTTGTTGATGGGTTGGGTTGGAGTTGTTTTTCTAACCAGACATATCCCATTTTTTTCGGTATTTATAGCCATTGGATTGAGCACAGGATACTTAGGAAGTCTCACCACTTTCTGTGGATGGAATCAGAAAATGCTGGACCTCGTTGATATAGGGAAATGGATGTGGATGCAGCAGAATGTCTTATGGGTAATCTATATCTTGCTAACTAATTTTATCAGAACTATCACGCTAGACAATTGTTGTTATTAGTAATAATGGAGCATTGATTCCATTTGACTGCATTGTGCAAGTGGTCCTCGACAACTACTGATCATGTAATCTAATATGAAATAAATGTAGTTCCTGTGTTGATGTACCTAAACTTGGTAGGTTGATTGCGTTTAAAAATTGCTGATAATAGGAATGCAACTGAATGGTTAATAAAGGGCGGTTAAGCTCATGCATGATTGGCGTATTAAGATACTTATTACTACGTAACTAGTAGAGTCTTGAATGGTGAATTCCTCTGTCCTCTGAGTGGGTATAAGATCTCAACAAATTGCATGGTGTGGACTTCTTAACTATATTACTTGCATGGTTAAGTCTTTCTCAACAGGATTATTAGTTTTGCTTGAGTCCAAATTGATGAACATCTACACTGCATTTTTATTTTAATTGGTCATGGCTAAATTTTGGCAGGTGTATTTGTTATCATGTCCATCATTTTGGGGATTCAAACGACAAAAGAATTCAGATGGATGATTAAATGACGTGGTAATAAAAAAAATTCACCAGATGAAAGACCTTGTTTAAGTTTCAACTGGAGGATAGACAATATCAATCGACATATAGCAGTTTTGATTGTGCTATCGGCGGTGCTATGTTTGTTGTTGAGTGTGAGGTGGGGTATTGCTGAGCAAATGGGTTGATGATGGAAAACCCCACGATTCATATCTATGGTTGGCTTGCATGGTTGCATCTCCAGGTGTGTGAATCAGATGGTTGTTGGCTAGACCTAATGGGCGCAGGTTAGGAAGGAAGGGGTTGATGAAGTGGATACCTTTTGGAAACCTAATTACCACTTTTTTCTGCTGCTTCTATGTTGGCATCTCTAGCAACAGTGAAAGAAGTGGTAATACCATCATTATGCGCATAACATCATTGTGTCTTCTATTTAGAAGATGCGCATATATAGAAAAATAAATCTGATTACTAATTCTGTAAAGGTTAAACGAATGCTTGATCGTACATCTAAAAATTACTTTAATTTATCGAGTTTGGTATGTTTGGAGAATGCAGATAAACACCGAAAGTTTTCAAATGATCACCACTTGAATTCAATTTGGGGTTTTAGGATGTCTTTGTATTGTTTCTACTTTCGCGGCCGAGTACTATGCCATTAGTCAGACAAAGCATTCTTGGAGAGCACATGTATATGATGCAATCATAATTCTACCTTCTTTTGGCTTGGGTACTTTGATATACTCCTTGCATGTGTGGGAAAAGGGATGCAAGTTAAAGGTTAGTGCAAATTTATTTTTATATTATTCTTCTGATAACTATAAAACATTATCCTAATCACATTTTGCTCATACTTTTGCATGGCAAGTTTCATTATTAAGACCATTTTGTACCCTGTCTTTATTTTCTTGTATATTATCTTAATTTGTGCAAAGTGTATCTTAGAAGAAAATAGAAAGTATCATTCAGCGTTTTCTAGAATTCCTGTGCTTCTATACAGAGCTCATTAACCGATGAACGAGAAGAAAAGAGATTCACAAAAATAGAATATGACACTAGTTAAGTTTAATGCTAAGTTGTTCGAGTCCTTTGATATATTGGTTCGTGCGTTAGATTTTTTTTCCATGTTCTCTTTTTTCTGTGATGCACTTATATACCCTTTGTTTTCCCTTCTTGTGCAACAAGATGTACTTGCATTTTGTTTCATCAAATGCTTGATGGGCTTACTTAGTTGGTAATGTTCGAGGTGCATATTGCTGGTGTTGGTGATTACCCTTTAGCTGATGTTACACTCTTAGCTGACCCTTTCCCTTTACCACCTTTTGAAGGCAATGATAAGCAGGTACCCACTGAATATATTTTAGTTTCTACGTTTTGGTTGAAATAAATAATTATTCATATCTATCTTCTACACCTTTAAAAGTCAATAATTGATTTTTGTACTTTTTTGTTAGAATAAATACTTTGACCAGATGCAGATTAATGTAGAGCACAACGATCTTGATGAGGTTACTTGGAGATTGATAGTTTCAGAATAGGGACATACTTAAGGTTTGGGGTTCTTGGCGTTCCTTTTAAGATGGTTACCAATCACGATCCCTGTCAGCCTATTCTCGTTGGAGGTATCAGTCTTGCAGAAGATAATGTTGGACATATACATGTTAAATTTCTATTCTAAGTTTTATTTTACTCTAAAATATGTTGTGTTGTTCATCACACCATCTGCAATTTACCCAGAGTCGACAGTTACACACTTAGTAGCCAGGAATTTGCACAGCCATCCCGAATCTCAGTGAAAACCGAGAATTTGCGTTCCTCACTGAAAGTTTTTAGCTAACTCTTGTTATGGCGTCTGTTTTCAAGAAGTTCTTCTCAGTTTTTCTAAATTAATGATCGATGTTCGTAAATAACCTTATTTAAAAGGTCGGACTTGCTAAATCTTGAGATTTTCCTTTACTTTTCTTTCTTTTCTTTTTAGTTTTCCTAAAATATATTTTGTTTACTCTTTCGGTATCTCTGGTGCCTTTTTTGTATAGATTGGGAAATGAGTTTTGTATTGGAATTTTACGTTCTTAGTAGGCGACTTTATTGATTATGGAGTTTGGAATTCACTTTGGCAGTTTTTTCAGCATGGAAGTGCTGAGCAGTTTTTTTCAGCATGGAAGGTATGGTTTCTCTTAATTTACTTTCTTCCTAATTTACAAATATTTTTTGTTTGTGCAGGATGAGTTTGAAAAGAGACGTAAAGATGGGACAATTGATGAAGATAGCGATATTGATGCGATAACCAAGCTTTTTGGTCCTGAGCATCCAGGAAGAGTCAGGGCAGTTGGCAAACACATCACCCCAACTGCATTCTTTGGTAAACGGAGAAGTCACTTCAGCGTAACCAGCGCACAGTACGAGGAAGTCCTAGAGGAAAATAAGCGTTTGAAACTAGCATATGTTGTATTAGAAAAGGGAGGTTCTAGAATCTCGACAAAGTCATCAAGTGATATACAAATTTAATTTTCAAAACCTGCATGTTGCCTGTAGAAGGCAGTCTGGATATTTCTTGAATAATGGTACATTATATATTATATTGACTCTCGTATTTAGGATTTCTTAGTTGTTCAGAGGGTTGCCCAAAAGCGGTATATAAGGCGTACCCGGTAAAACTTACAAGTATTGATATTCTTTTCAAATTTCGGGGATATGAATTGGCAGGAGTAGATTTCGATGAACACTTTGAAAAATGGATGTGGCTTCCAACTTCACTGTTAATTTCTTTTAGTTAGTACTAAGATTACTTTCGTATGAAGTTTTTTGAATTATGTAGTACATTCACTTCTGGTTAACTTATTTTGTTTGAACTTACTAGTTCCGTACTATCTGTTAAACAGTTTATTGAGTAATCTAATGATAATTTTAATAAACGCTAAAATATTTTTCCATAATTATCTCGATATTAATATCTGACTGAGCATGTCATCGCCAACTGTAACATGAACTAGCTAGCTACAAATTATCCTATATGATATCATTTGAACAAATAGTGCGTCACATAATAGGATTAATGATAACAGTTTTCTACAAAGTTGACTGTTCTATGACAGTTTTATTTAGAAAATGTAACTGATATTTATCAACAATGACAGGTTTATAAAGAAACTGGTACTTTAGTATAAGAAATTGAGTTACTGATGACAATTTTCCTTAAAATATGTTACAGTAACTTGTCAATAATGAGAGGCTTATAAAGAAACTATCATCTTAGTCTAAGAAGTTAAGTTTCTAATGACAGTTTTGTTTAGAAAATGTTACGGTAAGTAGTAACAATAACAGGGTTATGGAGAAACTATCACCTTAATAAAAGAAATGAAGTTACCAATGACAGTTTTATTTAGAAAATGTTATTGTTTATTGTCAACAGCGACAGGTCTATGAAAAAACTGGTACCTATAGTCATGATTCCGTAACAGTTTCTTATAGACCCTTTCGTAACAGAGTCTTTAATGACAGTGCAATTATTTTTCAAAACTGTCACATAAATGTTTTGGTGGCAGTTTTTAACTGTCACATAAGCCCATTTTTGTACTAGTGGTACTCTTTAGGGATAATGGAAAAGCTAGAAATGGCAAAAAAGACCTAAGAAAAAACATGATCTTGCTTCTCTTGAGAGCTTGGGATCTCGTCGAAAGGATGGTACAAACTTGACGGCTAGACACCGTAGGGGTTCAACGGGCAAAGCTAAAGCGGTCTCTATCAATAATCCAACTGAAGTGGAGCACCAAAGAGAAGAATCTTCTTCTTCCTCTGATACAAAATATAATAGAGATCCACGTGAAGAGAAAAGTGATAAAGAAGATAGCGAGAGCAGTAAAGGAGAAGAACGAGGAGGTGGAGGACCACCACGACAACCACAAGAACAACAAGGAGATAAATATACAACGTCAGAAAGGAAGAAGAAGGGAGCATACTTTCCAACGGCTTCGATGTTGTTAAGTCGCGGTTCCGATGAGCCCATTCATGGATTACCGGGTGACGGAGGACAGTTGCTATGGGGGTACGAGCACAGTTGGGCTAATATCGTGCATCTTCTAAAACAACAATAGGCATTCAGTAATATGGGGTTATGACCACTGGATGGAGAAACACCCGAAGTCAAACGGATCGTCGAAGGAACGCGGTTGATGTATGGATTGAATAAATCCAAGGTTTGGTATGACAAGCCCCTTTTTTATGCCTTCCTCGAGAGATATTACGTGGAGACAGATACTTTTCATCTTCCATTTGGGGAAGTAACAATAACCCCAAACGATGTACAATTGATCGCGGGTCTCAGCGTTGGAGGTAAAGCCATGAGGGGGACCAACTACCAAAAAAGGTAGATTAAAAGGACATCTACGAGTTCACCTCTAAGGTGTTTAATTGGGATGTGGACAAGACCACGACGGAGATGACGGTGGTGAAAGAGAAAACACAGAGAATTTTCCACCTCATCCACCTTATGGATGAGTTCTTAGGAACACTGCGTCTTCATGAAAGTGGTGAGATGACCCCGCATCGCGTCACTGCTACCGCCACTGCATATATTCTCTACATTCTGAGATCTGTTGTCTTCCCTGATGTTTTTGGTTCTCGGGTGAACGCCAACTACATCCAGTTAGTTTAACCATTGGTGAAAGTCATCGAGTACTCTTGGGGCACTGGTGTCCTTGCATACTTATTGAATGAGATGAGGAAGTGTACTAGGGTAGACATGACCCAAGTCGCAGGGAATATGGTTCTTCTCCAGGTAATTCAAGGGGTCTAGTGCTGAAGTCAAAATTTTATCTTACTATTCTTATTTACACTTTTGTTCCTACGTTGATGCATGTTTGGATATACTTGCATTTTTTTACTTAGAGGGATGGTGAGCAAGGGAATTGGGACAAAAAAAAATTGGAAACAAATACTCCTTCAACGGCAAGATAAAGAATCAGAATAAGGACCTCCTTGAGCTGATGCGACGACTGGACAACTTGACGACGATAGATGTTGTCTTTAACCCTTAAAAAGAAGCTTTTGCAGAAGGAAAAATGGTTGGGTGCCATGAACAAACTTTACCATGGACCTCTTTTTCACCCCATTGTCTACAGTCCTTTACCAACTCAAACTATTTTGGAGAATAGGTCGGCTAACGTATGTGGAATGGGTAGGCCTGCTGACTTCGATGCTGAAGCCATCCCGGCGTATATCGTGGTACCTTAACGTTTCTCACACTCGTGTGATACGAATAGAAGAGAGGACCTTCATCAAGGACCGGGATAGAACGCTCAATGTTCTGGTATGTGTTGTGGTCTCTTATGGTATGTTAAGAGGGTTCCGAATGAGTTGTAACTTGTTTGTTGTTTGAAATGAAAACAAAGAAGACGAATCACTTATGTGATCAACAGAGAAAAAATGTGTATCGGGATAGGAGAACATGTTGTGGCGAATCAGGCGAAGATTGAAGAATACCGGGCTCTGGAGGATGAACAAGAAGGTGCTAGGTTTGGGGAGGCGGTGAAGCCGGTGGCAGTAAAAAAACCAAGAGTGAAAAAGTTTGGTCGTGGTCGTGGGGAAGGTGGTGATGTGGTTGAATGAATGCTTTCTTGTTTTTCAAACTTATGCTTTTCACTTTGGATAATTATGTCTTTGACTTATGTTTGTCGTTCGGATTTAAACATATGGATAACTAGTGTTATTAGTTTATGAAGGAACGGATTTAGTTGGTTTTAAAATCGTTAGAATGGATAAGACGAGACAAAAATACTATAATTTGGGTCAATTTATCATTAGAACTCTAGTTGTTTTTACTGCCAGAATCGTTCGACGTAGATAAACATATCAAACGAATTTGAACAGAAAATGCATAATTTTTTTGTTGCTTTCAGAATCGGTTGATGTTAAACGTTTATTTATAACGATTATATGGACTTAGAAAAGGCCAATTTTATGTTGGTTTTTAAGTGTTGAATCGTTGGATGTGGGCATCCATATCAAACGATTCTAGGCAGAGAAAAAACCAAACTTTCTGTTGGTTTTTTAGCCTAGAATCGTTCGATATGGGCATCCATAGAGAACGATTCTAGGTGGAGAAAAACCAAAAATTTTGTTGCTTTTTGATGATAGAATCGTTCGATGTAGACAGCCATATTGCACGATTCTAAGCAGAGAAAATACCAATTTTTCTTGTTGTTTTTTATCTCAGAATCGTTTGGGGTGGAGCTATGTATATAACGATTCTATCAAGCCTAGTTTTTGGAAATTTTCGATAACCTAGAATCGTTCTACGTGGATTTACATATTGAACGATTCTTGCAGAATATTTCACCTAAATTTTGAGCTTTTCGAAGAAAAAAATAGTCGTTGGGTCTACCTCTATATAAGAAGGACCTCTACCCCTGACCCAACTTGCCGCAAACTTACACGTTTTACTCACTCCCACTTCATCCACTACTCAAATAGAGACGGGGAAATGGATTGGGAACCGGATGAAGATTTGGAGCTCGTCAAGTCGTTCATTCTAGTCTTCCGCGGACATTCGTTCGAAAATTATTCGATGTTTTGGAAGAGAGTCAAAGAATTCTTCTATGACTGCACCGGGAACCCTAACCATCGGAAATGGAGTGTCCAAGCATTTAGATTCTACTATATCAGAAACGAAATGCGAGGGTTCCGTAATATTAAAAGAATGGTTCACGAGCGTCATCCTCGATCTTCTAATAGCGAGAAAATGAGTAGTTCGACATGTTTATCCCTCTCTCACCGCTTGATATTCGCATACTAACGTGTAATCGATTTAATTGTAGGTCGAACGATTCCATAGCCTATGGAGAATTCGAATCGGGGTAAGAATTTCCATGCAGGTGAGGAAATACACCGTGTTAAACCAACATGCTCGGAGGTTCATTAACGATGTATTAATGTGCGAGCTTCAAAAATACACGTACTTGGTCATGTAATGAAATATGCTAATATCCTAAAATATGTAATGCAATGCGCTAATATCCTAAACTATGAATGAAATTTGTAATTTATGAAAATGTCCTAGAATCATTCTATAATAACAACCACATCTACCGATTCTAAGAATCGTCCCTTTGTTAGTGGTCATATCCACCGATTTTAGTGTTCTTCAATCACGAAGAACACCAACCCAGAATCGACATACGTTATCCATCGTATCCAACGATTCTGGGTTGATTAACTTCAAAAAAAATCAAAAATTTTGAGATTTTTGCAAGTTTTGATGAGTACTTAACACTATTTGATTTCACAACTAGTACGATTAAATAATTACTAAATGATTAATTAACACTAATTAATTACGGGGTAAATTAGGCATTGACATAAATAGTTGGATAAAAAGTTTTGATATTTACTTTATAATGATCCTATTTTATATTTTAGTAGTGGGACCAAATTAATTCTCGTAGGTTCCGGTATAACCAGAAAAATCAATGTTAGGGATAAACCTTGGTGCAACAACTGGATATATATGCTTTGGATAGGAAAAGAGAAATTTGAAAAGTCGTGTAGTTTCGTGCATCCATAGAGTTATGCTACGACGTGTAGTGAAGTTGCAATGATGCACGTAAATGCTTTCCCAAATTACCTAACTCTGAAGATACGTGTAGATGGAATGTCATGACATGAGAAGAGTCGGTATATTGACATGCACGATGACAATGACAATGACAATGACAATGACAATGACACGTGAAGATGGTGTAACCTGATTTCACATGAAATGATCAGTTTCATTCTGGCGCCGTCTTGGGGTTTCTTATTATATGTGTTAAAAGAAGATAAATGATAGTTTCATTTATGTTGTACTGAAATTCAATTACGATGAGCCCTGATTACTACTACCATTTCATAATTCTCCTACTTGTTTTTACCACAACTTTGTTGATGCTGTTGTTGAAACACAAAGCAAGACATGGAAAATGCAGCAGACTACCACCAGGTCCAACAAGTATCCCTTTAATTGGAAACTTGCACCAGCTAGGTAATGACTTACCACATATATCACTTCAGAAGCTTTCCAACCAATATGGTTCTTTAATGTTTCTTAAACTTGGCTCAATTCCAACTCTGGTTGTCTCTTCACCGGATATGGCAAAACAGATACTCAAAACACATGATCTTGCGTTTTCCAACAGACCCATGTTTTATGCTCTCACAAAACTCTGTTATGGTTGTTCTGACATTACATTTTCTCATTACGGTGAATACTGGAGACAAGTCAGAAAGATAGCAATTTTGGAACTTTTAAGTGCCAAGAGGGTTCTGTCATATCGAGCAGTGAGAGAAGATGAGGTTGCCGTGGCAATTCATTTCATGCATACTTCTTCGGGTCCTATTAATCTGAGCGAGGTTCTTGTTCATCTTACGAACGACGTAATTTGTCGAGTTGCTTTTGGTATGAAATACGAAACTAAACAAAAAAATAAGGGTGATGAGAAGAATACGTTTTATATGATGCTTCAAGAAACACAGAACCTGCTTGCTGGATTCAATACAGTAGACTTGTTCCCGTGGATGAGTTGGATACACAAATTTGATGGACTAAACACAAGATTACGGAAGAACTTTCGTTATATGGACGAATTCTTTGATAAAGTAATTGATGAACACATTAACCCTGGTAAATTATTGAAAAGTACCGGCATAGAAGACTTTGTTGATGTTCTGCTTCGTGTTCAGAAAGATCCTAGCCACGGTATCAACCTCACTAGAGATAATATTAAAGCCATTCTCATGGTTTGTCAAGCTTCTCCTAACTTCATTTTTTTAGTCTTGCAGTTTGATTACTATATATTAACTTGTTCTTCTCCCCAATGGATTTTACAGGATACGTTCCTTGCTGGAACTGATACTTCTGCGGCAACACTGGTTTGGACTATGACAGAGCTTATCAGGAACCCATCAATCCTGAAGAGAGCACAAGAAGAGGTCAGAAGAGAAATAGGAACTAAAGATATGGTAGAAGAAAGTGACCTTAATAACCTAAGTTATACGAAATTAGTAATCAAGGAAGCATTGCGACTGCATCCTCCTGCGCCACTGTTAGTTCCCAGGGAAACCAGAGAGAAGTGCACCATCGACGAATATGACATTCCGATCAAAATAAGTGTTCTCATTAATGCAAAAGCAATTTCGACAGACCCAAAATACTGGAACGAACCAGACAAATTCCTACCTGAAAGATTCTTAGACAATACTATTGAGTATATGGGTCAGGACTTCGAATTGATACCATTTGGGGGTGGACGCAGAGGCTGTCCAGGTATTAATTTTTCGGCGGTGCTTGTTGAACTTGTTCTTGCAAATTTACTGCATTCTTTTGACTGGAAACTGCCTTCGGGGATGAAAACTGAAGATATTGATATGAATGAAGCTTTTGGACTTGTAATGCATAAGAAGATTCCTCTCTGCCTTGTAGCTCATAACCCGAAACGATGACCGCAAAATTGTTTCAAAAGAGAACCATGAATATTTTACGTACTTCATTGCTTTTGTAGTTTTTCTCTTGTTGATGTAAATTAATACGAGCCTAGAGGCTTCTAATATTGATTGCATGGAAAAAAATAAGTTTGCAGTCTATAGAGGCTTCTAATATTGGTTTATAGTGAAGAATAAGACCGCTGGACCTCCAAATGCATCACATGACTCACTACAACTATGAATAGCTAGCAGACTCAACTGGTGCCACAGATACTTATCCAAGTACAATGTGTGCCTGTGTAGTACAGACCACAACCAAGTACCATGTTTTTGGATTCAATGATTCTATGGCTAATATAAAAATACACTACTTCAACCTATCTAACCTACCAAGACACGTGCATAAAAGAGTTCGTGTGTTGCCGTATAACTGCAACTATGTTCATCCCGACGGGAATTCCTACTGTCAAAAGACAGTCCATCTGCAGTAGATGACCTGCGAGCGATCACCAAATTGTCTACGCAATTATCCATGTACGGACATGCCGTATTGTGTTAAACATGAGGTAAAATTTAGAATCAAGACAAAATGACCTTTCCATAAATGATCCTATTAACAAGGTGTAAGGTAGCTTTAGAATGCGTGATTGGGTCACACACGGCGTTTTTTGTCGGTTTGTTTGATATTTTCTTGTTCCATCCAATTTTCTCTATATAAAAGTGGTGTAGCCTTTAAGAATAACTTCCTAACCTAAGATCTCATTAAATTAAAGATCAAAGAAATGACACCAATAGTTCAAAAGTTCAGTACTACAGTAAAATCTCATTACTACTACTACAACTACCATCTCATGAGCCTGCTACTAGTTTTTGTGATAACTTTATTACTGTTGTCGTTCAAACAACAAAGAAGAAATGGGAAGTGGAGTTTGCCACCAGGACCTAGAGGAATTCCTATTGTGAGTATCAAAAAGTTGCTTGATACGTGGCAGCAATATCAGTGGAGTACAAGATGTCCTGATGCATGATCGAAATGATGTTGGATCGTACCAAGGATCGCACCAGGGATCGTACAAGGGATCATACTAAGGTCGTACTAAGGTCCGAAGCAGGGATCGTACCAAGGATCGAAACATGGATCGAACCAGACCCGTAGGATAAGAAGATTGGGTCGACAAGTGGACGGATAGGGAGAAGCCACATGAAAATATCTGGAAGAGATTAGGTCGACACATGGGACGATTAGAGGACGCCACGTATTGAGGGTTGGGTGACTCATCGACCCAAGTTGGGTGACTCATCGACCAAGCTGAAGCATTTTCGTTAAAAAGGGAAAGAAGAAGAACAGAAAAAGGGGAGGAAAAAAGGGAGGAAAAAAGGGAGGTTTCTTCTCCAACTAAAAACATCTCTGTAAACAGGAGAACTCCAATGGAGTTTTCAAATTTGTAACCTCAAATTCATGAATAAAGACCCTCACAATTTCACTACCCGTGGACGTAGGCCATTAAGGGCTGAACCACGTTAAATGATGTGTTCAATTTCTTCTCTTCTTTTGATTGATTTTTGATGATTTTGGTTGTTTTGTGTTAAAGAGATTTTTGGCACAAACACCTATAATTGGAAATTTGCACCAGCTTGGCAGTGATTTACTACATATATCACTCGAGAAGCTTTCTAAGCAATATGGACCTCTAATGTATCTTAAACTAGGCCCAATTCCAACTCTGGTTGTTTCTTCTGACGATACGGCGAAAGAGGTGATGAAAACACACGATGTTGTGTTTTCAGGTAGACCCACATTATATGCTGCAAAGAAACTCTTTTATGGTTGTTCTGATATTGCCTTTGCTACTTATGGCGAGTATTGGAGAGAAGCCAGAAAGATAGCAATCCTGGAACTTTAAAGTGCCAAGAGGGTTCAATCATATCGAGCTGTGAGAGAAGAAGAGGTTGCCTTAGTCATCGAATTAATACGTAAATCTTCTTCATCTTTCGTTCCGTATGAACGACATAGTATGTCGAGTTGCTTTTGGTGTGAAATATGTTTCCCTAGAAGGTGAAGATAATTTCAAAAATAAGTTTTACTGATGCTTCAAGAAACACAAAATTTGGTTGCTGGATTCAGTACTGCAGACTACTTCCCATGGATGAGTTGGATTCGCATATTCGATGGATTAGACACCCGATTAGAAAAAAACTATAAGCAATTCAACCAATTTTTCGACAAAGTAATCGAGGCACATATCAACACCCGTAAATCAAGGAATCCCGTCGTGGAGGACTTTGTCGACGTCCCGCTAAGAATTCAAAAAGATCCAAGTCAGACCATTAGACTCACTACAGATCAGATCAAAGGAGTTATCATGGTTGGTTGTAGTTTCTCTTATTTTGTTTTCTTTAACTCTCTTTCAAAAAAATTCCTGTTATTAGTTCTCAACATTTTTCTACTGGATTGATCTGGCAGGATATATTTTTCGCTGGGACTGATACATCTGCTGCCACACTGGTTTGGACTATGACAGAGTTAATTAAAAATCCTATAGTAATGAAGACATCACAAGAAGAGCTTAAAGCGAAAATCGGAGCTAGAGAGTTGGTACAGGAAAGTGATCTTAATAAATTGAGTTACTTGAAATTAGTGATAAAGGAAACAATGAGATTGCATCCTCCTGCACCATTACTTGTCCCTAGGGAACCTAGAGAGAACTGCACAATCCAAGGTTACAACATTCTTGCCGACACAAGGATTGTCATCAATGCAAAAGCAATTTCTATGACCCAAAGTATTGGGAAAACCCACAGAAATTTCGACCGGAAAGATTCTTAGATAAAAATATTGATTATATTGGTCAAGACTTCGAGTTAATACCTTTTGGGAGTGGAAGAAGAAGGTGTCCGGGTATTAATTTTTTAGTGATTGTTGTTGAATTTGTTTTGGCAAATTTACTGAATTGTTTTGCCTTTGGGGATGAAAATACCGAAATAGAGAAGTTGATATGAGAGAAGCTCCTGGAGTCACACCACATAACAAGATTCCTCTCTGGCTCGTAGCTGGTAACCCCAAATGATGTTGCCAATATGAGACATAACTCAGGAGTCTATAAATAAAAATGGTTGCTTGATTAAACATAGGGAGCACCTATTCTCCATACCTACATATAATACACAACAAATGTAAGAAACCACCTACTGCATGGATAACATTGTATATTATTTTCTATACCAGTTATAAGATTTCACTGAAGCACGCTAGATGTAGTTCAACAATCTCAAAGCTTCTCAAATCGAGTTCAAAAATAAGAGAATATTGTACAGAGATGTAGAAATCAAATCCAAAATATGGAACAAAAAATCCACGGTACGCTATAACGACATCATAACCAAAGAAGTGGAACTTTGGATGAAACCTTGAGAGTGAAAAACTCTATATTGAAATTCAGAGTCAATCTTGATTAGAACCCAAGTCCATGTCCTTATCCTTTCGGAAGTCATACTCAACTATCAGCCCTATTGTCGACTAACTTGTGATGCTTTTGACACCCTGCACACTGAAAAGCAGAACTGACTGTCAGTACAAGAGCGTCATAACTGTCCAAATGGATCTTAAAACTTTAACTTAAAGTGTGAAAGGGGCTCCAAATTTTGATTAATGAACAGTCTTTTAGCAACAACAATTATATGCAATACCAATCCTCTTCATAAAACATAGGCGATATTGACAAGTAGCAGCGCCGCAGAAGTTGATTAAGGAAATTCACCAAACAATTTCAACCATTCTATCTCAACCCGTAAAGTAGTATAACAATATAACCATTCTAGGGACCTTACCTTATCCTCTCTATCAAATACAGTACTATTTTTATCTGAATATCATTCTAACCAAGGGTAGCATTTTGAGAACTACAAAAATGGATCTAACTCGAGTCTCTAGACATGCTTATAAATTACAATAGTTATTTGAAGCTCTCAGAAAAAAAAAAAACATAAGGTTGATCTGAACTGTGAACAACCGTAAACAGGTTATAACTATTTTATTGTCGCTGAGACTCTCCAATCTAACATACGAAGAATCACAATTTACTGAATAAAAGGAAACAGGAAACCAATAAATCTGCAGCTAAGGTCTGCACCATAGACGATAGGGCATTTTCCAAGACCACATTGCCATTAATGATACTTCCTGGAGGTGCCATGTCAATGTAAAGTGTTTTCAATCTTAAATGCACTTGTGGCATACCTTGTGCATACATGTCACAATGTGAGTAATAGCTATTCTTAAATTATGAAGAATCAATGAGAAACTATAAGCTAGATTAGAACACTATTAAGACAACATAGCATACGTGAGGGATACCAAAATTTGAAACCATTAATGCAGACAAACAATAATACCTGAACAAAAATAGTTCCTCGCTCAAAGGCTACTCGATTTACAAGCCTTTTTGTAGTTTCACCCCATTGGTTGCAAGTAAATTGCACACTTAAGCTCCTTCTAGGAAGTTTTAAATCGATTGTTGCTTCCTGCACAAATAAATCCAACTAAATATTTCTCACAGCTCTACTGTATCATAATTTTCAAATTTGTTCAAGCTCTAGTTCATGTGCCAAGACTAAAAGCTATATAACTAGAAGTCCAGATAAAGAATCTGTCAAATCAGAGGGTTCCAGTCTTTGGAACGCAAGTTGTTAGCCTGAGTCCATTTGCTCGATTTTATTCAACTCAGACGCAAAAACGTCATTTGCACTACTCAGAGATGAAGTAAAATGCCAGTCAGATATCAGAAAAATGAAAACAAACTAACAATTTAACATCTGAGAGAAAGTCAAATACAATCAGATGTGAATCACTAAGAACAACCTTTTAGATTTGAATCAAGCCAAAAACTACATAATTAAATTGCGTTTTATTAGAATGGTAATAATCTTTGGGTGTTAATACCAAGTACCAACGACCTGAATTTGAGACTCTTCAGTGTTATAATATGTAGTCATGTCATGGTCTCCACGAAGTTATCAAGTACTAACCCCATAGAGCCTGAAACCACTACTTGTCCACCAACTTACACCAAAATCCCAACAAAAAATGCCTTAACATAATAAACCATTACACCACCCTTCCCTCTGCAGTCTAAACCTAACCACACATATCTTTCTCTTTCAATACCTGTTTGTCTCTCTCAAACCACCATATCTCTCAAAAGTACCAAATTCAAATAGTATTTTAGACGCAATTGCTACGCATCCTTAACTTAAGATCTTATATTGGTATGTTCTTTGTGCAGGTACCGCATGCCATAGTGTGGAGCCAACACAGTTAAAGTTAATTTTTGACCGTGAGACAGTTTGGCCTCTCCACTGGCATGTCACTCCTGGCACTAATCAAGAGAATTTTATCATTATCCTTATAGTTTTGAGAATCCAACTGAGTAACTGACACTTCTCATCTAAATAATAACAGAAGTTGCATAATAGGAAGTTCGACATATACTGCTAACTGAAGGAGGTTGTAATAATTTGCTTTGCCTTGCTAGTTGTCCCATAAAACAATTTAGACAAGTTTCAATTTATTCTCATGTTCCTATTATATATGATCTGAACCTCAGAAATGTTTCATTAAAGCACATTTCTGCTAGGGTAAGACATTTGACTAGAATCAAAATTACACTTCTGAACTCAAAATTGAATCTTTTGCAACTCTACTACATCATAGTCTTAACGAACAATCAGTATACTATTAATTAAATTCACCAATTCATTGAAACCTAAACAAAATAAAGAACCCAAATTAAAATAGTACATACCTTGGGAGAATCTAACATATCAGTTCTCATACAAGAGGTAATAAGTTTAGGAAAAGTCCTAGAAGAAGATAAGACTACTCATTCATGATAATTAATTCTTCTTATTCAAAAACCCACAAACAAAACAACACATTGGAATTTCTGTTTAGTTCTCAATTAAAAAAAAAAAAAGGAAAAAGATATAAACCCACCTGAACAGACTGAGTGATGGTATGATTGGAGCTGAAACATTAGATGGTTTGATGAAAACGTAGTTAGGAGATGTTACTCTGCTCTTACTAAAAGCAAGAAGATTAAGAGAAGGTGAGCGCTTAACCGAACGTTATGGTTGTAGCCATTGCTATTGTGTATGCGAAAAACTGTTAAACTGGAAAGCAATAAAGAAGAGAATATTTTTTAAAAAAATGAAAATTATTAATATATTTATAGAATAAAAGACTTGATACCTAGATAAACCCTATGTTTAGATAGGGGTGCACATGGTACGGTTCGGTTTTTGACACATCCATAACCGAAACCGATAGTCTCGGTTTTTCGGTTTTGAAAACCGAGTATTACCATTAGGGTTGTTCATTGCCGGTTTCGGTTCGATTTTGTGCCAAACCAAAACCGAAACCGACAATGTCGGTTTTCCAATTATTTTTCCATAACCGTTCCGTTTACCGCCGGTTCGGTTTTACTCGGTTTTCTCTCGGTTTCGGTTTTCTCCAACGGGTTTCGGTTAACCGTTTGGAAAACTAAAATTAAAAAAAAATTAAAAAAAAAAAATTCATTCTTAATTGTGACTTTTAAACTGTGAATCAGGTCGGACTTTTAAGAAATTCATTCTTCATTGTAACAATTGACTGCCAAGGATGATAACATTTTAAAGATTAACTAAAAGCACCATCACAAAATTTGTTCACAAGTGTACAACAAATTCCAATTTGTTTATCAACTACAAAAAAAAGAAGGTTTCTAAATGAGAAAACTCAGACCAAGTACTACAAAAGAGAGGAGTCGAATATCATAGTGCGTAAAACTTCACCACCACAAGAAGCAGTCTTCAACCTGCAATTCAAAACACAAATATAAGAAATTGGAAACAAAAGAAACCCACATAAAATACTGCATCAGAGTTAAACTAACTCTTAGTGAAACTGCTCCGCAGTTTTTATTTTTATCCAAAATAGTTATACGTACTACACTATTATAGACCACTAGTTCAATTTCTCATTCTATTGAAGTATCTATGATCAAACCGGTGAAGTTTTGTTGAGCTTAACACTAATCACTAATATCAGCTAAGTTGCAGTGTACTATTGAATCTTCTCGAAAACCCTATATGATATAGTGACAGTACAAGGGTTAAATTCTCAATGGATTCGTATATCACAATAGAGCTCCACTGTAAACCTGATGTCAAGTATAACAATCTATGATTTCAAAGCAGATGGGCGTTCCACATAATCATAAATAGCTCTAAATCAGACAATACCAACAATCAACAAAAAATCAGTAATCTATTCATTAATATAAATAAAAGTAAACTTAGAAATGGAATTGTTGAAGCCTTATCATTCAAGACAGCTGCCAATCCAAGAGATGCAAAAAACCCTAATCCTCCACACAACCACGCCAATGCCTCATACTTCGGTACATACATACATACAAAAATAAAAACATTCAACATTTTACAATCTGTAACCGAAATAAAATCCCTAATTAAATTTGACAATAGCTTTCCGACGGTATCAGCGAATCGATCTATACAAGGTTCAGGATATGAAGTTCCATTGTCCCAAACAAGTTCATCGTTCTCTGGAAGATGAAACATATAGAGAAAAACTTAGGATTTGATTTTTGGGTTTTTGAATTTAGAGAAATTGTATAAGAAAACGAAAAATGAAATGCTTACGGGTTTGTCAGGAACGATGTGTTTGCCGACTGGAAGACCCATACCAGCACGAGTACGAAGAGATGAAGCAATGGAACTACCGACTAAACCATTTCTTCCTCCTCCTAGTATTTGTGATGCTAATCTCCCTGCCATTTTCGATGATCACTCTTTCGCTCTCCAAGACTTGGAACTTGTTTTCGTTTGTTTTTCCCCCAAATCTCTCTGATACAATAATAACCCGATGGCGTTATTACACTTAGAGGCAGCAGAGGATGAAGAAGAAGAACGAGAAGGTGGTGGCTGTGACGGTGGACGAGAAGGTGGTGCTACACTGGTGGTGGTGGTGGTGATAGTGGACGAGAGGGTGGTGCTACTGCTGTGAACAAGAAAGACTCGAGGGGGAGAAGAAGAAGAGAAGACTGAAGAGATTGGAGGCGGAGAAGAAGAAGAGAAGACCGAAGAGAAGGCTGCTGCTCAAAAACTAGAAGAGAACTAGGTTTAGAAAGTTAGGGTGGGGTTATATATCAAGGGTAATGAAGGATTCAGATTAGATCTATCAAAAATTAGATCTATCAAAAATTAGATCAAGGGTCTTAAATAGTCGGTTCTCCATGGTATAACGGTTCGGTTTTTGGCTAAACCAAAACCGAAACCGTGACTACCGGTTTCCATACTTTTTTTTCCATAATCGTTCCATTATTAAACTGTTCGGTTCGGCTTTGGCCAATTCGGTTCGGTTTTGGCGGGTTTCCGTGGAAACCCGTTACCATGTACAGCCCTAATTACCATTAAGCATTTCGTTTCGGTTCAGTTTCGGTTTTAACCGGTTATTTTCAGATTTAACAAAATTTTCATAAATCATAAGTTTATTAGATAGTTAAACCAAACCAACAACCTAACAGCCACAAGTTTATGTAATCCTATAAAGTGGAACCTATTAGATAGTTAAACCAAACCAACGACTCTAGATTAGTGGTATAACCTGTGGGAAAGAAAGTTAACAAAGAAACACATCAGCTTCTCAAAATTTGAGTGATAGAAAGAAATGAGGCTCTGAAAACCCTAGATTCCATTGTGTTCAGTGTATCTAGGTCTATTTTATTACAACTACAAGTGCAATCAAATTTCTGTCGAGACCCAATCAGAACGCTCGACTCCAGGATAGTCAAATACCAATTCTTTTCTGACTAAAGATGTGACATTAACTTACTGCCACTCCAACATAAAGCCTGTAGAAAGAACCGTAAGAAACCATTAATCAGCTTGCCATCTCTCGGTGATCCTAGTTAGCTAACCTAATCCATCAGTTAAAACCATTCTCCAATTCTGAACCCTAGAAGTTGGGCAATGCATGTTTGTAAGATATGTAAAGGCTGTCGTGACTGTCATTGATAGTTTCATGTTTAACAAAACAGTTGTTTATCTAGTATAATGCTAACCAGAAAATCGAGACTACCATATACCATTAGCTATCTATTTTAATTTATATTTATTTTTTGATCAGCTAGCATTAGCTCTCTATCTCCCCATTATTTCTCCCTTTTTGTATAGATATTCCAATTCAATTCACATAACAAGTTGCAGTAAACACAAATGATAAGTAGGTGTAAGCTGGAAACTTGGAAAACACACTGAAATACAGAATCATACTTAATAAAGAAACAGAACCAAGACTAGCCAAGCATGCAATAAACATTTCATATCAAAGCATAGATTTGTCCCCGACAATTTTAAGTTGATATCTTAGTCTCTTACTCTACTTCACAGCCTAAAGTTTTCATAATCTTTACATCCATAGTTCGTCAATATCGACAATTGATATCAGAAAAAGAGTTCCTGCTGCGTCTTGATTTAATTTCAAATTTTTGCTGAAAATACTAAGTATAAAAACCCAAACAATAGCATTAAAATTTAAAAGAGACCAATATGTTAAAATGTAGGTTAGTCTCTCGTCAATGCTCTGCAAATCTGTACCGTAATTTCCTGGGTACTTGCCGAACTATACAAATTACGTTTCCTCTTCTAGATAGTTCAAATTTTTAAATAACTCTAATCCTTCAAAACCCTAATTATACCTTAACACTGCTTAACAAACCCTAGATACTGTCTAGTCGAAGTGATTTCCATGTAATTTCATACTGTATTCGCTCATATATTAATACGGGTTTGTAACCTAACACCATTTCTTAGTATTCAGATATTGGCAAGCCCTAGAGTAACAAATATTGTTCATTCCTTAATGAGATTCAGGGAAAACCAGAAACCTCATTTTTAGGGGGAAATCAAATCGCAGTGTATAATATGACTACAAAATGGTTTTCACATAAACAAACGAAGAAATCTAATTTGGAAATAAGAAAACATAACCCTAACCTGTTTAGAGATGGCTTCGTAAGCAACCTTATAATCCTTGTGAAGGAAATAAAGACCCGCGCCAGAGGCTGTAGCTGCTTTTACGAAGAACGATGCTAGCCTTACTCTCAGAACGTAACTGAAGAAGATGATGATGAACTGAAGAAGATGATGATGAACTTGCCTCTGCCAGGGACAAATTGCCTCTACAGAGTACAGACTAATTGAATGGTAAGCCAGGGAGAAACATTATGTAAGTTTTTCTCTCACATCCTACGGTATATATTTAATCATATTTAACGGTATATATTAATCGGTTTAAATCGAATCGGTTCTATTTGATTTTAGGTGTGATCCAAAACCGAACCGGGATCAACCGGTTTTCTTAAATCTATAACCGTTGATTACCATTAGATTTTCGGTACAGTTCGGTTTATCCGGTTTTTCGGTTTTCTGTGCACCCCTATGTTTAGATGAGCAAGTCCAGTGGAAATTTGCAAATTTGTTCGTTTGCTATGCCAGATGGATGGGAAAATCGACTGATCGTCCCAGGTTGGGACGACCAAATTCGACGGTGACATTAAAATTTCATCCCAACCGCTTATATTTTCGTTTACCTATATAAATCTCTTTTCATTCACTAATTTTAAACACAGTCAAAATCTATCAATTCTCTATTTTCACAAAATAAAATTTTCAATTTCTTCAGCATAGTAGTTGTTTTCAGTCATTTCATTCATTATATGGATCCTAATTTGGAAAATAAAGAAATGCACACGTTAGCAGAAATATGGTTCCAACAAGCTCAAGGGATCATGCAACAGTTGGATCAAATGGATGTAGATTCAGATGATAAGAGAAGGATGATCAACACCATGATACAATTATACACGGGCAAATACCGCGAGCTCCAGAAGCAAGAATCATATTAAGAAGAAGATGTATGTCGATAGGAAGGACATCAATAAATGATGCGTGATTATTTTATCAATAGATGTGTGTACTCTGATGAAGATTTTCAACGTCACTTCTGCATGCCACAACACTTGGTCGTGCGGGTTATTGGAGAGCTTTGTCGGGTAAACCCTAAATTCAACTATCAATTTGACGCACTAAACATACGAGGACATACTCATGGGCAAAAGGTCACTGCAACTCTAAGGATTATAGGTTATGTTTTGTCTACGGATGCCTGTGATGAGTGCATTCGTATGGTAAAAACAACAACATACGAAAATCTCATATTGTTTTGCGAAACTGTAGTCAACCATTTTGATCCACATTTTTTACGATAACCAACACAAGATGATGTCGACCGACTAATAGTTGAAAACAATAAGAAAGGCTTTCCCGAAATGCTATTGTCCTTGATTACATGCATTGAGTGTGGCATGGATGTCATTATGCTTGGCAAGGGCCACTATACAAAACCAATTGTTGTTTTGGAAGCGGCGGCTTCTTATGATTGTTGTACATGACATGATTTTTTGGACTCCCAGTTCAAATAACGACATCAATATTTTACATAAATTGCCTTTGTTTGAAGAACTGAAGTATGGAAATGCTCCAGCTGCAAATTTCACTATCAACGACAATAACTATAACATGGGATATTTTCTAGTGGATGAAATTTATCCACAGTGATCAACTTTTGTTCAAGCTTACGCTCAGATACCCCAAGCCAAGGACCAGCGTGTCAGACAACATTTTAACGGTAAGCAGATGGCGTGTAAGAAGGATGTCGAGCGAGCATTTGGAATTTTGAAGAGGAAGTTCCATATAATTTGTGGACTATATCGTTCGTTTAAACCAATAGACATGAATAAGGTTATGCTCACCTGCATCATTTTGCATAAAATGGTAATCGAGGAGTCCCGACATGATAGTTATCCAGATAAAGATTTGAGGAAAGAAGTTCAACCCCTTCACAGTG
>JAJJMC010019642.1:16982947-17030504 GCA_023531435.1 Papaver californicum
TTTTCAGTTCCATTGTGCTCATGAACAGCACAGGTGTCCTTATTTGCTTGTAATAGGATTCTGATTGTAAAGACTAGTTTTATGTAGCAAGGAAATGCATAACACGAACATTACAGAAAGATGTGAAAGATGAAAGACTGCTCTATTTCTGCACAATATACGCATTAGCAAATTTACCATGGTCATTTGCCACGAAAAAGGTCTATCAGTGATGAGCTTGTTTCTGAAATAGGTTACCCATTCAAATCTTCAACTTGTAGTTCATTTATACTCCCTCCGTTTCAAGAAAAGAGTTACTTTCTCTTTAAATTTTTGTTCCAACAAAAGAGTTACTTTCATTTTCAATATAACAAACTTTCAAAATTATCCTTGTTATTTTAAGAAATGTTATTATTCTCATTATAAAGATATATGTAGTATTAAACTTTTTGTTATGATAAATTTGGAAATAAATTACAAAAGTTATTCTCTCTCATCTTGCCTTAACAATTATGCAAATAGAAAAAATAACTCTTTTCCTGAAACAGAAGGAGTATTACTTATTTGCATTTGAAATCATCTATTATGACTTTCAAGAAATCTGCATCACTGGTATGTCTATAAGCTAAGTAGGTAAAACCGGATGAAAAATGGTTATTTACAACAGAGCATCTGTGTAGTGCTAAAACTGGATGAAAATGTGTATTTACACCAGAGCATCTGTGTAGTGCAAGACAAATGGTACCCCAGTGCCAGTATATAATATTTTACCCTTGAGCCCCTGAATTGGCCTGCGTTTGGAATTCTTTGTAACCCGAGAAGCACAGTTATTTACTTTGTAATCTCAAAAGCAAGTTTCACAAAAAGGAGGCAGCGGCATTGGCAAATTCAAGAAACATAACAAATCTTTCTTTTAACTCAACCTACAAGGCTTGATAAAATTTAGTAGTAAAACCCAAAAATGCAATCTCCCATTTCTGACTGTCCTGCTCCACTGGTTTTGGTTAAAGACCGAGTTGGATCCCTTTAATGTTCGGCACATATATAGATAGAAATCTGCTGTCCATTGAGAATGGATTGAAACCATTACCCAGGTACAGAATTACTCATCCCCGCATCATTCTCCTAGACACTCCATTTTGAGTACAAGAAATTCCCTCAACACATTCACCCTCTTACTCTTATCAGCACTAACCAATTCTACAGACCTCCTCAATGTCGCTTAAGTAACAGTGTATGGGTTGTTCCTTAACGGAGCTCTTCGTTGGTTAGCAGCAAAAATCACTGATGGAACCTCGTCAATTTGTAGTATCTTTTGATTTCGAAAAGAAGAAGAAATCAAAAGCTCAAATTGAACTCACTTGCAATCTGTTCAAGAGATGTGTAAGTACCTATAATTACAACTGAAATACCCATCAAAATAATCCCAATGATAATCACCAGTTCGTATCCCCATCTCCGGTATGTTCCCGTGATATTCAAGTAACACAAACAAGGAATAATAATTGAAGCTGTTGCGCTTAGAAACGCTCCAGCAAGAGACATTAGATACCCGAAAAGTGGAATAGCTAAAGCGACGGTAACAGAGCTAACTAAAAACATGGTTCTGATTAGAAGACTAATAGTCTTGTTGTTGTGGTTAATCCCCCAAGAGCTTTCAATGGCATTTATAATTGGTGTTGCTATTAATGCATATTTTGCAATGGGAGTGATCAAAGTTGTGTAGATTGCTACCTTTGAACTGAGTCTGTCGGTAGGTTCAACGTGACCTGAGATTTTATATTTTCACCAAACATCAGATAACCCAAAACAGCCATTGTTGCGTAGCTAATCGTACATAGAACAACGCAAAGTAGCAAAACCTGCAAGAAATACAAACTAGGTAAAAGTTAGTATTTACAAAGACTATTTTCTTCCCCGGTTCTACCATAAACATTCCTATCTTCATGCCATACCTTTGAGAATTGTCTTTTATCCTTCAGTGAAGTATATAATGTTGGAAAAACGGGATGAGCACAGTAGCAGAAGGTATATAAGCTAACACCAGTAGGAATTCCATTCAAATGAAAAAACCTTCCCTTTGCACGAAAACCAGTATCTTCGGCACCAACCCAGAACACAGAAAGAATGATGAGAGCAGAAGCTGAAATCCCGGTTGCAGATACGTAAGAAATTTTGCTCAGGTCAGTCAACCACATTGACGGGAGAATTATAAGAGCTGCGAGTACAACGAACCCCTGTTGGCCGTATACGGTAACACCAGCTAATGTGAAACTCATGTTCGGATATAGGTTAATTAAGTTATCACCTTCTAGTATCAAAAATCCGGTTGCAACCACATACAGTTCTAAGTACATGAAACTAGACACTATCGTTTTTCCTTTCTTCCCAAAAGCATACTCGCCAATATCTGGATACGCTCTTATCTTTGAAATTACATCCATACATCTTCGCATTAGTAACCCTGTGTAGAATGTTGCAGCTGCAATGATGAAAAGAAGTATCAAAGCTAACCATCCTCCTGATGCTAGCGCATAAGGTACTGATAGTATCCCTACTCCTGAAAGCAATACATTATATATAGACTACTGTTAGCCTCATTGTAGTATTTCAAATGATCATTCACTGTTCCCCATTAAAGGATTCATTAAGCATTTTGTGACAATCAAAAACAGTTCGAAGCGAAGCAAATCAAATCACATAAATGAAAATCAAAGAAAATGTGAAACTCACCAGATAAAGCATTATGCCATTGAAACAAGTCTTAAAGAAGGTAGAAGTTCCTATAGTTTCCTTATTATCCAATACCAGTGGTTCTTCATCTGTCTGCTTTGTGTTAATCGGAATTATATGTTCCTCATTGCTCCAGTAATCACCGTCAAACTAGCAGAGTCGTAAGTGATGACAAAATCATAGCACTATTCTCATTCATTTTTGTTGGCCAAGTACAAAGACATATACACACACGACTCAGAACTGAGTTCTACAATATGATATCAATTTTATTTGAGAAAAACGATTAAGAATAAGAAAATAGAACAAATCCTTGTATTCAGAACCATTTAGTGGCCAAATGCCTCAAATTTATATAGGCTCGTTGCCTTGCGTCGACGTATACTAATAATAAATGGAAACTTAAGAGAATATTATATGCTGAGTTCTGAATGATAAAAATAGTAGCTATATTTTGTTTGACAACTTTGGTAGTGATGGCCCGATAAGATTACCAATTTGGAAACGTCACAGATGTCCCAATCTACTGGTGCTAAAAGAAATTGATATCAACTTTGAGGGTTCAGGGTTCAAAGTACTAATAGCGATGAACATGTGTTGTCTAACAAGTACTAAAAAGGTCGACCAATCTTACACGTTCATTTGATGAAAACATGCACGTCTGTCTGACAAGTCCTATATGAATAAGCTTGTTTCTGAAATCGATTACCTGTGCAAATCTTCAACTTGAGGTCATTTATACTAATACTTGTTTGCATTTGGAATCGACAAAAATGGCTTTCAAGAAATCTGCCACTTTAGTAAGTCTGTAAGGCTAGGTAGATAAACTTGAAGTAAAATAGGCAGTTACACCACAGCATCCGTGTAGTGCGGTTCAGTCGCGACGGGAGAAAATATAACAGAGATTTATGTGGAGCTTAATTTCACCTAATGTAAGAACTCACCACTAATGCACATCATCCTCACAAAAATCATACTCATTTTACAATAAAGTAGAAAGCGTTAAAGCCTAGTTGGCGATAATTGGTAACATCTTGTCTATAAGGATCTACATCACTCTTATCTAGAACTACAAGATCAAAAAAATTAGCCCCCAGGCTCTGGACACATTTACAGAATCTTCCACTTTAGCTCCAAGGCATTGCAGATCCGACCAATGCAACATGCAGCACTCAAAGGATATCCAGAAACTGCAAAACCCAGAGAAAAAACTAATAATTAGGCAGAATAAATTGCTTGAAATGAGCCTAGAAGGCAAGGAAGGCTATATCATGTTTTGCTACCAAATACAACTATAACAGTTTTCACATAACGAGAATAGATACTGCAGAACAGTAATTCAGGGTTAATACAAAGAGTAATCATAATGTGATATTTTAAGTACAGAGTTTCCTATCTTGCAGTATCAAAAGGCAGTATCTTTCCATCATCCTGGACCCAGACATAACAGGATCACCAAACAATAGATCATATTGCTACCATGTGGACACAAAAAAAGGCTCGAGATTGAAGTACTACAGAACCATCACATGCACAAAGCAAACTAAGAAATAAAACTTTTGGAATTAAAAAGACAAGTACTTTAGAAACTTTATGGTAATGCTGAAACCAGTATCTAATTTCAACCCTGTAGTAGGCAGCAGTATTACTAGTGGAAGCCACAAAACTCCTCCTAAAGGTGTATTACTTAGAACTAACAACTGATCAGACGATGGAGAGTGACATTCAGCAAACACCAAAGCGGCCGTTGAAAATAAAACACACAAGTGATTTAAAAAATAGGGGGGTGGTTTAGTAAATTTAAACATCTATTGCAGAATAGGAATCCCACCATGTGGGTAATTCTTTTCTAGCCTGTGTCATGTGATCTTTAGAAGTTCTCGGAACAGCAAGTCTCTCACACTAAAAATCTAATTTCAGCAAAAATTGGCAATAAAGGTTATCTAGTTAACTCCACAAAAATGAAAAATTCAGAATACATATTTTGGTGAAGTAACAGAATTTTACCAAACTGATAGGTAAGCGGAAAACTCTGTTGTGCGTACTGAACTGAGAGTGAAAATGTTTTAAGTGCAAAACATTTTCTAGCCTAGGTTGAAAAAGCAAAATTACCACCACAAAAAATGACAAATGTATACAGGAACCTAAATAATATTTCTAAAACGAGAAAAAAGGCAATAGATGTAACAAAATATTGCCAGTCCATGGTATGAATGTATGTCAAAATTTAGTACCTCAATGAAACTCAAGCTAGAAGAAAATGCTACTCAAACTACTAAAAGCTGCCTAATTGATTTTCAAACTGACAGTTCCTTGGTGTAGCACATCTAAGTTTGTATTTGAATAAGACAATATTAAGACATCTCAACAACAGTTAATAAATCAAGTGAACATTATAAAACCATTAAGTGAGAAATGAGAACAGATAAGTGGAGAATTTGAAATGAGATAAAATCAGGAAAGAGAAGCAGAACACCCAGCCCAATCTGCTTATATTTATCATACTATATAATATGATAATAAGAATTGCAACACTCTTCGTGAGAAAGCCAGTGGCCCATTCAGCAAACTTCTCCACCACCATTTTAAAGTTATAAGCTAAAGCCATATATAACCTCCACAGTGTTACATAATTTACTTGCCTGATATAAAATCATCGGTATAATCGTTATTGATTTTCCCATGCGACATTGCCCCGACCTGGATATATATTACAAGACAGGATGATGAGATAAGATTCAAAAACTAATATAGCTAAATTTGCACTAGAACATCGCACTCAAAAAGGTGACACCCAATACAAAAGCAAGGGTACTTAAAATACGCTGGTAGATACCACAAACACAAGATTCATATCATCACTAGCAGCATTAACATAGTCCCTTAACTGAACCAACTTCGATGAGCTATGTGAGAGACCTGAAACCAAAAAAGTAGTCAAAATCCAATAATGCATAAGAATGGCAACAGCAGCTTTTCCACCACATCTAATGAACTCACCAATTTTACGAGAGTTAAGTGGTAAATGTCGAGTTACTGGATTTGCAATCACACGCAAAAGCTTTTCCCGCTTTCCAGTGGCAGTTATACTCAATTTTTGTAGTAGCTGCACTGCAGTAGTCATTAACACAAACACATTAGAAAACTGGACTTGAACAATGAAAGAAAAAAATAAATAATACGTAATACTAATAACAATAACAGAAGCATCCATATAATCCTTAATTTATCAGCGAAATCCTTTAACTTACACATGATACCACAGAACCTCTTAAAAGTTCTTGGCATACGACAATGAGGTTTTACTTCGAAAAGCACCCCTTTCTCAGTTTTCACATAAACAGCTTGTAACCTCCCAGCCTTGTTAAGTGGACTATCCAATATTGCAAGTAGTGCCTGCAGACCATCATTAATTATACAACTGAGTTAAAAATCATGTTTAGCTTTATTCAACAAATGAGGATTTTTTATGTGTGGCGACTGTGATTGACACTATGACTACCATGTCGCCATTCAATCAAATATAAATACTTCAGTATCCAATCAATTCATTAACACACCGGAAAGTTTTTAATAGATCAGAGAACGAAAAACGGAGAAATTCACTGACCTGATGAGCGATGTCAGGCCTGTAATCAGCTGGATTCTTACCATGTTTCTTTAGAAAATTAGAGTGTTCATCAGAATTCAAGAGCTGGTGGGTCTACACACATTGCAACAATCAGAAAACCCCAGAAATTAAAACAACAATAAAAAAAAAAATCACTCTCAGTATCAAAATACCCAAAATCAAATAGACACTGAACCCCCTTAAACCCAAATAATTACCTTTCCAACTTTGCCAACTTCCAAAGAAGCTCTTTCAAGAACGAAAACAATCCCAGACTTTGATTTTTTAACAGAAGAGGAAGGTGCTATTGGAATACCAGCAAGTTCACTCTCCATTGTTGTTTCCTCTGTATCTATTTTTTCTTCTTCTTCTTTTTCTTTTACTTCTTCATTGTAACTATTATTTTCTAAGGTTGATATTGTTGCTTCAATTTCTTCGTCATCGTATACTTCTTCCCTCTTCTTCCTCTTAACCCCACCTTTCACTGCGTAAGGTCTTACCATCTTGTTTCTCTCTTTGTCGACTGAAGAAGCGGTTTCCTGAGCACTCTCAAATGGAGGTAGCAAAAATATTAGGGCAAAAAACTGAAATGGAGATGGGGAAATCCCAATAGCGTTTGTTAAGTACGGGACCAAGGGCTATGTTTTGGAAGAAATGGGCAACCCCAAATAGTGAAAGAGTTTTATATTTTAATCCGGCGGTGTCCAACACAAAAATATACTGTAGTTGTTTTTGGTAGGTTATCCATAGATCGGATACCGCTGGACCTAGAATCGGACCTTATTATATAAGTCGGATATGATTTTTAACTGTTTTGGGTCCGGTTTCTAAGAACCGCATCAGATAATAATTTTTGAAATTCATCGGTTTCGGATACTCGTTGGGTATTAAGAAAAGTATGAAAAACGATCTTAAAAATTTAATATCTTTCTTTTTTTAGCTTGAATTCAAATTATTTTTATAAGAAATTATTTTTATTTCTTAACTAATATTCTAAATAAAGATTAAATATAAGAAAAAAAATGAAAAAAAAATCAAAGTCAAAACTAACAAAATACTTAGAATTTTGCTAAAATGATGAATTAAAAATAAATAACTGGGTACTCGACGGGTATTATTCATTTGGACCCGTTAAAATTTCAGGTTCAATCGGGTAGTATCCGTCGGGTCCTAAGTTGCTAATGGATCTAATATTAGGACCCGAAACTGGATCCGAAACCACCGGATCCGGTTTCAGTTCCGAGTAATGGGTACCCATTGACAGTCCTATTTTTAGGCCAAGTCCTATGCATCCGGGCAAATAAATTATCGTCAAGCCAGGTGGCAGGGCAAACTAGCCGCGTGACTACTGAGAATTTAGTAAGAGACATAGTTTTTATTGAGCGACAGAGTGTTGGTCGCTGACGACCAAGTCTTTGTCACTGACCACCATTCGATAAATACTAGATCGATAGCTGCTACTTTTAGGCAACTGCCGTATTCAGGCTAAGCGGCCAAAGTATCCACCACTCTTTACACAAATTTCATACTTTCTTCATTTTTTTCTAAACTAAATTCATAGATTTCCTAAATTATTTTACTTTTAATTTCACACAATCGATGTATTTTTCTTATGAAGAGGTTAAATCTCTTATGAATCGGTTTAAATCGCAGCAACAAACTTATGTTCGGGTGTTCCAACAACTGGATGACGAGTTAGATGAATATAGAGAACTGACCAACACTATGATACTGGCATATTCATCGGGGCAGATACCAAGAGCTCCCGAACCAAAAGAAGTATTCACAAGAAGTTATGTGTTTCAGGGGTGGGATGAGTTCCACTAGAAGCTGATGCACGATTATTTCAACGTCAATTGCGTGTTCTCTGATCAAAATTTCCAACGTCTATTCCACATGCCCCGACACTTGCTAATTAAGATTACTGAAGAACTTTGTCAGGTACAATCTGAATTTAATTATCAGTTTAATACATTGAATATTAAATGTCATAGTCCATAACAAAAGGTTACCTCGACCCTAAGGATTCTAGGTATAAACGGTGGGTTTTTTTCACTGGTAAATTAGTAAAGTACCACATGTGTGCTCAGACACCAAATCAATAATTATGATAAACACATAAACAAAGCTGCTACTAGCTAAATTTAGCCCTGGAAACGTCAATCCTTGCTTAAGGAAGCAACCAATGGCATAAACATCCTTCATTAGACATTCAATACGCAATCAAATGGCCCATAGGCCTAAAAGTGTGTTTTTATATCAAGATTGTCAAAAGCAATTCTACACTTCCCTGAACAAAGTCGTAAGATGAGAACAATTGGTAATTAATCAAGGGATTATTTATATACCGAACTCTTCGTATGGATGTCCTCTACAACATTCTAAAAAATCACATCAGTCGGACAAACATGATAAGAGATATGATCAAAACTTTCAACTAAGTCGCGGCTTAGTTCTTCCTGACTTTTGTTTGTTTCGTCTTTTTGAGGCCCTGAACGAACTCAAAACTCAAATCTTTCCAAGTTGGGAGTTAGATGGTCTTCTGGGCATCAAAAAATTAGGGTGAATCATCAAAAACCGACTCCGTATGAAGAGTTTACAACGTTTTTGGTGAAAACCCTAAAAATCTAAATTTTCTGACGACGAAATTTCACAAGAATATTCTCTTGTCCGTCCAAGTCCAAAGGGTTGATGCCCCCTTACCTTGTTCTTCTTAGGTGAGGCAAAGCTTGTCTTGGTTAGACTACTAAGCTTATCATTCTTAGGGATTTGGTACAATACTTGTGCGTCCTAGTACTAGATCAAATACGTGTGCACCTTAGTATATCTTCAATATTATTGCGTCATAGTACTAACTCTAAACCTAATACGTCTAAGTACAACTTCAATACTAATGTGTCTTAGTCTTACCACAATATCATATGCGCCTTAGTATGGCTTCCATACTCGTGCGTATTAGTATAATCCGAATACTAATGCGACTTAGTATGGTCTCAATTCATATGCGTCTAAGTTCTCAAGAAAAAACATATGTGCCTTAGTTTTTCCACAAAACATGTGTGCCTTAGTGTCAAGCACAAAACTTGTGCGCCTTAGTTTTAATATAAGACTCATGCATCTTACCCTTTATACTAAACCTAATGCATATATGCATTAATACTAAACCTAATCCGACTTAGGCTTTAGCCTAATGCTAATCCATCTTAGGCATTAGCTCATAAGCTCATCCACCTTAGTGTTAGTACCTAATGCTTGCAACTTGGGTTTTCTTCACATATACAAGTTTCAGAAGCCTAACTTTCCTATCAAGGCCATACTAGGCCTCATGCATACATTTTATATGTGGCCTCACATACATACTCTTGCGCTCAACAACTACATACATATTCTCATGCTCAGCAACATACACTTATTTCTACAAAACATATATATGCTCAGCAACATACAATTATTTTTACAAAACAACCATGTTAATGCAAATTGGCCATATTAAACACATTATTTCTTATAAATAAAATAAATACATATTTTATTTTAATTTGGTCTTGTTAGACTCATCAGGCTAGTCAAGCAAGACAAGTTTTTAGTCAAAAGATTAAGCAAGTCTCATTCGACTTAACATTATTAGTAGTGCTTAATACTACAAAATTTACACGAGACATCAAATGTCACAAAATGGGGGGATATTCTCTAGGGTATTGGTCTGGCGGTCTACGACACGTGGTGCAGCAATGCATCCACTAAAGAGAAAAACTCTAGAAAGCTTGATCAGCAGTTGAGTAGGAAGTGGTAGGTTAAACAACCGTCCATTCAACCTCAGACAGAGTGAGGAGCAGTTGTCAACACTTTTTCCACCTTCTCAACTTCACCACTAATCAACCATCGACATTTTCTTTCAGAGAGGAGGTCATATAAACGGTTACAATAGCTATGATTAAACAGAGAACAATTCTAAGTTTTACTCTAAAACAAGTCTGAATTGGACACGACATTACAACAAGTCTGACACAGAATAACATAATCGAACAACCTTGATCTTTCATACAATCTTCTCATACACAGAGAAATTGTTCATCCTTATTCACACCAATTACATCTTATTGAGTCTGATACTCTGACCTCAATCTTTTTCTCGCTTCCCTCCTTAAGACCAACCCTTATCCTTCTCATTTGTGACTAAAGCAAGACTAGAACGACAATTTTGCTTGGTTTAGGCCAGGATTGTACAGATTGACCTCTCGAATCTAAACAAAGTACTTCAACAGTACAAATATTTAAAGATTAGACGAATTATCACCTGTTCACCCTACTTTTCCAAATGTACCCTCTTAATTCACTTTCCCTACAAACATTAGGTTACGGTCGTCCAACGGATCCTATCGATTAGTATTTTCGTACGGGTAAAATAATTTCATACAAGTATCTTTTATTGTTTGTGAAACTATGATTAATCATTTTGGTCTAACGTATTTACAAAAACTAACCCAGGCAGATGTTATAGAGATATTAAATCAAAACCAAAATAAGGGATTTCCAGGAATGCTAGGAAGTTTTCACTTCATGCTTTTGGTGTTGAAGGGATGTCATGTTTATTGGTTCGGTCAGTACAATGTCATTACCCAAAACCAACTGTTATTTTGGAAGCTTTCGCTAATTATGTTTCTTGGATATATCATGCTTTTTTTCCTCTGTCGTGTTCACAAAATGATATAAATGTTAGATACAAATCTCCTATGTTTGAAGGCCTCAAATATGAAATTAGCTCAAAATATAAGTTTAAATATCAATGGGAATCAACGCACCGGGTATTATCTTGCGGATGGAATCTATCCTAAATGGTCTACCTTAGTTAAAGTGTACCTTCATACCCCCGAAGGCGAAGTAGGTCGCTCAATGAAGTATTTTAACACGCAACAAATGAAATTGATAAAGGTTATGGAATGGGCTTTTAGAATTCTGAAGCGGAAGTTTGTTGTCATTTGTGGACCATATCGTGGTTTAAGTGCTCGTGAAATGCACAAGACTATGCTGACATGCATAATTATGCATAACATGATAATTTAGGAAACCTGACGTAATATGAATTGAACTAACCACCCCGATGAAAATTTGAGGCATGAGGTTCGACCAACAAAAAGGGTACCTGCAAGGAACTATACACAAATGACTAATCACATTCAGAACCAAATTTTGTATGATAGATTAATACAAAATCTGACTGCGAATCTTTTGGCCCAGTTTGAAAGATCGGGCGGGCTTATTTAAAGTTATGTTTTTTAAAGTTAATTTCAAGTAATTTGTCGTTTTAAGTTTTTAATTTATGTATTAATTTCAAGTAATGAATAAACTAATCGGAATGGATCCTTTGACTTAAATTCCATGACTCAACTTTTTACTTAATTTTCCCACCATTAGATGTAAGTAGATGGATGTTTGATTATACTTCCCTTGTTTTTTAAAATCTCATCTTAATCTTGACCATCCATCCACTTAAATCCGATGGTGAATAAATTAAGTAAAATATAAGTCATGAGGTTTAATTCAGGGATCTTCTCCCTAAACTAATTTCAAGGAATTTATTAAAGTTTTTATTTTGTGTAATATTTTTTTGAATTGGAATTATATAATATGGATGACGTGGAGTGCAACAACTATTTTCTAACCGTTGGCGATAAACACTTGAACAAGCGACAAAGACTTAGCCACCAACGGGCAACGAATCCCAATTCATCCCATATATATCCAGCCTTCCCCAAGATAAATCATACCTTCCATAAAACTTTTATACAAACTCTCACTCTAATTTCCTGAAATATGGCTCAACCCAAGTTTACTCAGAAAGAAGATTCATCTCTTTGCAGAAACTATATAGTGTGTTATCTGGCCATGGGTGCATAACGACGAAAAAATGGTTTTGTGAGTCTGAGTCATTGGACGAGCATTCATTAAAACTTTTACGCTGACACTTGTACTCTTATAACTATAATATAGTATTGTTGTTTCTACGATTCCAAAAAAAAAAAAAAAACAAGTAACATAATTTATAATTTTAGTTAGGATTGTCAATCAATATCGACTTAGGGGTGAAACCAGCAATGAGATTAAATCAAGATTTTTTAGGAAATGGCGAAGATGGAAAGGAAAAAATTTTAATTAAAAAGCTTGTTTCCACATCCTTAAGGAGTTCCTCATAACCCGATTGTTAATGTGTTTCCGCTTTTTTTAGGTAATGTGTATTTCAAGTAGTGTAAAATCAATAACTTCATCGAAAACAAACAATTATGTTTAAACTAAATAACTATTACATCTTAATTACTAAACTATTAAATTAACTAACTATTACATTAACCAAGAAAACCAAGAAACTGAACCTCATTATTATCTTCATCAATTGAGTTTTTAGGTTGCAATTGTTGTTTTTCCACCTGCCTTCTTAACTTGTTATATTTCATTTTCCATATTTCATTTTTGAATGGCATTCATTGTTATGGTATCCATATAAAGAATTTCATGCTTGTCATAATGGTTAATAAATTGTTCTTATGAAAGATGACTTTTTTTCAACTCCTTATTCACAAACTCTTGGTCAACTGATATATGTTTCTCGGTTTTTCGTTGATGATTCATAAACTCGGACATGTTAAAATATTCGTACCTTCTTGGGCTAATTTTCTAGCTAATTTTGTTGCGGTTCTTCCTAAAAAAAAAATTGATTGTTGTTATTAGCTGCATTAAGATCAAAATTAGGATATTTTGGGTTATCTGATAAAGAAACGGTGAACTGGGACTTGTATATGGTGTAGAGGTTGAAGGAGAATATGGTGATCTTTCATGAACTTGTTGCATATTTGATAAAAAACAATGGATTATATTTGGGCAACACTTTTAAGATATGGTAACAACTTTCATGTTCAAATTGTTGATCGTGTTTGTGGTGCCAGTCCGACGACACTTTCGATCATGTAATTTGCAAAAAAAAAATTATAAATATAATATACAAATTGAATAATTTTTTTTAAAATGGAAATTTAATATAATTTTCTAGATCAAGTTCGACTTGAACACCCGTTTTAACACGAATGTTTTGCATGACATGAGCAACATATAAGGCTACTCATTTATTTATTTTTTGGAACCTGAAAACCCCTCCATAACACGACTATATATGTTAATTTTTTCATCTTTAAATTTATGAAATATGTTATCCCATAAGGTGCTGCTTGTTTGAAATGCACCGTTGATACTATCCTCTGTAAAATGAATATAATTTTTACAGTCCAGTTTCACGCAACTGTTGCAGTTTTGATAAAAATATCAGTTTGTATCAGTTTCATAATATCACTTTTCATACTTGTTATTAATACAAGTTTTTGAATTTTTACAATCCTGAATAATTACCCATTGAGTTGTCTCTTAGGGTTCAGATCTACAGTTCCTTGATAACCCAAGTTCAAGAAAAGAAAGATCTGGTTCGACAAAAGCGAAAAATCTTTGGCCAAAACCAATTCTCCATGAAACTAGTAGCTCATTAAGTTGATGTTCAGAAAGTGGTACCAGGGTTGCTTGAGATGTCTTTCAAAATCAAGTAAAAGTTGTCTCCGAAAAAACCAAGTTTCATCCGGCTGAGATCCGGAGAAGTACTCCAAGTTGCGTCAATAGAGATATCATTTTACAAAGAGTTAATTTCAGTACGATCGTTTTAACCTAGTATTTTTTGTTGGTATGTTCTTTTCCAAGAAAACCAATGGAGAAGAAGACACGTGGAAAGCAACAAGTACTAAATATTGGAGAAAATGAGATTTAATAAAAGGGTTTTGGTCTTATTGTGGATTGATCTTAGGACCTAAGAGCATCTCCAACGGCACGAGCATACCAAAGAGCATAACCCAAATTTGTTTTCTCTTTGGTCCACCCATAACACAACGGTTTTCGATTAAAATATGCTCATACGCTCTTCTAACCAGACGTTTGTTATTGGGCGTAAAAATTCTAGCTGAACGTTAGATGGAACGGACGTCTTGCTGGTGTAACGCATTGGTGTTGAGCGTAGATTTGGATAACGCTTCATTTTAGACGCTACACTAAGAAACGCCTGGAACCAGACATACTTCTATTGGAACGTTGCAGACTCATACACTGTCTTAACCAAACGTATGTTTAAGCGTCAACACCAAGTAGCGTCTCTTATCCAAGCGTAGTCATATGAGAACGTATGGAAATTGAGCGTTGTCTTGTGTAGACGTTTTGGCACAGACGTCCTCCCACAAAAACGCCGCAATCAAAAACGTCCTCCCACAACGACGCTTGGTCCTGAAACGTAACCGTGTATGGATGTCGGGCCGCGAAACGTCCTCTTGGAAGAACGTCCAACAATAAGAAAATATGAAACTGAAAATGATGATACCAAACAAAGCTAAATTATCCTTTGGAAGAGCGTCCAACTTAACCTTGCTTGGGAAATGATGATACCAAACAAGGGAACGTTTGGTTCTTTGGCTTTTTGTTCTTTGGCGTCCAACGTAACCTTGCTTGGGAAATGATGATACCAAACAGGGGAACATTTGGTTCTTTGGCGTCGGCATAAGAGGACGTCTGGTTTATGGTGCTATTTTAGGGGAACGTTTGATTCAGGCGTACATTTGGGTTATGCTTCTTCATTGAGCGTTGTGTTAGTGTAGCGTTACATCAGAAGCATTCTTGTGTGGTCGTTTCATCAGGCGTCGCTCAACTCCTACGTCCGTGTTTGAGAACGCTATCTTACGAGAACGTCTGGGTTCGAACGTCTTCTTAACATAACGGTTTATTGTTTACGCTACACCTGAGGAGCGTGCGAGTGTATATACGTTTGGTCCAGTTTTGAGACCAAATTTGTTCTCGAACAGTGTTTTTTCTGGACCAAATACCATTTAAACTCGCCCGTTGTGCCTTAAATTTGGCGACCAAAGACCAAATATATGGTTTGGTCTTTGGTCTGGTCGTCCGTTAGAGTTGCTCTAAGGGTCTATATGGATACTTGCTCATTTTCATGAGTGAATAAAAGAGATAGCATTAGTTCACATTGGGTAATAATAAAGATGGATACCACCATATAACTAAGAAGCTTAATTATCTATATAGGTGGGAGGGCACGGGCATTCAAATCATGATTGAGCTTACTTATACTTAGGGATTATGCACGTGTGGTAGACTTGCTTGGGCTTACTGATACCTTGGGTTTGTGCGCGTGTAGTAGACTTACCTTGGGGTTTGTACACGTGTCAATCAAGATGAAAATTTTTGATAAAAATATTTTTTTAATTTTCTTTCGGATTTATTTTCTTACTGGTTTTCTTGATTGGGGGCGTATGATTTGGGGTGGGATAATTTTCTTACCAGATTTTCTTCTTCGATGTCAAAGATTTGAACAGTGTGATCACTTCAATCATAATGTCGATTAGGATCATCAAACATAAAGTTAAAAGACTTTAAATTCTAAGAAAACTTTAATGGGTATTTCAATTTCTAAGAGAAAAAAAAAAACAAAGGATTAAATACCATTAAGAAAGAAAGAGAAACATGATTAAATTCATTAAGTATATGTGAATGCTATAGATCATCCAGTCTTGGCATGGCAGCTAAATCATCTCCATTAATCTCTCTGTTTAATCTGATCTCCTTGTGCCTTTATCAAATGTCGCAACGTATTCAGAGTTACCATAAAAAGACCTGGTTTTGTGCAGATAAGCACCGTTAGGTTACGATCTCCTCCTTACTGTTGTATCTCTTTCGCAAAAGCTTCGCGGTTATCGTAATCCAACTCCAGCGAGCTTTCAAAAGTCTGTATCTCACCACTAATCTTATGTTTTGTCATCTGATTGTAAGTTTTCCACTCATCTTCTGCTAAAAGATCTACAAATTTCATGCCTTGACTTATACAATAATCATCTTTTTCTCTTAGTTTCTCAGTTTCAACATAATCATTCCAAGCTGATAGATAGATCCCCATTGCTCCTTGTCCTCTTCGTGATCACACAATTTCGAACAAACAAGAAAAACACTATGACCAATAAAACAATAAACTCTCTACTATTTATACTGGTGACTTCATTCCCTTAAGAAATAGAAGATGTAAACCTATTATGGTTAGGAAACCTCCTTGGGAGCGAACCGTGAGTAAGAAACCTAAAGAGAGCGGACCAAATCCTGACCGTGAGAACTTGCTGTTTGGCTGGAAATGTATGGAAAACTCGTTAACTTGCTGTTCACGAAAAAGCATGTGGGAGTCATCAACCTTGGATGCTGCATTCTTTAAAGAAACATGTAAATTAGGAATTGGTCTAATTTGGTTTTACAGGTGTCTGCCATGGAGTTAGATGCAACCCCATAACAGCAATAGAGGCGGAACAAGCAGAAGCACTAGCATTACTGATTGATAGGAGATTGCAACAATGTTGGGCAGGCAGCAAATGGAGATTGCATTTATATACTTAATCATTTCGATTCTTGGACATGCTCTTTTGTTAAAAAAGAAGCGAATAACGTAGCACATACAACTGCACACTACTCTATTGAGTTATTAGGAAAAACAGATTGGCACGAATCCTTCCCATTAAGGATTGAGGAATGGATTCAAGCAGATTGCTCCGCTTCTTAATCATCAATAAAATCCATTTTCTATTAAAAAAAAAGATACATATACTCATTGACGACCAGTAACTAAGTGAACACTGTTTAAAACTCTATAGCCTCAAAAAATCCGGAAGTAAAAACATTTATAAACCTTCAGATTCTTCAACCTTTTCCTCCACGATGATAACATTTTATTGCTCAGTAATATCTTCCATGGACCATGGCCCTGGGTCATTCAATCACCATGCCTATCTGTACATACCACCTATCACTATGTATGACTTCCCAAATGATATCATCAGGACCCCTTCATCGTGCAGAAGGTTCCACCTTGGATATGAGTATGAAAATATCATAACTCGACTCAGCCTGGGAGCATCCCAGACCATAAGCCCCTAGGGAGACTATCAATAAAATCAGTGAAATCGAAAGAAAAAAGGAGAAAGATAAGTCACGATGTGAATAAACTTACCAAGCTTTGGCCCAAAAGATTTTTGCCGAAACCTTGGCGTTCGCACTGGGAACAGTTCAACTTCACTTCCAAGAAGTCAGTATTACGATGGAATAAAACCTGTGGAGATTCTTCTTCGTTTAATTGCAATTCAACACTGCATATTAAAAACAATACCAAAATCAGAATCCTAGACATTTATAAATTTGAAGGTCATATAATTAGTTAGTATACTGACCCTGTGTCTGTACACTTGTAATAATGGTTTCGTGGGTATGACGAGAATATCAGGTCATCACCCTGCACAGAAAATGTACATATCACTTGTTTTTGCTTTGATTTCTTAATCATATTGGTAGCAGCTAGAATTAACATATAAGCAGCTTATAGTTGTACCTGCAGTAGTGCATATGCTCGGACGCTGCAATGTAGCCCTTACACAGCTTACACCTGTAAAATGGAAACAAAGACATCATCTTGATAAACAAAGTGTCTGTTACGTTTTCCACTGTGTTTCACACAACTCCTCTTCCTTTGTATTCTTGCACGGTGGTATCATATTTGAGGTTGGAACTACCAGGCTTCCATGTAAGCCTCCACCAGTCGAAACCGTGGAAAGAGTACCAGATGGACCCTTCAACTCACACTCTGACGAATAGCCACTTTCGAAGAATGCCCTCTGTTTCGTCACCGTACCCTTAAACAAAGGAACAAATTGAGCCCCAAACCAACCTCCCACATCCCTTTCATGTTGGACTGACCCGAATACGATGCCAATATCAGCTTTAAGAAGGCATAGCAAGTCTTCCACTGAGTAACCAATATAAAAAGTCACATGCGGCTTGCAATGTTCCCTTTCATACTTCTGAATTGCGCCATTGAAATATGTAAGTTTTTCTGAAGGAGACAGCACCATTCTACGAGTTAGATACCCGTTTCGTAGTCAAACTCATTTAGGTTCAACTTATCTGATTCACCTATTCAACAACACATAGATTTAGCTCACAAGATACACTCAATTCAGGAATGTAAACCTTAACATGAAAAGAGAATGTTAGAACTTATAAAGGCAAAAGGTTCAAAACAGAATTATAACAAGCACTAACCATAATATGAAAAACAAAAATTTGATCTCACTAAATAGTTTTGTAACACAACAACGTAATATTCCAATTTCTGGAAGTCATGTTAAAGGAGAGAAAGGTCAGACCACTACCTATACCAAAGAAAAAAAAAACAGAATAGGTTATGAACCTGGGTGACAACACATTTCCATTTAGGTTCAACTTGACTGATTCACCTATTCAACAACACACAGATTTAGCTCAAAAGATACACTTATACAGACAAATTCAGGAATGAAACCTTACCACGAAAAGAGATGTTAGAACTTATAAAGGCAAAAGGTTCAAAACAGAATTATAACAAGCACTAAATCCTATATCTGGCACCTTTTTTCACGACCATAAATTTGAAAAGCAAAAATTTGAGCTCACTAAATAGATTTATAACACAACAAAGTAGACTCCAATTTCTGGAACTCATGCTAAAGGAGAGAGAGGTCAGATCACTACCTAAAGCAAAGAAAAAAATAAGAATAGGTTATGAACCTGGGTAACAACGACATGGCCCAAAGTGCTGTACTCGGTGTCGTACAAGGTACTTTGACACGACAACTGAAGAAGGACAGAACACTACCTAAAGCATAGAAAAAAATAGAATATGGTTATGAACCAGGGTACAGCGACATGGCCCAAAGTGCTGATACTCGGTGTCATGTACGGTACTTTTGGCACGACAACTGAAAAAACTAGGAAACAGAGACATGGTGTATACATCATATGTAAGTAGTTTAACATAGATATATAAGATAGTGAACTTAGTCATAGAAGGATGAGAGCAGAGATTTAGCAAACTAAATGCATATAAGAAACCATTACTAAAGCATAAAAGAAACCAGAATAGGATATAAACATATATTCAGTGAGACTTTTTATAAATAGAGATCAGCACCAACCTAAAAGTGCTGACCTCATTAGATCCTCACACCAACATGAAATCACATGGACTGATGCATTCGGTACTTTGTTTCTAAAAATCTTTTCAAAAAAATTCACACAACCATAATAGAGACGCATATTTTTCCCAGAGGACTGCATTGGCGATAAGCTTAGACCCTTCAGGACACCCGCCTGAACTATTCTTGGAATTCGATTTTCCCTAATAACCGAGAGCTGCTCAAGTACTTTGCAAATACCGTCGTAGTCAAATCCCACAGCTGCACAAACAAACAATATAGAAGGCTAATGTTTACTTTGTTCCAGTATAAACCTAGACACTTAAACCACACTACATATTTCAAAGTGATAAAGATCTCTTACCTAACGCAATGGTCAGAATTTTCAGTAACCATTCATCAAGCTCCCTCTTATCAAATACAGCAATAGCATCCCATGCTTTTCTCAAATCTGCACGTGACATTTGAAGATGTGTGTTCCCTAGACGAGGCCTTCGACCGGGACGAGGAGGCAGCCCAACCATTGACTTCTTTTTGGCAGTTGACAATGTGATTTGTTCTAACCCTTGCAAAGAATTCACAGCTGTGCATGTAAAGTCAAAAACAGAAAATAGCAGGAGATGCTCCTCATGGTTATGCATGAGTGATGCAGGGATGAGCTTAGTGGGTACAGACAGGCTAGAATAGAAAAACTCAGGGCTTCACACTCTTCATCCATCAAAGAGTTGCTTAGCCGATTAAGTAACTCCTCAGTTTGCAGAGTTGAGGCCTGAACAGAAAAGCCAGAAGTTTAATAATCCAGTTATCACATCATATCTAATTCAAAGAAAGTGATTGAATGTGAAAACTCTAAAGGATCAATATCTGAAAATCAGCATACCTAAAAATTCATCAGAGGAGTATCTAAGAATCCACAAATTGAATTGGCGAGGTCGTTTATTAGGTGTAATGACTGGCTTAATAAGCTTAGCAAGTGTGGCAGAGAGACGCACACATGGCGTTGCAGCACTAAGAACATGAGCAGCAATTTTCAACCTCTCAGCTGGGGTCGGAATTCAAGATGTACCATATCTAGATTACCAGACGTAGTGGCTAACAAGAACTCAACGTATTTGGCTGTCATAGAGTGCTGAGTGGTATCTGCTGTAGGGGCTAAATCACATTCCTGAAATGAAGAGGTTCTCTTCACATTATTAAACATATAGTGATAATTTATCAAAATGGAATAATGCGTTAAAAGAATCTTAGGCACTGCTCGTATAAGATATAATACCAGGTATCACCTTAAACTCAGATGATAGAGTTTATATGTAGCCGATGTTTAAATAAATATCCTCGAGGCTCAGCTTTCGGCACATAAGCATTTTGGTTTCAGGCGTACACTTTTGATCTTAAAAGAGGCCAAAACATGAGTCTTGAGGGGGTTTTATTCTTAAAGGATTTACAATAAACCCTACGTATAACTACAACTTAAAGTGTCGAAGTGTAAAGAAAAAAAGGTGAAGGCTGCAGCATGCAAACAGTAGTAACTAAGTATGTTTAGTTTATAAGCGTATACTGTTGGGTTTTGTATATTGTGTCTTATTGACTTTCATGATTTGTTAATATGCATAATCTATGAGTTATGTATATCAGTTACTTAGTTACCAAGCACAATTCTATGTGTCGCCTGTACAATTGCACATCATCTAGGTTTAGAGGTGCACTGTATATTAAAATTAGAAGAAAAGATGTGAGGAAGTGTTACTACAAGAGTGAACAATTCTAGATATTAAGATTGAGCTTCGGGTGTCATTCCTGAGATAGACAACATATGTCACACGACCTTGTCCGAGTTTAAACCCCACAAAACTCCACAATTGATAGGCCTATATCAGCCTAATTTGAAGCTACTCAGGAAGTCTTGGCATCTGACAAGGAGAACAAGGTAAAGACTAACTTTACCCTGGATATCCCAGTGTTTCTCTTAGCAAACGTGATACCAGTAAGTATCTCTGTTCATGTAAAGAAACTAAATGGTACTTACAAAACAACAAAGAAAACAACCAACTGACTAGAAGCTACTCTATGATCATACCCTAACCTAACAAATATCTTATTCATGATATTCTTGCAAAAAAACTGAATTCATGTTATAAACTTACTTGGATGAATGTAGCATGCCATTGGAGTTCTTGTGTTATAAGATTCCTCCTTTCCAAGATTGAATCATGAAGATCAGCATGCTGATCCTCTAAAGATTCTAACACTATATTATAACTGAAGATAAGTACCAAAAACAACATTCAATTAAACAAGAAACTTGAAACATAAAATTCAGACAAAACCTAAGATGATAAAGAAACTCACGCTTGTGGAAAAACAATTAAGAAATGACCCCATTGATTGATGTAATGATGAAAGTCTCCCTTATGTAAATCTCCAGAATCCAAACAAACATTCAGAGGTGAGTACAAGCAACACACTGCTTCTTCGTAACAATTTCCCCAACATGATTGTGAGAATGTATGAACCATTTCTTTTTTGATGATTCTGATCAATGGAGTAGTAATCAATCACACCATGAGAAGAAGAAGAAGAAACTAGGGTTTCATGATGAGTTTGGAGAACTAATTCAGACAATGAGAGCAAGAATGAAACAAAGAAAGAGAAAAGAGAGAGTTCTACTCAGTTGACGTGATGGACTATTTATAGTTTGTTGTAAACAAGCTCTAGCAGTACGTTGTAAGTCACTAGGAATTCACCGTATTTAACAAAAATACAGGCAGCATATTAGAATATCGAAACGGTACGGTCAATCATGAGCAACTTACCTGAGTTTTTTTTGCTTATTTCCACTACCCTGTGCACTTGGCATCCGCACCAGAAGCGTGTAAATCGTTACATTGCTCAGTAAACGATGGTTGAAATTGAACGATGGCTTGCTAAGAAGGGTAGGAGTAGGAAGGATAACAACAATTCACATTTAGAATGGATTGTGAGAATAGTACACAATCCATTCCTTAAGTTGCATACATTTAGAAAACCCATTTAACCCCTTGCTATTTCATGTCTTAGAACTACCAAGAAACAATTCACATACAGTAAACTACAGCGTATTCCATTCGATTCCATTTGTTAATATATTCTTTCTCAAGAACATAAACAAACCCAACGAATAAAGAATGGCATTCCAAATTTTTGTATCTTACGTTGTTAATTCTTAAGTTCTAAATGCTCGTCATGAAGCTATTAATTCTAATCAGCTTTACATAGCTTGCTTAGAGAAGTAAGCTTCAAAATACGATTCTGCAAACATAAAAAAATTCAGATGTTTAATAATCAAGCAATAAAAAATTTATCAAAATAATTCACTAATTATATGATTTGAAGCATTATAAACCTTTGACCAAGGTTGTTTATAGGATTAATAAGATTTCATGTAAAATTGATGAAGAACCAAATCTAGGGCAAAATATTCAAAGGAATCGGTTTTGTTAGATTTTGGGATGGATATGTAGATTATGATCTACTGATAACAAATCTCAAACTAATTTTAGGTTATCGATTAACCCTATAAGAATTTTTAGAAATTGTTGATGTTCAGAGAATGAGATTACTCATTCAAATTCATCAAAACAGATTTAGAGGTGAGATACTTATCTTGTTCAACGGTTTTGAAGGTGAAATCCTCGAGCGTTGTTCGAGTTTCTTCAAAAAACTAGTCGCTAAGAATTGGTCATAATGAACGGGTGTTGGATACAAGATGAGTACCGCCCAATGTAGTCAATCTCGGATCTCGGTCGCGTTGCGGCCGGGACCTTGACACCTTGACACCTTGATCTCGGGGAGATTATCGGTGAGATATCGGATAAATGTAAATGTTAGATTTATTTCAAATACAATACATAAACATAAATTTTAAGAAAGAAAAACAAATAATGAGTTAAACAACGAGCATATTACAACTCTAATTTCAAAGTTTAAGACCAAGTTTGACCAACTCTAATTAAACAACAAGCTATGTGCTGGAGACAAAAAAGAGATGGTCACTCAAGCAATAACACAAACATGTTATGTACCATTTTTCATTCACTACAGCTGCAGATTTTCATAACTTCTAAATTCTTTCTAGTTCTTGCAAAGATAAGTTTAAGATAAATCCATCATTCGGAAGCCATATATTCAATTCATTCATCAAACAAAAATAAGAATCAACCTAAACCAATTTTTCCTTTTAAAGCTATCATCCTACCTTCCTTGACTTGATTAGGTCTCAATTCGGGAAGAAGAAGAAGAACAATGCAGACAAGATTCGAAGTTTCGTGCATTCGAATCAAAGATAGAGGAGGGGTTAGATTATTGGCTCGGGTTGGTGATGGAATTCATCTAGAATTTTGGTAACATAAGTTAAATTTTTTTATAAATCAGATTTCGAGAGCCATGATGTCATTAGTAGCTTTGGGTCCAGCTTTTTTATCAAAAAAAAATCAAAGAAAAAAAAAAAAATCAAAAAAAAAATTCAATTTTTTTTTTTTTTCAAAAAAGAACTTTTGGATCCAATATCGGCCGAGATATGGGTGTCGCGGCCGAGATACGGGCGTCGCGGCCGAGATACGGGCGTCGCGGCCGATATTCGCGTTCAAATCGCGGGGAACGAGATCTCGAATATCGTCAAGAAAAATGATCGATACCTTGAAAACCGCCGCAATCTCGGCCGTAACGGCCGAAATTGACTACATTGGTACTGCCTACTGGTATGGTTATTTGAAGGTTGAATGATTGAAGATCATCTGTTGGTGCTAATTCATTCATAGGGTATTCTTTTTTACACCTCACGTGAGATCCATGGGAGTGACAAGTTAACTTGGTCAAGACTGAGGTGATCTTCACCTTATCAAAAAGTCAAAGTAACGGTTAAATTAACAGCCTAGTGAGTCTACGACCCAGACCTTAATTAGACTATAAATTTACCATCCTTTATAAAATACCTCTATAGTGATACGTGCTTTTTAATTTTACTTCTTAGCTTTTAGGGAAAAATGTTTGTACACCATTTCTTTTTCTTTTATATAAAAAACCCATAATTAAAAAACTAGATATACAGAGTCCAAAATTAGTTTTTCTAATTAGTTTCTCACTCATGTTTCCTATGGACTTGATTGGGCTTTTAAGTATTAATGCCTATGTTAAAACTAAATTAAAAATTATATTCATGTTAAAGTAATCTTTAAAAATTATCAAAGATTTTAAATTAAAAAAATATATTAAATTGATAATTAATTGAAACTTTTTGAAGTTATTCAAATCAAAGATATTAATTTTAGCTTTGAAATTTCTTCTTTCATCGAAGGAGTCGATTAACCCTGAAAATATTGTAACATCTAAGACTTTAGTGATTCACTTTCGTTATGGGTCCTCTAGATGATACTCACTTTCAATGTCAATACCACATCATGAAATTGACCAACCCTTAACAGGTCAGCAGAATTATGTTTAAGACTATTTGAGTTTCATTTATGGGTAGAGATATCCCAGGCTAAGACGATAATGAAGTGCTTAACCATAAATTAGAGATTGATATGTTGGAACCAAGACAAAACATAACCAAACTAAGTCCCTATTATTTATTTATGGCTTGAAAAAATTCGTAAATGCAACCTAGAAGTTGGACTAAAAAAATAGACTTTCAATACGAAGAAATGCACAGATAAGAGTTGTGTACATATTTAACTTTTATCTAATCATGTATGTAATTTCAAAAATTCAATTGTTGTCGATTTTCCGGAGAACCGCAAAATCCAAAATGCAACACCGTAACAACGAATCATAGAAGTTGCCAGATGCAAGAACGTGAACTGCAAGGATAATGTGAGTACTAAAAATCTACTCCAACACGTGGCAACAACGATAGTCGCTCAGCCTTCAAAATGATGGTCCATAGTACAAAGGAAGCCAACATCATGTCTTCCCGCAAGTCCCAGCAGCCATTTCAACTTAAGATAAAATCTAAGTCTGGCGCCAACTTAAGATTCGAATCCAACTTTGTAAAGCATGCACCACAAATCCGCAACAACAATCTCAAGCCCGCAACAGGAGCCCATTCCCGCACCATTCTCCCGCAACAACTTAAGCCCAGGTTCGCAGCCAACACTTGATTCGCAGCCCACTCTATCCAACAGACAAGCCTAGCAACTAACTAAACTTTTCATATCCGCACCATCTTGAATAGAATCATTCCCGCTCAAACTAAATAGTAATTGATCAAGTAAACATTTGATCAAATCATTCCCGCTCAAACTGTTCACGCTCAAACCATTCCCGCACCACTTTACCACTGTATTATGTCCGCACCCAATTTATATTTCATTCCCGCACAACATCACCTCAAGTTCGCAACCCAAGTCCGCAGACCAAGCCCACATCAAGATCCATTTCTTGCCCGCACCATTAGTTGCCCGCATCATTATTCGCCCGCACCATCATTTGCCCGCACCAAAATTGGATTGAGGTCATTTGAAGATAAATCAATATGGACACGTGGAGGACTCCTTCGACACATGGCGAGATGTGGTGTATTTTCTTTGACACATGGCGAACTGTGATGAATCTTCATCAACACATGATGGACTCCATCGACACGTGGCGGACTCCATCGACACGTGGCGGACTTTATTGACATATGGCAGAGGGGTATTTTTGGTAAATGTCATTTCTTTTACCCTTTAAATACAATTTTTGTGTTTAAGAAAAGGGGACTTTTTTTGGCTGATTCATTTATTCTGCTTCATTTCTACTATAATCCAAAAGATCAATAAGAACTTACAATTTTTATTAGCACAAATCATTGTCGAACCACGTTAAATCTTGTGTTGATTTTACTTTCATTTTTAATTTCATTTCTATCTTAAGTTTCATTTCTGGATTTTGGAACTTTTGGTTGTGATGATCATATTTTTGGTAATCACAATTTGGCGCTAGAAGGAGGGGTGTTTAAAGGATTTATCCTGCCTGTTGCAAGATTTACGAAGGATTCAGAAAAGTTTTCATTATCAAAAATCTTTGTATCTAATGTTAGAAGAATATACTTTTCATATCTTCTCATAAGTATTTACATGGTTTATATAACCTTGTGGCAGCAGGAACTGGATTACCGGTTGCAGCAGGAAGTGTGGTACCAGTTGCAGCAGGAAGGCAGGAGGCTGGAGGATCAGCCAGAGATGAGTCTTCGCACTGATGTCCCTGATGAAGAACAACTTCCGATGATGGTATGAGTGGTTGCGGATGAGGGTGCTGCTGGACTGGTATGGGCGGTGGTATCCAGGTATCTAAGAGTGTGGAAGATGTAGGCATGACGGAGTTAGCTAGTGTAGCATAAGGGAATTGATTTTCAACAAACTTAACGTGTCTGGACACATACATCTTTGAATTGGATGGATCTAAGCAGTAGTATGCACTTTGTGTGAGAGAATAGCCTAGGAAGATGCACGGAGTGGAGCGAGGCTCAAGCTTGTGGGAGGTGTACGGCCTGAGATATGGGTAGCATAGACAACCAAAGATTTTGAGCTTAGAGTAATTGGGGGTTGTGCGAAAAATTTTCTGATAAGGTGAGAAAAGATTCAGCGTGGGTGTTGGCATTCTGTTGATGAGATAAACGGCTGTGGCCAAGGCATAAGGCCAATAGGACAGTGGTAAGGAAGCATGGGAAAGAAGAGCAAGCCCTGTTTCAACTATGTGAAGATGTCTTCTTTCTGAGAAACCATTGTGTTCTGGTGTATGAGGTGTGGTGGTGAGATGAGAAATCCCGGAGGTGGAGAGAAAACTTCGAAGTCCGATGTATTCACCCCCATTGTCGGAGTATAAAGTTTTGATGGAGGTGCTGAAATAGTTTTCCACAAGTGCTTTGAATTTGACGAAGACTTGGGTAACATCTCATTTGTGATGTAGAGGGTAGAACCAGATGTACCTGGTGAAGTGATCAACAAAGATAACGTAGTGTTTGAACCCATTAGTGGATAGAACTGGAGAAGTCCACACATCAGAGAAAACAGTTTCAAGAGGTTGTGTAGAGACAATGGAAGATGATGAAAAAGGCAATTTGTGACTTTTATTACACATGCAAGAATTACATGATAAAGATGAAGACATCTTTGGTAGTTGGCCTAAGCTATTTTTAGAGACTATATGTTTTAGAATTGGATAGGCTGGGTGCCCAAGCCTATGATGCCAGCAAAAGGTATTAAGCTTGACGGTTGAGAAAGCAGCTTTAGGAAGAGGATGTGGCCACTCATAAACACCATCTTTAGTTGGTCCTGTCATCAGGGTTGCACCGGTGCAAAGATCCTTCACAAGAAAAGAGCAAGGTAAGAACTCTATGGAAACTTTGTTAGAGTTACAAAACTGAGAGATAGATATGAGGTTCTTTTGCATTGATGGTACACATAGAACATCATCCAAATGAAAACAAGCTATTGAGTTAGAAAGAGAAGTGGAACCAGTGTGAGAGATAGGTAGAGTGGTGCCATCGCCTATCATGATATCATCTTGGCCTACATAAGGTGAGTGCAGCGAGAGATTGGCCAGGTCCGAGGTGACATGGTGAGAAGCACCACTGTCCAAGAGCCAGGGAGAGTTTGTAGTAGCCCGAGTAGTTGTATTAGCCTGCGGCTGCCAAGGAGTGTTGTTTGGATTGGTACCTGACTGTGGAATAGGTATGATGCGAAAGGAGGGACATTGCTTGGCTGAATGCCCTTGTACCCGACAGATTTGGCAGAGACCAAGGTATGGTCTGATTTGCCGAGAAGAGGAGTGAACAGGTGCACCGGAGTAGACAGGAGGTTGCTGTGGATGTCTGAAAGTGCGCCGAACTTGTGGTGACTGGGTAGAGTTGCTGCACCAGTGGTGGTTGCTGGTTGAGGATGACGGAGGACGCCAGGGCCTGTTGAATCTGGTGCTAACATTGGCAGTGGCTGGAAAGTGATGATGTTCAGGTGATTCTGTGTGAAGAGAGGCTTCAAAGTTGAGGAGTTTTTCGTGAAGTTCTTCAAAGGTAATTGAGGTGTCTCTGGCTTGGACAGCCCTGACTAGTTCTTTGTAATCATCATTGAGTCCATCAAGAATCTTGTCGGTTACGTCTTCATCATCCATTGGTGCTCCAAGAAGAGCAAGATCATCAGCTTTTGTTTTTACGGATTGCATATATTCTGTGATGGTGAGAGATCCTTTCACAGTGTTTTTGAGTTGTTGTTTAACTTGTTTGATTCTTCCCCTGGATGGTTTTGCATATGTGTTTGCTAGAAGCTTCCAAGCCTGGCTGGATGTTTCGGCTTGTGCGATGAATGGAATAAGTGATGGTGAAAGTGAACCAACGATGGCATTCAGAATCAATTGATCCTGTCTGATCCATAAGGTGTTAGCTGGATTGGAAATAGTTGTTTGATCTTGAGTAATTTTGGCTGGTGGACAGGGAGTGGTGCCATCTATATATCCAATGAGATCATAACCAATGAAAAGTGTTTGGAATTGTAGCTTCCATGAAAGGTAATTGGTAGTGGTGAGTTTGAGAGGTGCTTGTGCAGTCACATTGATGCTGACAAGTGTTTTATCAGAGGAAAGTGTGTTGAAGGTTGCTGCCATGATGAACAGAGTGGTGCAGAGATGCAAGTGCTTGCTGCTGACTTGGTGCTGTGATTAATGGACTTGTGGTGGTTGTTATGGTCGTGAATTACAGCTGCTGTAGGTGCAAACTGGATGTAAGCAGGTGGTGATGCTGTGCAGGTGAGACGATGATGCAAACTGTGGATGTTGTGGATGTCGTGACGTCTGTGGCTTGCTGTTGGTGTACTTGCTGTTGGTGTGGATGCGAACTGCTGCTGCAGCTGTGGTGATGTAGGTTGCTGTGTAGTGAATTCAGGTGACTATGGTGATGGTATACAGTGGTGAAAGGGGTTGAAGATTGGAGAGGAGCAGACCCTCTGTTGGAGATGGAGGCAGCGACCACAGAGGATGCTATGGTGTTGTGAAGATAGTGCTGTATAGGTTGGAGATGCTCCTCTATGTTGAGATGAACGCAGTGGTGAGGGAGTCTGTTGGGTGTATGCAGGTGATGATGAAAGGTGCAGTAAGCTAGTTTTGAAAAAAAAAAATATGGATCAATGCTCTGATACCATGTTAGAAGAATATACTTTTCATATCTTCTCATAAGTATTTACATGGTTTATATAACCTTTTGATATACAATCAGATAAGGATAAAGACTCCTATATGTATAGGATTGATACACAAGATAAGGATACAAAAACAGAATCCTAGAAGGAGTAGGATATCTGCTTATCATCTAAACCCTTTTGAATTCAAACGAGTCTACATTTTCAATCAGTTTTAAATGATGAATTCTCTTTTTATTGATTTGATTTCATTTTCAAGCATTTCAGTGGGGAGATTGAAAACAAAAGGCTTTGAAGAAGTTTTCATAAAAACCTTGGCTTGTTCTTCAACAAAGATTTATTACTTATTCTAAAACTTTGATTCAAAATATTTTTTGCTTACAGATTTACAACAATCGAATCTTGCTTTAAAGACCCATCAAATGAATTTCGAAAATATTAAAGGTGAAAAATTCGATTAATTTGGGGATTTTTTCCCTGTAAACAAATCGAACAAAACTCCATTTTTTCTGTGATAAAGCAAGAGAGAAATTCTCTAAATTCCAGAAGAAGTAATTAATGCGGTGAACAACCCCTCTTCTTCAATTGGGATGTCAATGTGAAATTAGCACTTTAGTTGATGTCAACCCATTTCCTTCTCATTCCTGTGTGTTCTATGATTAGACCGAGTGATTGACTCAAAGGAGACAATAGTGTTAGAAAGTTGAATGGCTGTGATTTTAATAGGTTTTAGTGTCTATATTGAATTTAGAAAGTTGATTATCTCCTAAATTGAGTTTACAGGTTGAAGAGAAACTATACAAGCGTGAACATATAACAACAAAAGTACATTTCTGTCTATACAAAGAAACGCACATAAAGTGTTTGTGGAAAGGTTCTCCGGAATGAAGTTGTGGAAGCATTAGCAGTGAATAGAAAATCGACATGGATAGCAAAAATGAATGCCTATAAAAGATTGGGTTGGTCTGAAGAAGGATTTTGAATTACATTTCTGAATTGTGTATGAAAGTTTCCGAGAAACAGATAACATTGGATTTTTTGTTCAAGCTTGAAGAATAGGATTATACCGAGGTGGTCGGGTATCCAAATTTTAATCTGATGAACATGGTACTCATACTGCTTCCACTGCTGCTGGGAGGGTTTTCCGAAAAGTTGATTGATCAGTGGGAATTTTCAAATGATGGAGATATGGGACGGTGTTGAAAAGGACTGAAGCATTAATAGGACGGTCAGCAAAACCGGAAAGGGGGAAGATCCAACATGTGAAATTGGCAAAAGAAATCGTCATCAAGGGTCCAACTCTTCAAGATCCATACAGGAAGACAAGAATATGATCATAGACAAGGTAGAAGTTTTCAAGCGAGTTTCAAGTGCACAAGAAGAAGAGAAAGCTGAAACAGTAAAAGAAGAAGAAAAAACCAGAGGCTGATGTTGTTGAAGTTGCTGAAGTTGCTTCTAAAGTTGTAGAAGAAGTAGCTGCTGATGTTGAAGAAGTATCTGATAAAAAAACAATTGAAGAAATAATTGTGAAACCAGAACCAGAGCCAGAACCATCCACAAATTAGCAATGGCATTTGAGAAAGCTACTAGGAAAGATACAACAGACGATAACACCAAGCATGAACACCATGAAGAACCTAGAGTTGCAAAACTTGCTACCCATTTCGAATCTCTTGCTGAAAAGGCAACTCAACCTAACATACATCACAGTGATGAGTTATCTATGTTCGTTGATCGGGGACCAACACCATTTTTGCTTGATTGGGGGATTTGTTCTTTCGCAAGCATGTTCGTACTGCTCGAACTTAAACGCATCAGCAATACAAAGCAGAGAATTATCATTTCGCACACAAGCGAAAACACGAAGTTGCAGCAATAACCAAGATCAATGATGATTACAGCAATGACAAGGTCCTTGGAACAAAAGAGCAATTATCATGTAGAAAAGAAGAGGAGCAGCAGAAAATGTTGATAGAAAACAAGTAAAGAAAGACATCCATGAGAGATGGAAGGTACTCATATGTGGTTTAGCAAATGAGAAAAACTTAAACTTTGTTGCTTTATGCTCCGAGTCTACGGGTAGATCGAAGTGTGCAGTTTTATCTGTCTCAACTGAAGCCACAAAAAAAAGCATAACTTGTTTCTCTGGCTGTCACTCCATGCGTGGAGATCCCTGGTTCACCAGCCATTTCCTTTCACATAAAAAGATGAAAGTAGTCTAGCTAGCTAGATTCAGAGAGACAAGATGGTTGTCGACTCTGTTGGGGGCAAGATGAGAGATTCCATCAGTCAGTAAAATATGATCCATTACGCCGCATCTGTAAAAAAAAAGATCTCATGGAAGTTGAGAGTCCTGTCACATTAGAAAAATACCGCAGCAAAGAGAGTTCTTGTCATATATGGTCGTAGCTCTAAAGAATGAACCAAAAATGGGGGTTTAAGGAAGAAACAATCAGACCTTTTAGTTACTCTATATTTGAGAGTTCTACTGATGCACTCTGAATGCACTGAATCTATATTACTGTGGTGCATGCATTTGAGTGGTGCATTTGATGATCAACACGTGCCTTACCTCATCGATTAAAACTACAAAGACTCCAATAGTGTTCATCTACTGGAGTTCAACTTACAATCCATCTACCGGAGTTCAACTTATAAATCATCTACTGGAGTTTAACTTACAAATAATCTAGTGGGCTTGCCCGCACTGCTGTTCGAAAAGAAGCAGGAGCTCAGCTGTTTGTATCAAAACAACTACCCGCACCGCTGCAGATGCAAATTGGACTCATTTCATGGGAAGTCTCATCAGGGTATTAAAAGCGCTACATGATTCATTTCTTAGAAGTTCAAAAATGGTCTGGCTACTATGATCCGATTCAAGAATCCAAAAGAAATGATGCTCCGCAAGCTATATATCACAACACAAATAATGATCCGCAAGTAATGCAACACAAGAAATGCTCAGCAAGTAATCTTTCGCAAGCTTAGTCCCCACAATTACTTCCCAGAAATAAAATTTTACAGTATAGTCGAGATGACAGGTTCTCACAGGCATTGGCACGTATGAGAAAATCTGCGACTAATGACACCTGACACATGACCCGTCTCGAGATAACAGGCTCTTACAAGCATCAAACAAATATGCATCAAATGACGCCTAATGCAGGGCTTTTCTCGAGATGACAGGTTCACACACAGGCATTGGTTCGTATGTATAAATATGCGTCAAATGACACTTGATACATGACCCATCTCGATTATCACTTTCAATACTCTTTTGACAAACGTGACGAGAGGATATAAGATATTGTGGGACAAGGTTCGCGCCACTTGCGGGATCTGGATGGAGAAATTTTACGGCATCCATAAAACTCACAATATCACAAAATCATATTACTTCTAAACCCTCAATGCAATCGTACAGTGATTTACGCTCATGCTAGGTAAATCATATCAAATGCATTTTCTCTTGGAAATCCAAATAAATATCTATGACGGTAGGATTTTCCACCACAAGGGTGCCTAGCATGACATTAATCATTTTACCAGGTGTTCTCCACTTCAAGAAGTGCTCGCAATCAGCAATATAATTGTACATCAAATTGGTTTCATATTAGGTAAAGCTGTAAGCATATCCTCTCAAAGAAAGTCCATGTCTATGAGTGTATGACTATTGGATTTTCGCTAGTAGGGGTGCCTAACATGATAATTAATTGCTGTAATTCTCCATTTTAGGGGACTTTCGGGACCACATCATAATTTCCTCCTGCCCAGAGAGAAGTTAGACATGTATTATTCCCATAATACAACCCAGGGTGCAAAAATTCTTTGCGCTTGATCACACTCATTCAATGAACTAACAATCAGTATATATATCTATATACAAAATTTTGTTTTGCAGAGACAAAAGTTCAAGATAACATGGAAATGCAATTACCACCAAATTATAATACGAGCAGGATATGAAAATATTTTCTTAAGAATTATTCTCCGAACAAATCTTAAGAAAAGAGGGCAGATTGTGAGTACTGAAAATCTACTCCAACACGTGGCAACAACGATAGTCGCCCAGCTTCCAAAATGATAGTCCGTAGTACAAAGGAAGCAATACTAAGTGATATGTCTACAACACCACAGCACCAACTCACATTAACACAGCCCACCAACATCATCTCTTCCCGCAAGTCCCAGCAGCCATTTCAACTTAAGACAAAATCTAAGTCTGGTGCCAACTTAAGATTCGAATCCAACTTTGTAAAGCATGCACCACAAATCCGCAGCAACAATCTCAAGCCCGCAACAGGAGCCCATTCCCGCACCATACTCCCGCAGCAACTTAAGCCCAGGTTCGTAGCCAACACGTGATTCGAAGCCCACTCTATCCAAACTTAATAGTAATTGATCAAGTAAACATTTGACCAAATCATTCCCGCTCAAACTGTTCACGCTCAAACCATTCCCGCACCACTTTACCACTTTACCACTGTATTATGTCCGCACCCAATTTATATTTCATTTCCGCACAGCATCACCTCAAGTTCGCAACCCAAGTCCGCAGCCCAAGCCCGCAGCAAGAGCCATTTCTTGCCCCATCATTATTTGCCCGCATTATAATTTGCCCGCACCAATTGCCCGCACCATCATTTGCCGGTATCGAAATTGGATTGAGGCCATTTGAATATAAGATCATTATGGACACGTGGAGGACTCCTTCGACGCATGACGAGATATGGTGTATTTTCTTCGACACATGACGAACTGTGATGAATCTTCATCAACACGTGACGGACTCCATTGCCATGTGGCGGACTTTATTGACATGTGGTAAAGGAACATTTTTGGTAAATGTCATTTCTTTTACAACATTAATACTATTAACAAAAGATAAACATATTAATAATGACTGACCAAGCAAAATGTTTTCTCTGAGTTATATTTAAAAAGAAAAGAGGGAATCGTTGTTTAACTCATCTTCAATTCTACATATTCATCAAAATTGATACTTAATATTCTTTATTTAGTTGATTTTGAATTAAGTGTTAAATTACGATCAACAATTCCTCATTTTATGCTATGTGATAATTATGCATGGGATAGTTTACCATCTCCAGCATCGACAGGAAGCTCTGGCAAAAACACCTCTTTTACTTGGCAAGTACAAATGAAGCAATCTGCATAGTACAATAGTATTAAAGAGAAGAACATTTACTGAGCATATTATATACCATAAGCATTTGATTGATTGAAGTGGACCAACTGACATAATAATAAAGCAGCAACCATACATTGCAGGTAAGAACATGATCAGGCGTTCAAGAAGGCAGGAAAATATACTACCTACAATTTTTTCAAAAAAAGAAAAGAAAAACAGAACTAGGGTATTCTTTGAGCTAGATGACTTAAAAAGACACTCATTAAAGAACATTTCTTCCACTGCATCATCAAGACCTATTGTTGCAGCTTCTAAAGCGTTACCACTAACACTTTCTTATGATATGTAAAAGTGGAACTTATAATAAGAAAGACTTTTATAAAAATCCATTTTTTTTCCTTTCTAAAAAAATGATGAAATTCTTCCAATGAATTAAACTGATTGCAAACAGCTGATGAACATCTCATTTGTCTCCAAACAATGCCCACACAATTGTGGGGGTATATTGGATGTTTGTTTCTAAAATTTTCTAATTGCCCAAACAAAGAATACAACCAAAAGCAATTTAGTACCAAAACTACTACTGGACTTAACTTTGTTGAAACCATAAGCTCGATAATGTTCTAGTAAAGCTTATAGTAGGTCAACAACACCTGCTTTACAATTGCAACAACAAAATTTATAGAAATCAGTACAGTCTCTGCATGATAGATACTTGATTATAAATTTTGAAATGGTATTTCTAAACCCCGATAGCAATGTTTTTCTAAACAAAAGAAACTGGTGAAGAGAACATTTTTTAGACATTGTTGAATCTCATGCTCAGATGTCTAGACATCATTCTTAACTTAATTAGATATTCTTAAACATCACTTTAGGCTTTTGAATTGTTGTGCTACAGAGTTAAGTCGAACAATATCATCAATATTTACATTTTAGATATAAAGAACTCTACCTTTGTTGATCAAAGTTACTAAAACAGAAGATTCACTTCAATCAATATTCTAGCCTTGCACACCACACTTCTTCAAGCTGATTTAGTATCACCGACAATAATTCATTTTCCTTGATGCAATAACCACGTAGTCATTGTCATTGACCTTTCAAGACAATTTAGAAAAGAAAAATGATTACAATTTACAACTTATAAAAGAAGAAAAAAAAATGTTGATATCATCTGTATAAAAGATCAAGTTAAACACACTTTTTGGAACTGTCCATAAAAAATGACATCAAGACCAAGATAAGCACCAATATAGTTGAGCAAATTCATAATACCCTCTGCACCTAATAGTACATAGCAGGATAGTAGCCATGATATGATAAGATCATCATAACGCACTAATTCTATGAACTACAATCAATTATGCAAATAAAAATTTAAAACATAAATCATGAACTTACCACAATAAATATTTGGCCCAATTAACAGATCGTCAAATTAATTTCCTGCGGACATTAACAAAAAGTATACACTAAGTTTTTCCTTTTTTGTCAAATTGTGAAGGAAATATTAATCAGTGAACATTAAAAAAAACTAATATAGTTGAGGAAAAGCCTTCAAATTTTAAATTTAAGAACCATGAAAATGCGCGACTATGCCAGGACACTATTATTCATTTGTAATGTTGATAAATGTACAGTTTAACTAATTTAAATTCCAATTAGTTATAAGGTTCAGACATTTAGTATATTGAGGGTGAGTGAAAAAAAATAATAATTTAAGAACTACTGTCTTTTAGCTCCGACCAAAGATTGTACGACCATGTCAATGCGCGGGCAATGTTATTATTTAGGCCAACCAAAGATTCAAACGCGTAGCTATTTAACTTCTATTTTTCATATGGTCATGTGACAAATGTTCCAAACTTCCACTATGTATGTGCAGTGCAGTGTGGTCCGTATAAGCAATCAATCTAAATGTAAGGATTTTTCCACGTTCTAGTGAACTCTATGAGCATAAGTTAAAAACTATGAAAATTGAAAAATAACTCAGTTCAATCAAAGTGGAAATATTTTAAACATACCTTCACGGATGAACGACAAAACGAAACACTGAACTATGGTTAAAGACGTGCACTTTCTTATAGGTCACATGTTTAGAGATATAATTTAACGTTATTGGTAATAATATATTTGGAAAAGAAAAAAAAATCATGCTTGATCAACAAAAATAAAACATATGACAACTCATAATTCATTTTTTGAAATAGAAAACGAAAAACTTTCTTTTTCCATATGTTTCGGCTTTTAACTTGATCACCATTCAAACTTCTCTGGAAATTTAACTTCTGAGAATTGCTTCTATTTCTGCAAAAGAAGCAAGGCGGAAGTCCATCCAAACTCCAAAACAGTGTCAAGAAGTTCTAAATTGATGGGCTTGACTCAAACTTAGCCTGAGATTTATAGGAGTATAAGATGTCAAACACTACACAACCAAAGGTTTAGGCTCATGTCTTCAGTGACAACGCCAATATTTTTCCATTTTTGTTGAGAGCAATTTCGGAACCTTGGATATTTTGAAGACTGGACATACAGCCACACATTAAATCACAAAGATAAGTTTCTATCCTAGCCTAATTCACTTCGTGCAGCTAAGTTTTCAAATTCAAGTTTGTAGATCTAGAAATGCAAACACATAACAACACGCAATGTCTATCTCATCAATGAATTTTTATGTCTATTTCATTAATGAATTTTTTATTTGTATTTTGTTTTTGTTGTTATGGATCAAATTAAAAATGAGCTTGAACGGAGATCCAACTATTAGTTTTCCAATGGTAAACTTTACCTTTACATGGCTCAGTTCATAGCACTTATTTACCATTTCGTCTAGAAGGGATTTTACTCTCATTTCCGGCCAAAGAATGGAAGTTACCTGCAAGTTCAAGTTAACAACAATCAATACCCGAGTTAATGTTAATGGAGCATACCGCACAGAGAGAGAGACAGAAAAAGAAAGAGGCCTTACATGGCGTGCTAATATGCTCTTAACTTTAGCAGGATCTGCATGCGGTTGTACATCGATGGTCTCTTGTCAGCAAAAATTCATAAGGGTGTTTCGCTGTTATTTGACGGGCAGGAGTTGTTCGGCATGTCTTGTTGAAAAGACTTCGAAAAAAGTGAGTAATCATCGTTGTCTGAATAGCAATGGAATATCAGTAGTGTACAAATCAGATTGATACCTTTCTCGAAGTTCACAATATTTTTGTTGTCACAAAAAATCAGGATGCTTCTTTCTCTTGTGCCCATTTTCCCCACCAGCTGTAGTGCCGTGCTTCAACTAGTTCTGGCTCTGTTATGCAACCTGAATCCATCTGTATGTCAACAATGCTAGCATTTTTGATCTATACTAATCCAATCCCATAGGTATTTGTTTTCTTCTTAAAGAAGGGATCAATATGAGTAATTCCAATGGATGTAAATTTAATCTGCAAAGGCTCAATTGCATACAGATTGATTACCTCAATTTTCTTAAGCTCCATCCTAAAAGTTGCTCTGTTGGAGTTCTCCCATGCACCAATGGTAGACATCTTCTTCAAGGCCTGTGCAATTCTAACACACAAATGGTGTTACGACGCAAATTACTGAAGGAGATGTATCAACATTAAGAAAAGAACCTAACTCTAAAGAGGGAAAAAGTCATTTTACCCTGAGTTAAAGCACCACTTACTTCTACCATCAAGTTTAACCCTGGAAAGGTATTGTCCCATCTATGGAGCGGGTTGCTAACGAAATGTATTGTCCAATATACTCATTATTCGTCAGCCTGTAGTCAAATATACTTATTAGTATAATAGTTTATACACAGGAAAATGAGAGTACGCTATGTGCTATGCTATGGAGTGGTTTTCAGGTTCCTCGGATTAAAAAACACCTTATAATTAGACAGAAAAGGAGGGAAAAAAGAGAAAGTAAATACTTCAATACAATCACAAATATTCTTTCACAAATTGTAAATGAACACAAAAAGCAATGAATTATTAGATAGGTATCTTGGGTAGTACAAAAAATGAATAAGAAACCAACCTGTTGCACATAAGACTTATCCCCTGAAAGTGTAGAGGCTAGCCCCAGATAGCTCATCAAGCTTTTGTTTCTCTAATTCATAAACCACCTTTTGTCCTGATTATAACATGAATGGAAGTCAGGAGGAAGATCTAGAATTACACGCATTTCATTTGGCTACCACTGAAACTGCCACTAAGAAATCAAAATAACAACAATGAATTGAAAATCGATCAATAGTTATAAGAAAATTGCGATTCAGATATCTAGGGCATACCTTCATTATCAATACTTGGTACGAGCCCATAATAAGTGCCACTCTCACTGCTTCCACTAAATGAGCTGAATATTTTGATGGTCCGTTTGGAATTAATACTTAGCTCAATACCAACAATAGACAATCAGAACAATACAAATAATAAGAAACTAAACAATTACCTTCTAATATCTGCAGTCTGCCGTTTGACTTAATTACTAAGCTCAATTTCCCATCTAATCAGGCAGAAATGAATTACAATTGTTCCTGCAATCAACTGAAAACCATATCTCACTCCAGAATACTCGTGTACTGAGCTCCCTTGTGGTTTGGAGTCATGTATATTGTGCTTCAGATAAAGATTATGACATCTAATCCTACAAAGAATAAACTTCAGGGAGATCCAAGCATGCTCATTATCACAATAATACTCAATAATACCTTCCAACACAAAGACAAAAAAAATAAAAGCATAGTCTACACTGCACTCCATCAAATTGACATACTGGAAAAAAAACATACTAAGAATTTGAATACAGGTACTTATGTGTAATGTGGTAAACTTCACTGCCCATAGTTACTAACCCTATTACGTTATATCTAACATAATAAAGATAAAATCATATGTATATGGTTTTTGAGGAAAAAAGATAGCCACAATCAGCATAAGAAATTGAACCCTTACAACAACCCAAGTTCGTCAACAGTCTAAGATTGAAACAAAGATTCAGGTTTCTTTTGAAGTTGCACACGTTAGTGTTGCAATCAACACAATATACTTAGTATTGTACACATGTTGGAATCCAGGATCAGGTTCATCCAAAACCATCCAACTGATTTTCTAAACTTCATATACAATTCTAAATTTCATATACAATCTGTGAAAATTTTGTAAATAAGAAACACCAAATGAAAATTCAAAACAAAACCATGATTAGAAACAACCCATTATCAAAACCCACTTTGTAAATAACCATTTAACACCAAAAAATAGGGGGATTAGAGAGAACGATATATATATAATAGAATAAAGTGTGTGCATTATAACTTGTGAGTGTGTGAATTGTGAATGTGTGAATTATGAGTGTGCTGTGTGAAACTGTTGAGAGAAAGAGCTATATAAAGTGTGTCTGTCCTGTAACTCAAAACGAAGAAAATCATTTCATTCACAATGTAGAAATCAGGTGTTATCATGGTATCAGAGCGCCAAAGCCTCACGGCCCTGATCCTTGGGTTGGGTAAATCTAAATTCTTCACCGTCATCAATCAACTGATGTTGTTCAGTTTTTTAGAAATTCGATCACAGAAGTTAAAATTAGGTTTCCAATTTCTTTTGTTGCTTCTTCATTCTTTGTTTAATGGATTCACATCTACAACAACAACAACAATTAGTGTTCCCAGATCCTAGGGTAAGCTTGCTTCTGCTGATTCAAGTTGTTTCTGATGCTGTTCTTCTCATGATGTTAAGATTCATTTTTATTTTGCTTCAATTTCTGTTGCTGATACTGTCTTGTTGATGAATTTTTCGGTAACATTCTTACTGATTCTTTGTGTCACTTTAGTTCATGTTTGAGATTCGATCTCGTTCTTTTCAGATCTTTCCAGATCAAATTCATGTTAGACTGAATGATTTCAGCATTGATTTTATTTTACATGTAAGTATGATGTTGTCCCATCAGCTCGTCAGATGTTTTACCATCGGCGTTGTTGAACTCATGTAAGACTGAGTAACCTCAGCATTGATGTGTCTTATACATGTAAGACGGGTGCAAAGATCACCATCATTTTTCATCTAATTCATGTAAGACTGAATAACCTCAGCATTGTTCATTGTTCTTTTTAATCCTATGAGTTCAAGTTCACTTTCAATTTCAATTTCTTTCCAATCTTCTTCTCTCTTTCAATCTATTCATTCTCTCCATCCAATTCAATTCCTACTTCATGTTTTGACACAACATCTTGCTGTCAAGAATGAGGCGTTGAGTGTGTTCATTTGCAGTGAGTGATTTATTTACTCATCAAACTCTGCAATATGTTCTCCAATATAATGTTTAGTGTTTCTCATCAAATTTCTCATCAAACTCTGTAATAGGTTCTCCACTAGGTTCTCCAATATAATGTTTCTCAATGTTTCTTCATCTGATTTTGGTTAATTCCTGTATGCTTGAGTTTTATCTTTCTTCCTGTCTTGATTTCTTGGAGTTCTTGTGTGTTGGTGATGCGCATTGAGGAGGTTATACTGGATGCAGTTAGTGAGTTCTTTCTTCACTTATAAAACTCTGTTTCCTATTCTCTTTGGCATGATAAGTTGGAACTGGTTTTCTTCTCCAACTCAGATTGGATAGTGTAGTGAAGGCAATCACTCATGTGGCTGTTGCTGGTTTCTTTTCTTTGTTGTAAATAAACGGATTCAGTTCTTGAATCTTTCACAGTTTCTGCTTTAGGCTCTTCAGATGCAGTGAGTGAGTCATTCACTTATTGCTGTTTGGTTTCTTCTTCAACTTAGTTCATTGGTACACCCATATGGATATGGAGTTCTGTATATATAAATAATAATGCACAAAGAACACAAGCTGGTCTTCTTTGTTGCTTGTTTTTATTTTTTTTGTGATCATCTCAGCTACACTATTAATGTATCTGGTGTTGGATGGTACTTTGTGCTACTCGCAGTGTAGGCGTACAATGATATGGATGCTGCAGCATATCTACTAGTACTGAATTGTTATGGGTAGTGGTACTAGTTATAGTCTTTGATATCTACTGCTACGACAAGTCTTTTTCTAGTATGTGTTTGTTGGTGCTAGTTTTTGCTAGAGATGTGGTTATTCTGGCTTTCATTGAAGAACAGAGTTACACCTGATATAAGTTTTGGTCAGATATCCTATGTGTTGCTTCCTGTGCTAGTTCAACTACTGTTGGTGATTACAGGAAGATGTTGTTGCTCCCTCAGTCCAAAATCAATAAGTGCATGTATGGTGGAATAATCAGTTGATGAATATTTGGTACTTTGTCATGACAAACTGCTACTCATGCTGCAACAAAGTGACAATGAGCAGATATTTTGGTTCTTATTGGATGCAGTGAGTTGGTTGTCAACTTGTTCACCTCTGCAATATCTTGTTTGTTTCTGACAATATGTGCATCTGAGTGCAGCAACTCTTATCTGGTTTGGCTGCTATTTGCCTTTATAATACTCATTTTGCATAGGTCATCAGATGCTACTATCAATGGTGTGTGCTTCTTATACAATCAATAATGTTGATTCAAGTTATGCAACAACTTTATCCTAAGTGCAGAAAACCAAATCTATAAATATTCCACTCCTGCCATGAACAAATCTTATACTCTAATTCAACTAGTACTACTGGAAATTATGATGCTAATGGTGCTGCACATAAGATACATCTTCAGTTTTTGACCCATATGAGGTGCTTCTGTTACGGTTAATCTCTGCATCACTTCATTCTGCTGGATGTGCTGCTGATCCTGGTATGTAGTGCTTCTTTGTCCTCCTGTTTCTTTCTAAAACGACATCATTTGCCATCACCTGCAAGTTAAACACTCATTGTGAGCTGGTTTCTGCTGGTTTCACCTGTCAAGACTATTCATGTTTGCAATCTCAAGTTGTCCTTTTTACAACCCACTTGAGATTGAGGGAGGGTAATAGAATAGAGTATGTGCATTGTAACTTGTGAGTGTGAATAGAGTGTGTTAAATTGTGAGTGTGTGAATTGTGAGTGTGATGTGTGAAACTGTTGAGAGAAAGAGCTATATAAAGTGCGTCTGTCCTGTACTCAAAACGAAGAAAATCATTTCATTCACAATGTAGAAATCAGGTGTTATCAATATACCATTTTTTTGTACCGTATGCACAATCGATAAAGAACAATTACCGCAGAATAACTTGAACAATGGTGTTGTTAATGGGTATAAGAAACCTAATGTCAATTAACCCAAATCTTGTCAATAAACAACTCCTTGTTTGGGTTAAAAAAATCCCTCAAAATACTTTTTTTGGGTTTATTATGGACTTTGTGGAGTCCGCCTAAGTGAGAGATGATATGAAAAGAGTTGTCAAGAAGTTTCTAGGGTTTCCTTATGGTGTAGAATCCTGGAACTTTCTTGGTTCTGTTTGGATGAGAGAGAGACGGGAGGAATGATAGATTTTTTTGTTCTTTCTCGAGAGTGAAACGTTTTCACATATTTGCATTCCGATTGATCTTCATCGAAGGGGAATGAAAACGGTTTCACAAATTGATGGGCAGTAAAACCGCTCGTTGTATTTATGACGCCCACGTGGAACATAAACATAGATAAACATTGGATCAAATTTAAAGAACTACATTAAAAGGATATGAAAAATCACAACAACTAATTGTAAGTTATGAGTATATCTCAGCCGCTGAATCTAATAGAAAACACTCATATTTTATAAGCATAAATAGATAGATAATGTAATTTTTAATATTTTAAAATAGAGTTTACTTATGTAATTCTTCTGCGTACCAAGTATTTTGATAAATGTAATTGAATTATTTTTTAAAAAATTTAAGTTGTTTTTTTATTAATTATTCGAACGAATTTATATAAATAAATTATTAGTTTCGGTTTTCAAAAAAAATTAAGTGAATTAATTTATACGAGTGTAAACATAGTGTCAAAAAAAAACAATTCATTTTAGGTATGATATAAAAAAGATATAAGATAAAAAAGGTGAAACAAAAATAAATGAAACATTATTTGAAATTACGTATTCTGACAGATTTTACGTAATTTCAAATTGCATTAAACGCGATAATGTTTTCTCTTGGAATCCAAGCTCTTTTCTGTGAAACCTTGGAAGAGATTTTGAAAAAAATGTGGAATAAAAATATTTGGAAGCCATAAGACTTGACATTCCATATTTTTTTCAAATTTAGAATAGCTTAGATTCCACCGTAAGACTTACTCTAATTATGGTCTAGACTTTTATATCACAATAAGTCGATAAATAATATTTGCAAGAAACCATTATTTGACGATGATTTGTTAATTTTGATTTTTTAGATTTCTGATTCAAAGTGGGATTATTTTGATCGAAAAATAAAAGATATAGTTGAATTGATTGAACCTTGAGGAACAAGTGTGCAATACCACCTGGAGAGAAATCTCCCTTAAATCAACTGAACTTTTTTTTTGTCAAACCAATACAACGTGTTAAATCATCGTGTATATATATATATTATAATAAAAAAATACATTTTAAAATATAGTGTAATATCTAATTCCGCAAATCTAATATTAATGGGTAACACAAAACGTGGAAACCAACCAAATGTTGGTCGGAATACACCTCGAGTAATATGGAAATCTTACATAAGTGACTATTTTTTCTACTCATATTATTTCCATTTTAAATTTAAAAAATGAGTATGAGAAAAAGAGAATTTGTATACTCAATCTTACCTGCGCCCTTACATGTACATATAAATATATAGATGTTGTACACAACACATAAAAAGAAAAAAATATTATGCCACTCTTTTTGGACAATATCTTGCCTAACATGTACATAAATTGTCTAATGATAGGTATGACAGAATACATATAGAAAACTACGTATATTTTCTAATACCCCTCAAGTTGGAGTATGAGATCACGAACGAACGCCTAACTTACGAAGAAGAAACTCAAATTAAGGACGTAAACGCTTTAATGAAAATGTCAGCAAGTTGTTCACTTGTACGAACATGAAAACTAATTATAGCACCTGTATGAACATATTTTATGATATTGTCCTTTTACTAAAGATATTTACTTTCTTCCTCCTTACAAAGATTTCATATTTGAAAATAATATTTTAAATTCTGATTTGCAAAGTTGGATTGCTCATTGGTTAACTACTCCTCATTTAAAAGAGTTTGCTTCTGCAGTCTTTACTATTACTTGGAGTATTTTGAGAGATAGGTGTTTTCATATTTTCCAGGAAAATACTCTAACAGGGGTAGTGGATTAAGAATTACTGAGAGTTTTAAAGAGATCTTAAATCTCATGTTAGTCGTTAGGGACTTTGAAAGAGTTTTTAAACACCATTGTTAGTGAATAAATACTTTATTAAAGTTCCCTAAATTCTCAAAAACACTTTGTTATTGGTTAGAGACTTCTAGAAAGTCCTTTAAATGCTCATGTTATTGGTTATCAACTTGAAAGTCATGGATTTGTAATTTTGAAAGACTTTGAGAGACTTTTATGCAAAAATAGGCATGACAAAAATCTCTCCAAAATATGTGATATTTTGGGAGACTTTAAAACTAATGTTGATTTATTTATTTTTTTACAAATGTCTTTTTTTCTCTCTTATGTATCAAATTTTTAAACTAATGATTCATCATGCTATGTTGTATTATCCTTAAACCATTTTTTGACTATATTAACAAACTAATCATCCATAATATATTACCTATAACGGGCTTAACTATATATAAGACGAGTTATTAGAAAAAAAACATAATTTTTCTTAAGGAATCTAAAATGCGTGGATTTTTAATTAAATTTGGGTTGTTAAGTACCATGTGAAATTTTTCGGTGATCACGGAATTTGGGTTATTTTATACGAACACATGCATGAACAATATATATTGTATTATTTTCAGTAGTCTTAGTAGAATGTGTCACGATGAAGAAGAACGGACAAACCAGTCCACCAGGTGATTATATATAGTGATTAAAACTAGGTTGTATGTCTTGGATAATAGTCTCACATGGGCTATCAACAATTCCTACGTTGTTTCTTGGATTGCTCCCCCAATTGATTTTTTTCTTTAAATAAATGATTAAAACAAACCCACTATGATCACATTTATTATCTTTATAAATCACAAAAACTCCCTAAAAATCCACTATTTAGCTTCTGTAAATCACAAAAACTCTCTAAAACACTTCCATAAAATCACTTGAAATCTTTATATTTCTAGAGAATTTTCGAGAATCTCTCAAATAAAAAATCTATGAAAATCTACAGAATTCTCATTTGACTACCCCCTTGTAAATCATAATGTTACTACTCAACTAGTTCTAAAGCTTGTCAATGATACTAACACTTATTTGAATCGTGGTTTTCCACATATTATCACAGTATGTCAATCAACCCAGGATAAAAGCATTAGCGATGTGATTAGTTCTTTTTCTCAAGATTGTGTCATTATTTACTGTTACGCCTCGTTTGATAAAGATCTAGTATGTCGGGGATTGGTCTAATTATGAATGTTATTGCAAGTAACTTCCTTGGTTGCAAAATCATCTCAGGCTTAACAAAAATTACGGAAGAAGCAGATAGTATTGCGTTATTAGAAGCTAGAAGCTGGGCAAAAGAAAGAGGACTGTTTAAAGAGTGATGCAAAACTAGCTGTTGATGCGTTGAGTTTGAATAAAAACCAGTTATTCTGATACAATAACTTTAATATAGAGGATTGTAAGGTTATATTCAAAGATCTTAGCTTTTTCAAAGTAGAATTTTAAATATAAACTATAATTTATTAGCTGATAAAGCAGCAAAAATCTGTAGAAGGTTTAAAAGTGTTGGAGTATGGCTAGATACAATCCCTAATCTCTATGTATGACTGATTATATTTTAATAATGAGATCTTTATTTCCTATTAAAAAATATATTTATGGAAGAATAAGATATAAAGATTTAGTTTGATATTGTTGTGAGTTTTATAAAAACACTTTTCTGGTGTGCATTGCTGTGTAAAATAACAGTTGAACGTTTGGTAATATATAAACTAAAAGTTATAGTAAATGAAAAAAACAAATATCTCTGAGAAAGTTTTGTTCAAGTTTATTGGATTTAAAATAATTAAACATTTATATAATAATAAATTTACTAATAAATATTATTATTTTTATTGTTAAAAAATATTATTTTATTAATTACTTATTATAGATATAATTTTTAAACAAAAAATCAACTAAAATTAAATAATTATTTAATATTTGCCGTCATTTTTATTATTAATAAATTATTTTTTTATTGAAATAGTATATAAAATATAGTTTGAAAATAAAAAAGAATAATATTTTAAAAATAAAATATATTGAATAAAAAACTAATGATATAGATCTAAGGGTAAATTTGGTCATTTATAAAATAAAATAGAGATAGGAAAAGAAAACAGTTATAAAAACTTTTAAAAACTCCTTCTCCCATCTTTTAAAAGTTGTAAAATTTTAATAATATTTTATATACAAATCACTTATAAATTTTTTACTAAATACCAATATAAAAAATTATTAAAAAATAGACTAAAACAAAAAAGTAATACAAACACTTTTGTTAAAACAGAAGGAGTATACGTTTTAAAAATGTTTTTTGAAAAAAAAGAAACATTACCGGACTGAGCAAATATACATCAACGTGAAAGATGAGATAATCCTCGCAATTCAGATACATTACAATTTACTGGAACTATCTTTATCCTAGAAACACTAGGGTTGCACAGGAACCGCCCCGAAAAACCGTACCAGCCCGAACCCGATAAAACCGTGGGTTTCTGAACCGAACACGCCCACTGCGGGTTGGTATACGGTTTTGAAAATCAAAAACCCGGTCATCACGGT
>JAJJMC010019642.1:17030514-17042681 GCA_023531435.1 Papaver californicum
GCGGGTTGGTATACGGTTTTGAAAATCAAAAACCCGGTCATCACGGTTCGGTTTACGGGTTTAATACAGGAACCGCCCGAACTCGCCCGTATAACCCGATTATTTTTAGCCATTGATTGAGATTACTATTTTTCATCCTAGCCATCCATCTAACAACAAACTTAACAAAAAAAAACCTAATCTTCATCTCATTCTCCCGTTCAGGCGTTCAGCAAACCAACAATCTTCATATCGTTCTCCTGTTCATCTTGACGCGCCGCTGCTGCCTCTCCATCACTATCACTATCGCTGTTCTGTAACTTCTGTTATGTTCTAACTAAGAACATCATCTGTTGTTCAGTTTTGTTCTCTTCACTTCATCTGTTGTTCATCTGGTTATATTTTGAAATTGAGGGTTCATCTGATTTCATCGACAATCAAGTTCAACATACCAATTAAAGCTTACAACAGACAAACAAGGTGGGGGTTCATCTGATTTCATCAGACTTTGGCTGTTTATCTTTTTTTTTGGGACGATTAGGGTTCATCAGAAATTGGGGGTTTATGAATACTTTTGTCTAGAGTTACAGACAACTGCTTGGTTTTCTTATTTGTTTGTTTTTGCCTGCATAATATGTGTTTAACTAGCTTTGTACAGAAATCAAAGGTAGTAGTACTCTTTCTGAAACTATGGTTAAAGTTTTGGTAATCATGTGGAATTGATTTTAAGCCAGTTCTGTAGGTATATTTTATTTCTAATCATTTGTTAGTTTTTATTTGATGAATTACTTATCACAATGCTATATTGTCATTGCCTAAAAAGTACGGATTATGCTATAGGATGTTTTTTTTTATAAATTTGTAAGAGAAACATTGGAAGTTCTTATCTTCATGTGCTGCATTTGAATTCTGGTGGAGTAATAGGGCAAATTTAAGTTTCAGTCCCTCTTAAAAGTTATGGAGCAGATAGTCTGCACATGGTGCAGTAATCTCCATTCACTGTAGATGCAAGGCTCTAACCTGAAACTGTTTGCCCATCAAACTGACATACGGCATTCACATGGTCTGTGTGCAGCAGAATCGGCGTTATCAAAAAGATATATCTCTAGATTTAGTTAACCTTGGTTTCAAGGTTGTTAGTTTGCTCGTTTTTTACTCGTTTATTCCGAACCTAAATAGCATTAGAATTGAGATAATAATTTCATTATATGTACAAGCCAATCTCTGCAATCCAGTAAATTTAAATGCATAATATTTTTATATGGAAATATAACATTCAACTAGAGGATGTATATATTTTGTCCATAATTGTAACTACATGAAACTCAATTATTGATGTGGTCCTGCTTACCGTACCAAAATCAATTCCACATGTTTTTAATGATGTTTGGTGTTTTTTGTTGTTTCTTAGGGGGCTTAATGGGTGATGCATCAACTCAATCTTTATCTGTTTCCAGCCAAATGTCAAGTACACCTGCAGCTACACCTGAAAGTCAAGTTGAATCTACTACTGGGACACCTGAAAGTCAAATTGCACTTCAGATTAGAACTGAAGATGTATCCCCAGTTGCAGATGCAGACATCAAAAAGTTTAAATGGGGTTGTTTTGCAGAGCTGTAGCCATTGACAGTGAATATGATGTCTTCTACTCTCTTTTTTTTCTTCCCTTTTTTTCTGCAATAATAATTCTATCTTTTGAACTTAACATCTTAATTTAGTTGCTATGAACTATTGTTTCATTTGGATTTTGAATGAGTGAAAGAGAGTTGGATGATACTAGTATATCTACATTTCTAATGAAGACAATATTTGAAGTTTGCTGGCACTTCACTGCCAATTAACCATGTTTGATGGCATTCCATTTTATTATATGTTACAATGAAGTTTAAAATTTTTTTACACGTTTTTTGTCTGTGCAAGTTTTTTGTCTGTATGTATTTTTTCTGCGGGTTAAACCGCAAAAAAAAGCCGAACCCACCCGACTCATTTGTGTCGGTTTCAAATCGTCCCGCCTATGGACGGGTTGTAGTTAGTTTTGATTTTTAAAATCCGCCTATAGACGGATTGGTAGTTGGTTTTACTCCAAAATCGACCGTCCGCCTGTTGTGCAGCCCTAAAAAACACTGTGCTATGGTAGTTGACTTAGGTTGAAAGTTTTCTAGATTTCCATCTCATACATGACTTGTAGTTGGAAGACTTGTTCGGTTGGGTAACCTGATAGCCAGCTTTAAGGCTTGCCACGTCAAAAACACGGCCGCAAAGATAGTCTTGCAACTCTCTTGGATCAACCTCCCCTCGTTTTACTACAAAATTTCCAATTGGTAACCAAAACATCACCATTAAATGAACCAATACGGAAGCAACCTAACTTTCCCAAAACATCAATCCTACCTGTCAAATGTTCCCAATTTCAGCTTCTCCTAAAATCATTCTCTCTTTTGATTGGCTTATATACCTGATGTTAGACCAAATATTCTTGGTCTTATAATACCATCAAAAACAAAATAGAATCCCAAATGAAATCCACACTAACCAATACCAAACCAACATTTCACAACCAAAAAGGGTCCTCATTTTGATTGATGAATTGAAAAAAAGTTTCAATCTTTTCAGGTTTTTCAGATTCATTGATGTTTATTCCACAACCCCTTTGATTATTTTCAATTTGTTTTACCAAAAAAATGCAATCTCAAATGCTTCCAATAACTCTTCCATCACCAACAATGTTGTTTAGAACAGAGAATGGGGATGATGTTGATGATGAGCAGCAAAGCCGTCTTTTGTTATCTTCATCCTCATCATCATCTTCTTTATCATCTAATAAAGATGATAATAGTAAAGAAAAGATGCCATTTTTATCTAGGGCATTGAGTTATACCCATCTTACCCATCTCATCAGTAATAAAAAGAAACACAAGAGAAGGCGTGGAATTTCTAGTGATGACAATATTCCCTCCCTTTCTAGACAACAATCAACACTTACACAAGAGGTTACACATGCTGCTTCTGAGACTTACTTGATTACTCGTCTTGGATTCGAACTATTGCGTTATCTCGGGTACCATTTTGATTATGTTTTGATTGAATTGTTATATATATTGTTGCTTTATGTTGAAATTTGTTTGATTATGTTGTGCTTATGGTTCTGATATCACGGGTGTAGAATTGATTTTTTGTTGAAATGAAAACCTAGGTAGTCGCTAGTTTTGTGAATTGGGAATTGCTAGAACTCAATTTTGTCTTTGGAAAGCGTTGAGTTAAGTACTGATAAATGAAGAAGTATGACGAGGCTGTCTTTGATTGCCTTGGCCAAGATAATCAGAATTCAGGACACAAAACGAATCATGGAGTTTCTTGTTGGGTTTCCAATGAAATGAAAAGCTTAGATATTATGACGTCTGCTTTTGAGATTGACAAAAAAGTAGTAATAATGCTTGATTGGTTTTATGTTCAAATCGGCTCTTTTTAATCAATTGATTTGAAAAGTTTGAAGCAAGACAACTCTAGAAAGAAGTAGAATCCCATTATGGCTAAATGAAAATTTAGACAGGTTGAGTTATTCAAGGAAATAAACTTACATCTATAAAGGAAGAAAAGTACTAGCTTGCAGTTGTCTATGGTGGTTTTTTATGGTCATTGCCTAGCAAATGACCTGACATTTCTTCTCGTGATTGTTTGCACAGTCATTGGTCTGTTCAGGTATATCCTGTTTTCTTGTTATTTGTTCTGCATGTGTTGTCTACTCAAATATACCGCTGAAGAAGGTGGTTACTCCTCTTCAGAATGGTTTAATTTGAGCTATACAGTTGGGCACTATTTTCTTCTTATTTTTTAATGCTGTACTGGTTGTAAGTTGTAAATCAGATTTATAATTTTTTTAGTTGGCTATATATTAATTTATTTTTCATTCAGGGTAGGCTACAGATGGGTCACAAAGTTTCTTGCCCTCGGCTGTTATGCGATGCTACTTATGCCAGGTTTTATTCAAGGTTGGCTCCGTCAAAGGATTTTTTTTATAAAGATGTATTTAGGATTAAGTATTTCCAGGGCTACACTTTTAGTTTTACTTTTCTTTCTTTTTGTGTTTATAATTGATTTGTTATATTATTTTGCAGTTGGATATTATTATTATAGGTCAAAACAGGTTCGTAGAGGTATAGTTTATGGAGATCAGCCAAGGAACAGGTACAGACAATTCCAGATAATATAGAAAGTTGCTCGTGAATTTGACTTAGAAACTTGATTACCCCCATGCAATTTCATGGGTTCTTTGCTCTAGGCAGCTTACATGTTTGTGATTTTACAGGCTTGATTTGTATTTACCTGAAAATGCTGATGGGCCTATGCCAGTTGTTGCATTCATAACGGGTGGAGCCTGGATTATTGGGTAAGGAATATAACTTGGTCTTCTCTATACTCATAGAGGCACACAACTAGAAAATTAGCAGTGAGTTCTGTAATAACCTTTGTAAAATGAATACAAGATAAAATTGTGGGTGTTTCTTTCATATTTTTGTGTCTGTGATTTAAATGGATAAAATAAGTTCAAAAATGGATCCACTTTTCATGATATATTATCCATTCCAAAGTTATTCTTGAAATGCTACAAACTTTGCTTGTTAAATTATATCATTTTCCTGCATCATCTAAAGCTACTTTTGAGATTTCTCGGTCCAGGTATAAAGCATGGGGTTCTCTTTTAGGGCAACAACTAGCTGAAAGAGGTGTTATTGTGGCATGCATAGACTACAGGTGATCTCTCTTTTCATTAAAGCAATGTGATGTTGTAGTGTGACTGTATGTTGTGTACCTAGTACAATCTATGGGTCTGAAGTTGCATTAACAATACAGCTTCAACTTTGTATTATTAGAGAAGACTCGACTATCTGATATTGGGTGTATGGGTGTGCAGAAATTTTCCTCAGGGGACCATGAGTGATATGGTGAAAGATGCTTCTGAAGGAATCTCATTCGTTTGCAATAACATTGCTGACTATGGAGGCGACCCTAACAGGTACTAGAAGCTATTTGCCTATTGTTCAGTATTAAAGAACAATTTATGGTCTTAAATAATTTGTTGTACTTGTTCGTGTAGAATCTATTTGATGGGCCAATCCGCTGGTGCGCATATTGCTGCTTGTACTCTTCTGGAACAGGCTATCAAAGAATTAGGGGAAGGAGATAAAACTTCTTGGAGTGTCTCTCAAATAAAAGCTTATTTTGGTTTATCAGGAGGGTAAATGTTTCACGTTTTAGATTTATTTTTCAATATTCTTACTTTCTTCTGATCTTCTATAAAATTCAGTGCATGAGATAGGTTCTCTATTTCGATGCAACAGGTACGACTTATTTAGGTTAGTTGATTACTTTCACGAACGTGGTCTGTACCGTTCAATCTTTCTTAGGTATGTATATTTTTCATTTGATGGACGATGCGTGTTCCATGTACTCCACGCATAAATGTTCTAATTCAACTGCACAAACTGTTCATGAAACTGACGATCCTAAAGTGTATTTACAGCATAATGGAAGGGGATCAATCGTTGAGACGATTTTCACCCGAAGTTAGGGTACAGGACCCAAGCATTAGAAGTGCAGTTCAGCTCTTACCTCTTGTTGTCCTTTTCCATGGAACTGGTGACTATTCCATCCCTTGTGATGCTAGGTATGCTTCTCGGTCTGAATTGTTCTTCTAAGATTGGGAAAGATTCTAAGATTGTATCAAGTTTAATATACCCTTACTAGATCTTAACTAACCAAAATGTTACTTGCAGTAAAACTTTTGTAGATGCACTTCAGAGAGTTGGAGCCCAAGCTGAACTAATTTTGTATGAAGGAAAAACTCACACAGACGTGTTTCTTCAGGTAGGAATAAAGACTTCACAAGTTGTACGTTTTGATGTGAGGAGAATATTCAATACTGCTTACCATAACTTCCTAGTTCTTTTACATCTTGGAGTAATGTGGTTTCACAATGCAAATTTTGTGCTCCATCCTTGTCCTAATACAGGATCCAATGAGAGGTGGTAAAGATGAATTGTTTGAAGACATACTTTCATACATTCATGCTGGTGATAGTGCCACCCTTGCCAAAGATGCAGTGGCTCCTCAAAGAAGACGTCTTGTTCCTGAGTTCATGTTGAAATTGGCGCACAAGGTTAGCCCTTTTTGACGGCTTCGGCTGAGGTTCTAACTAATCGGCTAGCACTTAGCAAGTACCAAATTGTTAAATGGCTGATCTCCTCAATATGTATAAATTTGCACCACGGCATTGTTAAAGCTTTAGCTAGCCATCCTTTGGTATTGTAATCATTCTTTATTCTGCTTCCCTTCTCCTTGTTTGATGGACCAGGGAACAGTGTAAAATCTTGTAATAGTAGTTATTGTATTAGTTTCAGTTGATTTTGTAATATGGAATTTGCAAAGAAGCCTAGTAAATTGATGTAGCATCATTTTCATGGAGTCATCCTCTCGTGACATTATCTTGGTCAATCTGTGTTCCTCACACCAGCAGCTACTCTATTGCATCTCTAAAGCTTGTGATTATCTTCATCATGCTTCAGCCTCCTTAGTGACAGCCTGTAACCTCCTAAAAGAGAACTGTAGGGGAAGTATGTTAGAGCAATGGAGATCTATCAAGAGCAATGTTGTACCATATCGGATTTCGGTTCGTACCGGTCGAGAGCGGTACACTGGTACGCCGGTATACCGGGGAAATTTCAGTTTAAATACCGGCAAAATATCGGTCCATATATTTTATACCTATAATTTTATAAAAAAAATACTAGCTCACATTTTATAACAATAAATATATTTCAACACGTTATAACAAATGTTTTTTCATCCGAAATATATAGATCCATAGATTTCATATATTGTTCAAAGTTCAAACATGAAACACAAGATAAACAACAACAACTTCAAAGTTCAACGTCTAAAGTTTTAATTAAACAACGATATTACAATTTTAATCAAAATCATTAGATTCATTATAGATATCATCACAGTCATCACCAAGTAGTCCTCTTTCCGTGTCCAACATCAATTGATCAGTATCATATGCATCAATGTCAGTGTCAGTTGGATAAGTAGACTTACTTCGAGAACTACGAACTGACCCACTTACTTCACCAATATTCTCCTGTAAATCATCCAAAGTTACATTATCACCTTACTGTATTGTATGCTATAAGAGGCAACCATTACAACCAACCAGTTATAAATCCATGAACAACAGAAATTAGACTACTGTAGCAGAGAAAAATAAAAAGATAAGGATAACATAGATAACTTACAATTAAAAACCTAAAGCAATTAAAAACCAAATCACCACATTTAGCACATGCACTAAGAACATAAGAAATTGAAAAACAACCAGAGTCAATTAGACTTCATGTGACGATTGCCAACGTGTTCGTGAAGGCTTCGTCCATCAAACAGCAGATTTATCATTTTACAAACAACAGATTTATCATTTTCTGGTCCAGATCTCTGGCGAATCTTGTCCAATACAAAGAGAAAATTGAATGTATGCTTCAAATGTTTGGAATGATGAATCCAGTTTCCTTTGGTAAAAGCTTGTGACCGAGGACTTGATCCTTGTAACATTGTGGAATTGTTATCATTTGTTAGTGATGTACCTTATTCAACAGAGAGATACTTTCAGGAATCTCAACTTAGCTGTTAATGTTCTTTTTTTGTGAATGCCTTAACTCACCATTTGTAAATTAAAAACAGTAGGAACTGGACAATAAACTTAGAACAGATATATTTATGGCTAAATGCAATTCTGTACAGTCCTTCAATGAGTGTTACTCGTACATCTTATTTGATTGGTTGAAGTAGTTTTCAATTGGTCACATAACTTCGTGTGCTAAGAATCTAGTTTCTCATTACATAACTACCAAATTTAAATCACAGAACGAGATTGAGATGTGGCGTGAACACTTATTAGAGACTGTTCACATATTTTGATTCTGTATGGTCTGGCCAAAGAGAGAATACTTATATAGGCTTAATCATTATATGTTGCAATCATGCATTATCTGTACAGCTTAGTCTGCCCAGTTTTGGTCTAGAATTGCTACTTTAAACTTTAGTTTTGTTTCACTATCATTATCACACTGCAAAGCTAACACAATTTATGTATTTGCTGCACAACTCAGTTTGCCCAGTTTTCAATGGCTGGTTTAAACTCTAGTTTAGTGACACTATTGCAGTAAATTTATCAGACCCCAAACCTAAATTTCTCATTTCTTCTAACTTCATCTCAACTAATTCAACTTTATTTGATTTAGTAAGAACTTCTAATAAACAATTACAATTATAACTATTCACTACAGTAAGATCATTGTTTGAGCTTCACCAAATATATAAAGAGCTTCATCTACTAATCCTTGATTACCTAAACACCTAATCAAAAACCCTAATGCTCCTGGACTCATTGAACACTTAGAATTAACCTAAATTTTTCAAGACCTCATTTTGTTTAAAACATATAGAATTGATGTCATTTTATTATATGTATAACAATTGTGTTTCTAAATTTATTTAATCTTACTAACTAAACCACAACAATCAAGACAAATGCAGATGCATTTCAAGTTTTCAACAGGTGAGAAAGACATGACATTCATTTCATTGTTGAGAACTAATGAACAATAACAACAAAGCATGTAAACCCATTCAAGCACATCAACACAGCAACCCTAATTAGTATTCATCAACAGTTCAACACAGCAACCCATTCAGCCCTAATGCATTTATAAATGTTAAAAAGAAATTGAACCAACAAAATTGAAAGCATGTGATACGAAGAAGAAGGAAGACCCATACCTCTCTGTTGTTGTTGTTGTTGTTGTTGTTGTTGTTGTTGTTGTTAACGATTGATTTGAAGAAGAATAAGGGAGAGATGAAGGCGCTGAAGAAGCCAGGATGGAGGTGCAGAAGAATCCAGGGAGAAATGAAGAAGAAGATCGATTAATTTTTTCACCTGATTCACGTGAACATCAGCCATTGGATTTGATGTGATTTTTCATATGACGGCCAAGATCTTGTACCGGACTGAATCGGTAAAATCGGGTAAAACCGGTTTTAGTCTGTACCGGCCGATTTTACCGGAAAAATATCGTTTCGGCGATTAAGTGTATTTCGTTTCGCTAACCGGCCGGTACCGGCAAAACCGCCGAAATTTCGGCCATACCGGCCGGTACGTACTACATTGATCAAGAGATACAGTACTTGTTCGTAGCCCATGATAAGTGGAAAAAAGGCGAGACGTTTGGTGGGTCAACTCAGTTCCTAGTTACATCAGTCATTTCTTATCTTCGTCTCCTGGCTATTTAACCTTGCGAATTTGAGGGCCCCCATAAACTAATTAGGGGCTACTAATAAAACAAAATAAGGTCATTTTGAAGTAATCTCAAGACATCCCTTATCCATCTATTTTCTATAATGACTAATCTACCCTTGCTTAATTAGTGTTAATTTTGATTAATTAGTTGATTAATTTGGTTATAGTTAGTGTTAAATGATGAATTTGAGTTTTAGTTTTAGAATAGAAATAGAGAGTGTGTTAGAGAGGAAGAAGAAGAAAAAGGAGAAGAATTTTTGGGAAATCAAATTTTGACTAAATTCAATCATAAATATGGATGGGTATGACAAAGAAGATGAGATTGAACATTAAGAACATAGTATTGAAGGTTCAAACACGTTTAGAGACGACGATTTGGGTTTTTGTTGGATGATCCAAATTTTGGTGTGGAAGAAAACCTAGACGATGAATCACATCAAAATGAAGATAATAATGCATCAAACAATCATGTATTGTGTTAAGAAGCTCAAAACCAATTTGTATGCGTTTGTATGTGATTGGCAACAAAAAACATTTATTTTTGCATGCATTGAATGCCATGGACGTACCATAATCGGTAGTTTATGGTACTCCATAAACTACCGATTATACGCCTGTTCGAAAATAATAAGACAATCGGTAGTCTCGTGAAGATTACTTAGTACCGGTTATACAAAATCCTCAAATTGATTTTTTTTTTAATTTCTTTTTTCATAATCGGTAGATTAGGAAACTTATTAACTACCGATTATGTTAGTGGCCCCAAATTGATTTTTTTTGAATTTTTGTTTGCACAATCGGTAGTTTAGGAGAACTTATTATCTACCGATTATATTAGTGGCCCCAAAATTGAATTTCTCCAAACCTACAGAAATATTTTTTTTGTAAACTTTACAATTGGTAGTTAATGTTAAATAGTAACCTACCGATTATATGAGTACATGACTTGAGTTAATTTCTTGCTACAATCGGTAGTTTAGGAATACATATTACCTACCGATTGTAGATAATCGGTAGCACGGGAGTATCATGAACTACCGATTGTTGGTAATCGGTAGCAAGTGAACCTAATTAACTACCGATTATAATTGTCTAACTCGTTGCTATTTTACGTAGATTATTGAATGGGTTAATCCTGTTGCATACGAGGGTCCTGATACTTCCCTACACTATGAAAATGATTTGGTACGCTACCTACCCACTCTCTTAACTTGTTCTAAGAATGTATGTTACATGGTTATACTTATGATTTTTTTTTTTGTTATATGCGCATTAAGACATTTGGAAGTAAGGAGGAGGCAAAGGAATGGCTTCTCAACAAGGCAAAAGAGAAGATGTGTGTTGTAGTTCAGAACAATCGCGTGAAAGTTGATCGATTTGAAATGATTTATGAGAGAGGTGGCGAGAGAAAGAATAAAAGGAAAGCTGATTGGTAGGCCGAATACCGAAAAACCGAGGTCAATTCAAAGAAAAGAGTTGAAGGAATTGTTATCTATTCGTCGTGACATTTCTAGGCATGAACATACTGAAGTTGAGTATGAAGATTTGCCGGCTCCAGCGAAAAGAGGTCGTCCAAGGAAGGATCAAGGTGGACCAAGCTCACGACAAGTCAAAGCTAAGATCTCTACGATTCATTCCCAACAAAGTCAAACCCAACATATACACGATGGGTATTTAGATCAACTCCCTCTTCTCATTATTCCATATGTTTTTTCCACCGACGATGTAGATGGGGATGGAAGTTGTGGTTTCCACGTTGCTTTGAAACAAATGGGAAACTTTAGTGAGGCATCTACCGAGAATATTACCCAATGAAAATATTTTACATGCATTTAATTCCATGAACGTATGATAATCGGTAGATAAAGGAGTAATATATCTACCGATTCCACTACAATCGGTAGTTTAAATTTTGTACAAACTACCGATTATGTAAGTTGCCCCAAATTGGAAATCGATTTATTTTTTAAATTTCAACATTTGTACAATCACAATCGGTAGTTTAAGAAAATCTTAAACTACCGATTATCATAAGTGGCCCCAAATTGAAAATCGAATTTTTTAAATAATTTTCAACATTTTGTACAATCACAACCGGTAGTTTAAGAAAATCTTAAACTACCGATTATCATAAGTGGCTCTAAATTGGAAAACGATTTTTTTTTGTAAAATTCAACATTTTGTACACCGATTGTTTATAAGTAGCCCCAAATTGGAAATACATTTTTTTTTGTAAAATTTCAACATTTTGTACAATCACAATCGGTAGTTTAAGAATTTCTTAAACTACCGATTATAATAAGTAGCCCCAAATTGAAAATATCTTAAACTACCGATTATGATAAGTAGCCCCAAATTAAAAATCGAAATTTTTTATAAAATTTCAACATTTTGTAGAATCACAATCGGTAGTTTAAGAATTTCTTAAACTACCGATTATGATAAGTAGCCCCAAATTGAAATCGAATTTTTTTTATAAGATTTCAACATTTTGTACAATTACAATCGGTAGTTTAAGAATTTCTTAAACTACCGATTATGATAAGTAGCCCCAAATTGAAAATCAATTTTTTTTTGTAAAATTTCAACATTTTGTACAATCACAATCGGTAGTTTAAGAATTTCTTAAACTACCGATTATGATAAGTAGCCCCAAATTGAAAACCGAATATTTTTTGTAAAATTTTAACATTTTGTACAATTATAATCGGTAGTTTATGAGAATCTTAAACTACCGATTATCATAAGTGACCTCAAATTGGAAATCGATTTTTTTTGTAGAATTTTAACATTTTGTACAATCACAATCGGTAGTTTAAGAATTTCTTAAACTACC
>JAJJMC010019642.1:17092624-17127386 GCA_023531435.1 Papaver californicum
CTCATACATTCTAACTAAAGTTATAATACACCCACACAAAAAAAAACCTTAGTTTGACGCAATTGTTATAATAAACATAGAGTTATGGAGAAGGAGGAGGGGTATGTCGATCAGTTTGACGAAATCTTTTTTTGGTCGAAGGATAACGAGTACGAGGGCCAGCACGACCGTCACGAGTACGAGCACCAACACGAACGCCACGAGTACGAGCACCACGTTGCACATCCTCGGCTTCATCATGTGTCTCTTAGTCACTAGGTTGCGGCTCTCTTTGGCTAGTAGTCGCATCTCTTGTACCGGCTCTACTCCTCTTTAAACTTCGAACCGTCTCATCTTCGTCTGCTTCATGAAGCTTCCCAAGTTTGGCTTGCAGGTTCTTTATTTGGTCAAACGTCATCACATCACCTCTAATTAGGCATGGAGCCATAGACTCTGCCAATGCAAGTGCTTTCTTTTTTACCTTTTTTTCTATTCACATATGAAAATAAATGTTGGTTGAGTCTTTAGTAATAAATCTTAAAAATATTAATAACAAAAGTAATTTACGTACCAAATTGAAATATGTTTTTTTCCAAACATCCATGACACCATCTTCTGTGTTGTTTCCTTGACCCCTTTGAAGTATTCTCATAGATTCTGGATCAATGTTAATGACATTTGGATGACCAAAATAGCGATACCAATCCAAGTAATCTTTTTCAGCCTCTTTTGTGCCCGAAGATGGATTTACCTCCTCCCTTTGGATTTGGTACTCCGGTTGATGGTGGTTGTTCCAAACCGTGACCGAAGGCGTTGGGATGTAGTTGAGCATGATGCTTGGGCCTTCGATCATAGATCCATTCGCACACAATTTAAAGGATTCGTGTGTTACCTTGGTTTGGACATAGCCACATTGGCGGAGAGTTCGACGGGGGTTTCACATCACGAACCTAAACGGATGGTACAAAGGCCCGTTGTAGCCAAACACGTTTGATAATTGACGTGAATCTTCAACTACTCCATCATCATCTATGTCAATCTTCACTTAAGGATCAAAAACAACATCTTCAACGGTGAAAGCATCAAGTTGACTTCTCATCGTTGCTATCTTCACTTCTTTATGCTTTGAATGAGTACCGGTGAATATGAATTTCTTTCCGGTAGGTCCAGGAAAATCACCTTTCCATTCCGTCTTAGGAGCCAGGCTCGGAAAGTGATCATAGACCCATGCCTATGAAGATAATAAATATTAATATAAGATAATGCGTAATAAAAAATCTGAATTTAAACATTGAAATTCCAACATTAAATTACCTGAAGAAGACCAGTATTCCCGGAAATCTCAGTTCCTCTAACCCTCGAAGCTTTTCTAAGGTTGGCAAGTAGGTAAGTGAGGGTGGCAATTTCCCATGAATACTCATGCGTCTTCTGGACATCCGTCAACCACTGTAGAAAGTGAGCGTTGACCCTATTTCCTGAGTTTTCAGCAAAGAAGATGGTGCCAAACATATATGGCAGATACGCCCTGGATGTACGCATAGCTCTGGTTTCATCTATGACGACCCCATCCTTTTCCAACTGCAGGGTTCCTCCAAACTTCTCCCTCAGACTACGCAACAATATCTTCTTGGTCATACCTAAACCTTTCTACGTTGCTACCCCCGGTTTATCTCCAGCAACCAATTTAAACTATGATTCGGCTTCTGTCTTCTCCCATCCAAGTGTATATTTGACAAGGACACAAAGATCACTCCAAGACATGTTGTTGTCAAAATCTTCATACACAACTTTTCCTTCAACTGGTAAGTCAAGAATTGACTTGGCATCATCCGACGTTATTGTCATCTCGCCGAATGGGAGATGAAATGTATCGGTTTCAGGCCAATAACGTTCCCTGAAGGTTGTGAAGGTGACACTGTCATATTCCAACATCGAATTGGAAATTCTGGGAGCTAACACTGTACCATTTACGAGAACTTGGACGACCATACATTCTTCAGCTAATGGCCAATGTTGAGCCCTTTGACGAACCAATTTCTTCACGGCCTGTGTATGATCCTACAAAGAATAAAAACAATCTTTTTTAACTTGAAGTTATACAAACGGAAATTTAACAAAACAAGAGAAGTTTTTAGATTAATACCCTAGTCTCAGCAACTTTGGCAGCCCATGAATGCGGATAACCAAATAATATTGCAGACTTGTCTGGGGCCTCACCCCAAGGTCTTCCATTCCTCTTCTTAGGCAACAACACGTCTTTGCCTTTGGGAATATTCTTGCCTTTCGGTTCAGGCTGCTTCCTTGGCTTGGGTTACTTCCTTTGAGGTTCAGTAGAAGCAACAATAATTTCTTTACCTTTTCCTTGAGGGACAAATTGTTCTTTGTCCGTCTCTTCTTTATCACATTGTTTCTCTTGTAGTGGTTCTCTAATCACAAGAGCACCTCCACTGAACACCGGTATATCTTTGAAGTCTTGAGGTAGTACTTGTTGGGTAGAGCTACCACCCCCTACCTCAAAAGTCATTTTCTTCTTATGGTTCTTTCTCAAGCCTCTATTATCTACCCCTAAATGAACTCCGTGGCGAGGGGTTGGAGTGTGAGAAATTGGTGTTAAATTATTACCCATCTTCTTCCTACAATATACAAGCAATACAAGTTAGATAATTTCCAAGCAATTCAACTCAAACAAAAAAAATTTCTTACATTCAGAATTTTTTACGGTTGGGTTACACATATCGAACCCAACCGTAAATAATCCTCAACACAAAAATTTGCATATGCAGAATAATTTACGGTTGGGTTTTCCAATCGAACCCAACCGTAAATAATCTTCAACATAATTTTTTTTACATATGCAGAATAATTTACGGTTGGCAATTAGAATCAAACCCAACCGTACTTATAAAAAAAATTGAGTGCAAATTTTTTTACGGTTGAGTTCAGAATCGAACCCAACCGTAAAATAACATCTTCATCTCCTTCATTTTTATTTACGGTTTTTTTTTTTAATAACCAACCGTAAAATGTAGAAAAAACCAGTTATGGTTGCGTTCGAATGGAACCCAACCGTAAGTTCTTCAGAACATACATTTACGGTTGAGTTTTCCAATCGAACCCAACCGTAAATTATTTTGTAACCCAATTTTTTTTACAATAACAACAATCAAACAAGAAAATCAATCACTTTAGGGTTCTAAAAATAATATGGGTTTTGTTAAATACCTTATATACACCATTTGTTGTGGTTTCGAAGTTTGATTTTGATTGTCACCACCGATTTGTTCTTCAATCTCTTGATTAGGTTGAAAAGTTTGATTTTGATTGGCATCACCACTACCTTCTACACCTTTAGTATGATTCTTCATCACGAACTTTAGAGTTTAATCGACAAAGAATTTTTCAAATCGACGAGGAATTTCGATGGAGAAGAAAAAAGTTTGAAATGGAAAAGGAGATATGGTTGGGTTTTGTTTTGAAAATGAAAATGTATTAAGATTAGAAATGTTTTGTTTTATTTAGGTTTTAATAGATTGAAGGGTAATATGGACATTTAGCATAGCCCCTAGGATACCCTATAACGATTTTTTTAGTCACCCTGAATCCTATGGCAGCCCCTCTATCAATACTGCAGCCCCTATATAAGGCTTTTATTATATATGACAGACAGGGGTCTAAAATCCTATGTGTCATAGAAAAATAAAGTTTCTACATTTTATTGGAGATGCTCTAAATAAAATTAGTTTTTTTTTTAACGTATGAATTAAAACCCGAAACGTCTATAAAAACGAAACCAATAAAAAATTAATAGAAACACCAGATAATTGAAATAAAAAATCAACTTCATCCTATTTCAAGAATTTCAACGGTTATAAAATAAAATTACCAAAATTACTAAATCTTTATTCTCTACTCACCGACATCATTACCAGCACCACCCCACCACCAACTAACACCACCACCACTAATCAGCACCACCGTCACCACCAACCAGCACCACCACCAGCATCAGCAGTAACACCACTACCACTGTAACCGCCATCAACACTACCACTAATAAGCACTACGTCATCATACCTACTTCCAACATCTTTCAAAATAATTGAAACTTGGTTTCAAAATAAACTTATTGTTTAACCAACATTGGTTGTGACGGAAAAAATACTCGAATAATGAAAAAAAAATAGACGAAACCAAAAATAGTTCACAATAAACTATTGCATCATCAGTAATATTGGTTTCGTTGACAAATACTCAAAAAAAAAAGAAACAAAAATCAGGTGATATTAGACCTTGCTTTGACATAAATTCGTTTTCACTAAAAAAAATTGGTTTCGTCAATAAATACAAGGAACAATGAAACAAAATCAGATGAAACCGAAATTGTTTTCAACACAAAACTATCGTATAACCAATAAAATTGGTTTCGTCGATAAAATACTCGAAAAAATGAAAAAAATAAGATAAAACTAAAACTGGTTTCGTCAATAATATAAAATAAAAATAAAAATCAGATGACCAAACATGGTTTCAAGATTAACTTACTACATCACCGACACAAACATTGGTTGTTGGTGAAACCAAGATAAACTTACCGCAACAAACCACCACCATCCTATCACTAATAATTTTTGGTTTCGTCTTGGTGATAAAAACTCGACAAAATGGATAAAAATTAGATGAATGTAAAATTGGTTCCAGCATAAACTTATCGTATTACCGAATACATTGGTTTCGTCGACAAAATAAAACAAAATCATATGAAACCATGCCTTGTTTCAACACAAAACAATCCATATCACTGAACTAACTCATGGATATTATTCCCATCAGAATCCTATGAATTATCTCTACTTCAAGAGTTAATGTTGATAAGTGTATATTTACATATTTATAGTGTCAATTTCATACTAGTATTTGCTAGATTTATTTTTAGTTATTGTATATTACGTTTGTTTTTATTAATTGATCTTTTATTAGGAGGAATCGTACAAATGGAGTGAAGTGGCACCCACTTGTGCAATAAAAAAATGTTATAAAGGATGAAAGACCAAAAACCAGGTAAACTTGTCCAAATCCAAAATTTCTTGTCACCATCACGTAGAAAACGAAGAAACAAAACCAGCGACGAAAGAATTAGGTCATTCCGAATTCGTACGGAGAAGTTATGAGCAAAACGAGAACTTTGGAAATGGAAACACCTAAAAAGAAAAATGGTCATTTTATGAGCAAGTGTTATTGGAAGATCGGGAGTTATTAAGGGGTGTCGTTATCATTGGTACCCTGTCAACCGCTAAGGAGAGATCAAATTTTATTCTTCAAGTACCACTGCACCAAATTTAGCGTTTAACAACTAAAATAGGATTTAGTAAACGGGGTTGTAACACCAAGTTATAAAAGGGGGTGAAACAAAATTTAGCGTCGAGCATGTCGTCGTTACCAATTTGGTATTGTAACGGTTTTTGTAATGGCTTATTGACCGTTACTGATTTCAATTAGTAACAAACTGAGAGTCGTTACTAAATTTTTACCACTGTTGCAAAATCTTGACTAGGTCAAAGAAGACCGTCTTCTTTTTTTTTGGTAAAAATCTTGACAAAATCACTTCGCCCCCAAAAAAAATTACATTCAAATACCATATTTCCCTGAAATTATTCTCATTCAATCCAATTCATTTTACAAAAATTCTAACTTTAAACATCAAAGTCATTCTACAAAAGAAAGGGAAGCAAACATTGTTTGATCACTACGTTTATCGTTCTAGTTCAATGAAACATTTTAAACACCAAAGTCATTATACAAAAGAAAGGGAAGCAAAGTAAGAGTGACATGCCAGAAATATCTGCAACAATACAACTAAGTACACTTCAAGGGAATCAAAGTAAGAGTGAAAGCATATCATAGCTACCTATTTTCTTGGATAAGTTATGCAACTTATAAGTAAACCTGCAAAACGAAGACCAGTTCTCTTAATTAAGACTATTACTGCAATAGGATTATAATTGCATAGAAATTGAACTGGTAAGCTACCATTAACGACGACAACGAACAATCTGAACAATTGATTTTGGTACTGGAAGATATAAATGTTTTTAGTCTCTCATGAGCTGACTAATATATTACGATAGTACCAGTGAGAATGTAATGTGTAAGTGTCTACATATGTAATATTGAACATCTACTTCGAATTCTTACAGGAGAGTCTATATATAGGCTCACAGGTATACGTTGGACTCTGTAATGTAATGACACATGTATATAAAAATAAAATTGTACAAGTAATATGTTACGAGAAAAAGAATATCAATAACCACTTACGCCAAAAGCAGTTGTATGATTATTCCTCCAATGGTCCTGCATGGATGTATCTTTGACGATGTAGACAATTTGAGATGTGTCTTCGAAGATGAGGCGCCCTTACTTTGGAAATGAACAACAACTAAATGACCTGATAAAAGTAAAAAATGCACACCAATAAAATCCATCATACTCTGGGCTTGTTCTTTTTTTTTTATGTACAACAAAAAGAAGCACACGTGATAGACGAAAATGAAACATTACTTGGAAGAGAGTTATACCTTTGCATTAAGCTTCTATGAAATACTCGGTACGAGCACGTATCCAGGAGAAGAAAATTGATTTTATGGGCGAGTGATACATGCACCCTAACATACATTAATGGGCGACAAGTTCCACTCTACTATCTCGGCTAGGAAGGAATTAGTTTCACCTGCTTAGAGCATCTCCAATGCTATGGTTCAAGGTCTTAAAACTAAATCCCACTTAGGATCTAACATGTTTTTCACCAAAAATTGAGACATGGCCAAGTGGAGACCAAGTGGGGGTAAAGTATAAAGTCTAGATTAGACCTTCTTCACGACCTTGGGTCTTAAGTCCACATCACAATTTTCTCTCTAAATTTAAATATAAAGTGGTAAATAAGACGTTGGAGATTGGAGATGAACTTTAGGTAAAAAGTTTTATCTTTATTTTATTTTGTCATTTAGCAATGATCCATAAAAAAGGTGCTAATAAGACCTCCATCTAGGATGACCTTGACCCCTTGCATTGGATATGCTCTTACAAGTTACAAAGTTTAAAAGCATGTCACGGGACCCACGATTTGAATGTTTGAGAAAACCAAACTTGTTTTGGTTATTGGTGTCGTGTATAATAGTAGGGCCTACACAGTTTAAGCTTGGAAATTTATTTGTGATCGTGACACGTAAATGTAGTGGTTCCGTCCAAAAATAAGAAGTGATATACACCTGAAAAAAAAGTTAGAGAGAAGTACGACACAAGATTAAAGGGGGGGGGGGGGGGGGTATGATCAGAAGAAGAGATAAAAGAAGTACTTTTATTTTTTGGGATATAATCCAAACTATGTGGCTTGGTCCGTTAGTGGCGAATTAGGTGCAAAAAGAATACAATATTAGAGAAACTGATCAATCATTAGTGGAGACTACCCATATATGAGTGAGGCACTAAACCTTCAATTTTCCGTTTAGAGTGTTTCATCTGTGCAAATTCCGGGTAGAATGATGAGGTACTCAACCTTGCACCCCTTTAATACTTTTATGATCTCTTGAGTGCTAATTTTATCAATCATTAGGGTGACATCATAATTGTGAATAAACCTTACCTTGTAGTTTGATTTGCAGATGTCACCATTCTCTCTTTCGGAAACAACAATAGGTCCATAGAAACATTATCATCATCAACAAGTGGAGCATCACGAATTTGAAGAAAGTTGAAGACGTTCTTGGTTTGCGAGCAGCAATACAAGGAGCATAATTCTATACCTAAGTTGAAGACAAAGCAATAAAATGAAGAAAAATCAATAAAAGTGAATTTGTGAAGTTTATGATATCGAGACAATACAAGTTGTAAAGAATTAAGTGGTAACGTTCTTCTCCCACGACCACATCAGTTTCATTGTATGTTTAAAAAAAATCATTAAAAAAAAGTTTCATTTTTCTTAGAGTATATTTCTTTTTGTATTCATTCGATAAGGTCGTGGGGAAGAAGAAATATACACTGAAGTTTTATGCAACAATAAATTGAGGAAAAAAGTTACAATTTGTCAGAGTTCTACGAAGTTCAAGAGTTCACCATCTACATTTGAAGCCGAAGAAGAAGTTATTTCTATTGGACATTGTGGTAGTGTTGTTGACTGTGGATTGAATGAGAAGGTGAGTGAGCATTCCCACCATCTCATAATGATTGATTTCATTTCTTAGAGATCATAATAAAAAAGGTTATTTTCTTCCCACATTTCTATGGGGTATCAAAATATAATTCAAAAGGTTTTTCCTTCTCACCATTCAATGTGTGCAAGATTTCTGTCTTCATTCCTGCCTACACACGTGATAACCATAAAGTACATCTTTTGAGTGCAATTTCATAAAACCCTATTGGTGAGGCAGAAGTCGAGGTGAAATGCTTATTCGATCACTATCGAGGCTGGATTGTTTCATATGGTTAGTTTTCTCCTAACTCTAGAGTTAAACATAAGAATAATGTTCTTTGGCATTTCTAACTTCTTATTATTAGTGTGCAGATGCTTTATATCCTCATAGATCTTTGGATGCTTGTGACTTTGAAGTTGGAGTAGGTTTTGTGGGTATACCTCTTGTAAACCCTCACGAGAGTATAACTCGTCCACTAGGAACACCTAGGGGTTTGAAGGCTTGTTGCACATGATAAGTGTAACCGTGTCCTCAATGAAAGGGATTTGTTGTATTTTAGTTTGCTCAAGGACTAGCAAAAGATAAGTGTTTGATAAGTACATATTTTACATATTTATAGTGTCAATTTCATGCCAGTATTTGATAGATTTCTTGTGAATAAATTACGTTTGTTTTTGTTTATTAATATTTTATTTAGGAGGAATCATCAAAATGGAATGAAGAGGAACTTAATTGTGCAATTAAAGAAATGCTACAAAGGAAGAAAGACCAAATATCAAGTGAAAATTTTCCAAATATAAAATTTCTTGTCATTATCACGTAGAAAACGAAAAAACGAAGCCAACGACGAAAGAATGAGGTCATTCCGACTTTGTATGAAAAGGTTATGAACAAAACGCGCACTTTTGAAATGGAAACACCAAAAGAGCAAAATGGTCATTTTACGAACAAGTGTTATTGGAAGTTCAAAAGTTGTTAAGGGGTGTCGTCATCATTGGCACCCTGGCAACCGCTTAGGGGAGATCAACTTTTACTTTTCAAACACGTATCCAAGAGAAGGAAATTGATTTTTATGGGTGAGTGCTACATACACCCTAACACATGCTAAAGGGAGACCAGTTCTACTCCACTATCTCGTCTAGGAAGGAATTAGTCACCTGCTTACAAGTTACAAAGTTTAAAAGCATGCCACGGAAGAGTGTTTGAAAAACCAAACCTGTTTTGGTTACTAGTACCGTTTATAATAGTGGGGCCTATACAATTTAAGCTTGGAAATTTATTTGTGATCATGACGCGTAAAGGGTAGTGGGTCCAACCAAAAATAAGAAGTGATATACACCTGAAGAAGAAGTCAGAGAGAAGTAAGACACAAGATTAAAGGGGGCGGTGTGATCGGAAGAAGAGATAAAATAGGTACTTTTGTGTTTTGAGATATACATCCAAACTACGTGGCGTTTTAGTATTGGACCGTTTGGTTCTTATCTTTGAAATTGCACGTGAAGTGAAGACGAGGCGGTGGATTTTCCCTATAATTTTGGATCTGGTAGAGTATTTGGAGGCTATAAATAGGAGTCAAAAACTCAAAGAAAAATAAACTTCTTCTTTATTCAATTCTTTTCTAGTTAGAATACAAAAACAAAAAAGTAGGAGATTTTTTCTGCCTTTATTTGTGAGGTTTTATTGTTATTTTTACTTTAATTCTTTGATCTTTATTTATTTTTATATTCTTTTAGCTATGTCCAGCTAATTCTTTCTTTGATTGGGGTTGAATTCGAAGTTCTGAATAATGAAATCTTAATTTTATATATCAAGTTTATTTAAATTTTTGTTTTTATTGTTGATTTTTTTTTTGAAGCATTGAATTTATTGAGATTAAAAGTAGATTACGCGTGGGTAGGTGGTACCCATTGAGTCATTTAAGACAATTTGATTTAGAAAAGAAGGTATTGTATGGTCCCATATATTTGTAGATAAATTCCATGTCTGAATGTCATCTGCGGCGTGGTTAGCAAGACCATCAACTTCTTGGTTTCCTTCCCTATAATTATGTTGAACAGTGCAGCGAGGTATTTGGCGCATTCTTAACTTTATCTCCATAATAATCATTCCCGATATATACCAAGGAGGTTCTGTGGTATTGGTTACAAATCTTAGAAGATTCTACGAATCCGTCTCAAAAATGACCTTTGTCCATTGTCTTTCCATTGCGGTTCTTGAGGCGAGAAGCATGTCCCAAGCTTCAGCTGATAAGGAAGTTGTGATTCCAAGCTGCTGCGCCAGTGCCAAGATTGTTCTTGTTTCCGAATTCATGTAGATGAAATATGCGCCTGCTAGCCCTGGGTGTCCTCTGGCAGCTCTATCAGTGTTTATCCTTATCCAATCCAGGATAGGACTGGTCCATCCTACTGAAATGGTGGTTGCTCTTCTAACGACGTTTGATGGGATTGTTATTGGTGATTCTTCTGGATTTACTGGAGGTAGTATTTCTTTTGCCCAGGAAAACTCTTATTGTTGTTTAAGAGCTCTATAAACAATGATATCTGGTGTTGTTTCGGTATGAAGGAATATGCTCATTTCTTGCTAGCCAGATAGACCATAAAAGGAAACAAAAAGAGGTGATTGTAGTGGATGGTTCCGATTGGTTTAAGAGTTGAACAATGGTTGTTTGAGGGGTTATAGAAATCATAGGATTATTGTTATTTTGGTGGTTGTTTGAGAGGCGAGCGAGTAGGGTGTTCCAGGCTAAGATTGTTGTTGGGAAGCGTAGAAGTAAGTGCTCAGTCGTTTCTGTTTCGGTGTTGCATTGGGGGCATTGGTTGGAGTTGGTGAGTCGCATACGGAATGGACTAGAGAAGGTGGATATACCTTCATTGATAGCTTTCCACAAGAAAAACTGAATATTTGGTGTACAAGGTAAGGTCCATAGGAATTTAGAGTTTGGGAGGGTGTTCTGATAAGGATGATTCGTTTGTTGGATTAGACATTGGTATCTGGCAGCGGTAGTGTATTTTCCATATTTTGAGTGCAGCCAGATAATCTTATCCTGGGGGTTATCCTGGGGAAGTGGATTTGTTTATGATTTTTTGGGCTGCAAGTGGTGGAAGGTTACTGAGTTTTTCATGTATCCAATTGTGAGTAAAAAGATCAATGATATCTGCAACTGTTTGGATAAGGTAGCACTGGTTCGAATCAAGGTTTGGATAGTGCGGAATCCAATTAGCCTGGATAGAGGTTGCCAATCCATTTCCAGTTTGGTAGAAAATAAGGTTTTGAAAGGTGGATATGAGTGAAGTTAATTGTTTCCGTTTTGCACTGGAAGAATAAGGGATGTTAGGAGGCAGTTGAAAAATTGGTTGTTGGTCGAGATACTTTTCATGACAGAGGTTGGCATAGATGGAGTCCGATCGATCATGCAAACTACATACCCTTTTCATAAGTAGTCCTTTGTTATGTACACTAATTTTCTTAATGTCCTGCCCGAGCATCTGAGATTGGTTTGGACAGTTTCCCAACCTAAAGGATGCGACTTTTTAACTGAGTAGTCATGCCCCAAGAAAAAGTTTCTGGTGATACGATCTATTTTGTTATGCACATGGGTGGGTAGCATTTGTATTTGCATGAGGTTGTTTGTGGTAGGTGTTAGAGAATTTTTTAGTAATACTAAACTTCCAGTCTGCGTTAGGCATTTTTTCATTCATTCCTTTGCTTTTCTTGCTAGTCTTTGGATCAGAGGCTCGAAGATATGCCGAGATGATCTCTCTTCGATCTCCACTTCTCATCTCTTTTTAATTGTTTCGCCAGTACCAACACTTTTAATCTTAAAACCCTTATTCTTATTTTCACGCCCTGAAGATACAAGTAGAGGTATCAAACTCTGTTTTCATTTTCTAAGAATATTGATGGGTTATTTAAAGTGATCAATTGAATCAACCTATTAATATTTCTTCTAATAGTTTTGAGTTGTGTGATACGTGTAATAATCACTCAACACTTTGCACAAGTAGTACATCGCAAGAACTGATAGAGTAGTTCTATTAAGTAATTGTGTATAGAAATAACACTAGTAAGCGGGTCGAGCCGATACGTATGATGCTAGGATCAACTTGATTCACAAAGTGTAAATCATTCGACTAATTTACACTATGAGAGCTTATTCTTGGTGGGTTAGTTGGATAGAATCTGGTAGTTGCACTTCCATATTCAGTGAAATAAAAAATTCCGGAGATAGAGAAGCTTATTGTTATTTTATGGTTGGTAACAATATAAATTCAACAAGAAATAAACTTGTATGATTAAGTTTCGGTTTAATGACGACGAAAGATTCCTTAGTCATATTTCTTCTCATTGTTTGAAATAAATTCTTATTATATTTATTATTTACTTCGTTAAAAACCTAAAACCCCCCTTTTGGTTACTTTATAACAACTAGAAACTCACTGCTCTTTGTGGGAACGAACTCCTTGTCATTATATTACTAGTTAATTTTGAGGGAAAAAAATGAATTAATTTGTTGTGTAAACGATGCGCGTCAAATGCATTCATATACTTGTCTCATAAATTGTACATGAAATATATTGAGACTGGCAAATATGTAGTTAAGGTTGAGCTTGACGCAGACAAGTCACGTCTCCAAGCTACCACAAGATTGCTCACAACACCCCCATTAAGCTACCACGATACTAGCCTATTGTCATCGCCAACTTCGTATCATGGCGCTAGCGCAAAACCATCACAAGGTTGGCCTAGCGCTAATGCCATCACCTATCACGACGCTAGCCTAGTGCTAGCACTAGAGCCTATCACATAGATATCTTAGCGCTAGCGCCACAAGCTATTATTACGCTGGTTCAGTGCCAGCTTTAGCCTACGTCACATCGTTATCCTATTGTTAGCGCCTGCCAACGCTAAATCTTATCGTTGACGTATTTTCGCGCCAACACCACCAGCTCTAGGTGTTGGCATTTTCCAACGCCACTATGAGTCACCTTCTGGTTGTGTTTTGCTAGCACCAACCATACTCCTACATTAACAAGCTCTGCACTTGTGTTACATCATTGGCGTTGTGTCAATTTCTCGATAAACCATCTGCATCCCTAAGTCTCCAGATATTTTTTCTTGACGTTGTGAGCTACTGGTAGCTCCAATTTATGCATGATCTTGCATCACGCCACGATATCTCACAGAGCCACTGACTTCTATCTCTCATAGAGTTATAGGCATACACATACATGGCTAGTTAAGTTTAACTGTTTAAGTTGGCATTTCCCTGAAGAATAATTTTCACTCAAGTGTTGTCATAATCGCATTATTTTGGGTTATTGAATTGTTTTAAAGCCACAAAAAACGGAGAAAAAGTTTTATTCCAACTACGAGTTGGTGATTTTTGGATTGGAGTTTTATTTTGTGTACCTGAGCAACTAAATCTTGACTGGAAGATAACTCAAAACTATTCGAATGCAATTGAACCTTGACAAGGTGGTTTTTGCAACCTTTATACAAAGATATGGGTACTCTTTCCTGGAACTACAAGGCATAAACCAACTTATAACAATTCAACATGTAAGAGGTTTGGTCAATTTATATAAGCCTTTGATTATTTTTCTTTCAGAGATGATGCATGTCATTTGCGCACAAATTAATTAAGATATTTCCCACTAATACTAACAAGTAATATAGCGGTAGTATGGATCGTTCCCATGAGGAGATGTGAATTGTTATTTGTCTTTGCCATGTGAATTGTTATCACATGGCAATATTTCACTCTATTATGAACACATGATCATTCAATTTGCAACTTGAACGAGCAAATCTTTAATATTACATGGCGATATAAACAGTAAAACATAAGCGATAAAATAGATCATTAATATTAAACTAACCATCCATATTCATTTACATGTCTAGGACTTCCAATTACATCCCCAAACAATAGAACGAAGTTACATACTCATGGATTTACTAAAACCCATGAAAAATATACAAAAAAGAAAGATGGTATCCCCCTAAAAACCCTAGGTTTTTGATGTAGAAGATATGATATGAGGGGTAGAAGATAAAAGATTAATTCAAAGATATATAATATGTCTTGTTTGAGCCTTAGATGTCTTCTTTTATATCCTTCATTGATTGTCCCTCAAGTATACTCTCTTTCTATGGCTTAGAATCCTTCCGGGCCGTATTTTCTTGAATTAGAAGTCAATTTCGCGTCCAAATATGTCCCGGAACAGTGCCAGGTTTGGCTGCTAAATGTATGGATTCTTCCGGCCGAACCTAAAAAGTCATTTTTGCTCCATTCAGTGTCAGTTTCGGCTACTAATTGTATGATGGATTACTTTCCGAACTTCTCTCTGTAGACTCAATTCTTGCAAGCTTGTTTTACTATAAATTCTTCATACGAACTCAAAATGACCTCATTTTTTTGCGTTGGCTTCGTCTTCCAATTCCCTTCAAAATAGAGTGATGAAATATTGGATTTGAACGAGTTAAACTTGATCTTTGATATTCCTTCATCTATAGCACTTTATTTCATATTCATTTCGTGTTGTAATGAACCCTTTCTTCTTCTTTAGTTGAATCCACTTCAAAACTCCTAAAAAAACTTAAACAAACAAAATAAAAGCATAATGATATGAAAACTAACAAGAAAGCAATGAGTTACAATATCAAACTGATGTAAATAATGCACCTATTAAGAGACCTTAGCTACTTCGAACCGGATGAACTTATTAGAACATATATTTTAATTCTAAAATAATTTCACGGTTCCAAAAATTGGTTAACAAGGAGGCATCTGCCTATTGTGGAGATATTCCCTGGATATCTAGGTTCTACTTCACTCTCAAAGTTACAACATGCCTTTGTTACGCCAACATCACCTAGAAAACCATGGCTTTTTATGAGTATTTAAAGACCACAACATCCGGATGCTATGAGATACTTCTGACACAACTTCTCCTCAATATTTCTTATTAATGATAACCCGTGGGTGCTACTTAGAGACTTCAATGACATCGTTGGCCAATCAGAGAAAAAGAAGAAAGATATATATTATTTTCTCAATCACAACCTTTTCAAAACATGATGTAAGAAATGGGTTTTATAGATTTGGGTTTTCAGGGGACCCATTTACCTGGACTAACAATCAACAAGGCGCGAGTTTTATCACGGAAAGGTTCGATATTGCTATTGGCACACAACGTTGGATAATCGCCAACCCATGCAGTTGTCACTCATCTACTATGTATAGCTTCATACTATGCACCTATTTTGTTACATTTCAAGGAAATCAATTGGAGCGAAACAAAAAATTATAAATTTGAGCACATTTGGTTGGATAACCTACAAATACACCAGGTAGTAACTGAGATATGAAATCGGGAAATGAATGCATAACCAACTTTAGATCTGCAAGTCAAACTCATCACCACAAGTCAAGTACTTTCCATGTGGAATAAAGCGACGTATGGTCACCTTCCTATAATGATAAGGATCGATAACACAAATCAAGCTAGCTCAACATCAATGTGCTATACATACTACACCTAATTTAAATCTTTGGATTCAGAAGGAAAAGGATCTCAGGATCGGCCACTTGTCCCTGCTCAAAAGCCATGCCACTTATTGGAAGTAGAGATCAAAAATACAATGGTTACAGTCAGGAGACAGAAATACCACCTTCTTTCACACTAAAGCAAAAATTCACAAAGGATGCGAAACTTCAGGATCATCACAACAACTAGACCCAAGATAAGGTTTCCATAATCCATCTCATAATAAATCATTTCACATACCAATACACTGCTCCAAATACGATCATTGATGAAGAAATATTCAGCACAGATACCCCTCGTATAACATGCGGCAATGTTTCTTGCTCACTGCAGAAGTTTCCACAACATAAACCAATGAGGCTTTGTTCTCTATTATTCAGAAAGTTCTCCAGTCCCAGACGAATACATGAGTAAGTTTTTTAAGGTTTTTTGGGATACTACCAATTTATAGTTAATAGCTATGCTACAAAGCTTTTTTAATAACCTCAAGATGCACCCACTCATGAACCACACAAATCTCACATTGATTCCAAAAACAGAGCACCCCTCAAATCCATCATAATTTTGACCCATAGGTCTTTGCAACGTACCTTACAAATTATGGTAAAAATTCTGGTAAACCGATTACTCCCCCTACTACTATTTCTAATAAGTCCTTACTTAAGTGTTTTTGTACCGTGACGTTCGATACATGATGAGATAACAGTCGTTGAAGAACTTTTTCATCATATTAGAATTTCAAAGATTACCAAAGAAACAAAATAGTACCCAAACTAGATATTTCAGAAAGCCTATGATAGACTAGACTGGGTAATTATTAGGAAAGCTTTTACCAAACTGGGATTTCCAAATACCTTCGTAGAATACATAATGCTCTGCATAACCTCTGTCACTTAACATCAACTGAACCCCGCATGGTTATATCATCCCATCCAGAGGAATCATACAAGGTGATCCACTATCTTCTTATATATTAATCATATGTGCGGAAATTCTATTGATTAGATTGGAAAATCTAGAGCATTCAAATAACATTAAAGGGCTCAATATACCCTGTAATGCACCACCAATCCTCCAACTCATGTATGATGATAACCTCCTTATCAATATAGAGCTTCTACAGTAACTAATCAAAATATGAAGAACCTAGTGCATTCTTACTCTACCTCAGCGGATCAACTAATGAACACAGTGAAATTAATAATCATTCATCGCACGAGATTACCTCATAATGAAGTGGAAGACTTACAATAATTTTTCGAAATACAAACGACGCCAATATCACCAACCTATATACTTAGGGGTCCACTTCAAACAGGGAAAATCTTCAGCGCATATATTAACACCATTACTTCAACGATTGGCTAGAAAAGCAAAAGGATGGATGACTAAGTGCTTAAATTCGACATGCAATTTAGTATTGATAATACCTTATTAAACCCCTATTTGTAATCATTTGATGCAAACACCTTCTCTCTATATATGTGCAAAAAAAGATTAATCGTATCACTAGAAACTTCTTCTGGGGACACGATCCTCTGTCAGAAAACTGCATCCACTGGGATGGGACAACCTAACTAAACCAAAAACGCAGGGAGGGATATGCATCATAAATAATGAAAAACATAAAGCATCACTTATGAAGCGTGCCTGGTTACTCCATAACCAACCAGACTCCATACTGACAAGCCTTTGTAGGGAAAAATACCCTAAACTACAATCTATCTTTACCCACGACCTCACCACAACCCATTCATCCACTCCATAATGAAAACAATTAAATTCTATAATACCCATCATCAAGCACCATATCTTCCATAGTATATGAAATGGAATAGAAACTCCTATCACGACAAATTGGACACCATAAGTCATCCCACTTGACTCAACCCAATGCAAGTTTTTTTAAAACAATTTCTGATATTATTGATCCTATATCAGACACTTGGGTTCAGGAAAAACTTTTTTAACGACCACCTTTAGCAGTGCAAAGAATTATAACATTCACCTAACTCAATATAGACCAACAGATAAGATCATCTGGCCACACGTAAAATCCAGAAACTACAGGATTGCATCATGATACAAACGCCTAACCCAAAACTATAACCAAACATTGATAAATCCTTTACCCAACACTAACTTTCTTCTCTAGATACTATCGTGCCCACCAAAAATGCGGCTATCTTGTAGAGTGCTATTAATGAAGGTTTACACACCTTCAACATTCCCAACATAATTTGGCGCAGTGACTCGAATTTCTGCCAAATCTGCGGTACAACAGCGGAAACGACTACCCATATTCTTGTGCATTGTCAGATCTCCATGGAAATTTGGCAATTATTTTGTACCAACCTACCTAACTACCAAAGACCACCCAAAATTTACCCACTTCAATAAATCTTCAGACTTCAATCCGATAGATTCTGCAATACGTTGGTCCATTTATCATCACCACCTCCTTCTGTTTTATTTTTGGGCCTTATGGTTAGCTATGAATGAATTCATATACCTCCACACCTTACTCTAGCAATTAAGTATTGTCAAAATGACATTTCATCTAGGACAAGAATTTACTTGGGCGAAGGGATCCCCCCCCCCCCCTTCATAAGTACACAATGAAATATGGTGGTTGAACTCTTCGAGGACATGCAGGAGATGGATTCATCCGTAGGGATTCAATGACGATGTCCCTTGCATATTTTAACATAACCTCTGGATCACCACTATACTCATGACTGAGACCTGGGCCATGTTTATGCCGACCAGAACGACGACTGATAGACAATGGATCAAAATTTGTTTCGAAACTCACTAGGAGAATCTAGTTTGATTCATCAAAAATGATACATATCGTCCTTGGTATATATTAGGTATGATAGCAGAAATCAAGCAACGAATAAGACATATACCGACCACTGTAATAGAACACAACTATATGGAAGGCAACTAGACGGACGAACAGACTGGCAAACGATAATGCAGACGAAAATCAGATGAAAACTTTCTCAAAAACTATATGGTTCCAATTTTTTCAAATAATATTGTACTAAATGACTCTGTAGACATGGCGTGCCCTCATTTAATTCCTGGTTAGTTATGATTTAGAAAAAAGAAAAAAAATAAAAATAAATAAATAACATCGGGTGCAATCGGTGCACCAATGGGTGCCACAAATTATTTCCGTTTTTATATCCCACCTTGCTGAGGTAAATGAATACTTTCTCTTCCTTCGGATAATTATATTTCACAGACATCTGAAAAGGTTAGTAAGGTGCAAAATACACTAGATCAATGGAAGAGCCTAGGGGACAGGCACCCAAAGTAGGAGTTGGGGTATTCGTAGTCAAGGGCAACAAGACACTTCTGGGAAGAAGGCAGTCCTCCATTGGCGATTCAACTTTTTTCCCTACCTGGTGGTCATCTTGAATTCGGTTGGTAAACGCATCCTCCCTTCCGTAATTCAACTTGTTGTAACCCTAATTTGAACAAACAATGATTTTGACGATATCACCATTTCCATTCTGGATCAGTCTAGTCAATGATCAGATTCAAACCTAGATACTGTATCAGTAGTTGGGACAAATTTGGGCTTGAAGCATACTAGAAGCCCAAAATATTTCCATTACTATGTAGTACCCAGTGAAAAATGATGATTTTCATTTTCTTAAGTGTAGGAGAAAGCTTTGAGGAATGCGTATTGAGAGAGGTGAAGGAGGAAACAGGTCTAGACATCAACAATATTGAGTTTCTGACGTCACATTACGTAGTCATTCTCATGCGTACTAAAATGGTGGATTCACAACAAGAGCCACAGAACCTGGAACCTAAGAAATGTGATGGTTGGGTTTGGTGTCAGTGGGATGATGAGAATATTCCAAGGCCACTCTTTAAACCTTTGCAAATTTTAGTTGACAGAGGTTTTAATCCCTTCTCCGCTGAGGAAATTGTTTACATTAAACCACAATAAGAATTTGTATCAGTTATGAAATAGTATTCTGGTCATTGCTTGTTGGTCAGGGCCGTCTCTAATATTTTAGAGGCTCAGGATGAACTTTTAAAAAAAGGTCCTTTTTTAATATACATGAGGGGACATAAATGATAAATAAAATAACAATCAAATTAATCAAAAATTCTATTAAAAATATATATAAAAGTCTAATAAGAGTTTAAAAATAATAAAAAATTAACTGGAAAAGGTACAATACTAACTAACACAACGTGGAAATACATAGCGGCGAAGGCCGCCCAATTTTCTTTTTACGGTTTGACAAATCTAAAAGTTTATCTATAATTTTAAATATATAAAGGGTTAGTCAATAAGTATTTTTCTTTCTACTTCCTTTTTTTTATTAAATTTTATCCTGTTATTTCTATAAAGAGAAAAAAATATTGGGGCCCTTTGTCTTTTGGGCCCAGGGCGGTCGACCCTTAGGCCCTATGTAAAAGACGGCCCTGTTGTTGATTCGTACTCATTTGTTTAAATGAACACCTAGTCTTGCTTTCAATCTGAATACTTTATAGAGTTTGGACTGTGTTCTTTGTTTATAATTTTTCATAGTTTATTTGTCAAAAACTTTAAGCGGTGGCATCGGATTATTGGTCCGTTTTTTGTTACCAAAAGGTTGGTTCTGTAGCTGCAGAAATGGTGTTGCTTGTTTGATTCCAATTTACTTACCAAACCTATGAAAATTCAGGAGTAGAAAGTGTCTAAAACACTTAACAAACTAGCATTTTCCATGGAAGATATTAAGAGCTCGGGACAGTGAGAGAGCAGATGCCTTTGCCTAAATGGAGCAAAGAAAGTAGAAACCAAATGGTAGTTATGGAAGGGGACAATAAGGCTGTCCTGGCAGCTGTTTATCCTCACTGAAAGGGAGTCCTTTAATTGGCAAGTTCAAGTCATTCTGAATGACAGTAAGATCCTTAAGATAGTACATTATGGCCCTGTGAAAATGTGGGAGCTGGAATGGTAGCTAAACAAATTAAAGTTTAAAGGGAAGAGGGTACCTGGTGGTACAATTCTGTTTCTCGTAGAACCTCCTAACTCTGATATATATGTACCTTACAGTTTTATCAATCAAAGTGTTCTTGTTAACCAAAAAAAGAAAAAACCTTATTGAAAGCCATTACTTAGTGAATTAACCAAACAAAGTGATTTAATTACAAACAACAAAATATCACACAGATCCCCCAAAAATGGTACCAACCTATTACAAAATTTGCTCCGTTTTGTACAAAAGAAGAAAAGAATCTAACCCCAAAGTTTGACGCGAAGACTTCCTAAGTCTCAGCATTCCTGGCACTACCTTGGCAATTGGATGGGTACATTCCTTTCATCGGCCACAGATGGGGCACATTCTTTTCCCAGGTCTGGTAATTGCACATCCTGAAATTTTCATCACAGCAGAAAGAATCAAATATGAATCATCATTTCCTATAAGAATAAAAAGAGAGCAAAACAACAAATCACAACTACAAGGTAACAAAATGGAAATTAGTCAGAGAATACAAAAAATCCTTATCAGTTGCAACAATAACATGAACATGTTACGATATGCAGGAGAAATGTAATATGCAACCATAGCATAAGGAAGACAAGGTTGTACCTTTCATTTCTCCGTTGAGATTCACAAAAACTCCGGCATTATCTGCAAATGGAAGGTTCATCAGACGTAAGAAGTAAGCACATCAATTTGGAAATACATGGAAACAACACAATTATATTTCAATAAAGCTGAATTCCTCTTATGGCTAATGAGGTTGCACATTCTATGGTATCGGAACCCTCATTAATCAACTTGTGCTACCATTAATAGCATCAAATAAAACTCACAAAAGTTAAGCTCTCTTATAATCCCAAAACAAATTAGGATTGCTCGTACAAGTTTAAGTGTAACTTTTAAGTGGCAAAAAATGTACACAGATAAGTTAGCGAACACTGAACATCCTAGATTGAACTGGGCAAATGTTCAATTATATTGGAACTCTCATATAAACTTGAGAAACTAGAAATGTCAAGTAAACTCACATAGTATCTCCCCTTCCATTCCTTTCCTCCAGGATCTTTACTCCAACATACCTTTTACCATTCAGACACACGAAAACAAATTAGAAAAATTTAAAACAAATTAAGTAATAGAGAGCAAATATTTATACCTGCCCATCATCATCAAAGTGGCCTGAGGGTTGGTCCCAGGAGAGATAGAAAAGGTGGAGCCGTCGACAACTCTAAGTCCGTCAACACCAATCACACGGAATTCGCTATCCACCACTTCCCCGACTATGCACCCACCATGGTAATGCCATATGGTATTCACTGTTCTCTTAAAAAGTCTTCCATTAAACCATCATCTGATTGGTTTGCAGGCAAACCTGATCCCACATACCTAAAATCCCTTCTTCCAAAAAACTCCCTAGTTTTGAACACATCCATTGATGCTCCTCTCAATATCTCACCTATTACTCTCATCCCTTCAACACATCTTTTTAAGTCCTCAGGATGGGAGAAATAGTTAAACCTGATAATTGGCTGTACCCGAACATTAGTTGATGCTAACCTGAGTGATCCAATAGAGAGTGGGCCAACAATTTTTTCCATGACAGTAGCCACTGTGAGATATAACGGGGACGATGCTGGACCATGAACAAAGACTGAATGAGGCATTGACATAAAAGGAACTATATTTGATGCTGCTTCTATGTAGGTTCCATGATCAGTAATCCCGACGACTTGTATCAGACATTGGCCAATTGGTCTTGATGGTATGAAGGATATACCATTTCTGGGGTTATCATATAAGGACTCACCCACATGTGGAAGATGTTGTGCTACTGGTATATCCCATGAAGAGAGATATGGGCGTGGTCCAATTCCACTTATCAGAAGAAGTTGTGGACTTCCAATAGCACCTGCACACAGTATGACTTCTCCTTTACCTCGAATCATTGCATGATGGTGTCTTCCTATTTGATATTTGTATACTATACCTATTGCTGATTTTTTTGGTCTATCTGTTGGCTCTATCAGTGTCTCTGTTAAACAAAAACAACAATAACCATACAGTAGAATCAGGTTTAATTTCCAATTGAAAAACTTGTAAACAAAACAACTTGCTCAATATTTTGTTTGAAATAAACCACCATAGAATTAAAAATTATGAGACATCAAATTATAGAATCTAAACTGAAGTAAAATTTAGAATTCTCTAATAAAAGATGTCCCGGAAGAATTGATGTAAAGACTCAAAACTGTCAGTGTTATGATGCGCAACAACAAGACAACTAGGTAATGTTTACCCACTTTTTAAGACTATGCAAACGTTAAAATTGGCGGGAAAACTCGCCGGGAATTTCGTTAAGTTCCGTTGACTGTCTGGTAAACGGGAAATGAAGAGAATGATTAAACTAAACTGTAAAAGGAAGAGAAGAAAAAAACTAACCAGAAGAGATGGAATTGAGAATGATTCTTTCAACACTAGCACGAAGAGAAACCTTAATACTGGAGAAATTAGAATGAGTTAACAAATCAGCAGAAGTATGTCTTCTACCAGAAGAATCAAAAGTAGTACCACCAATCTTTGTACCGATAAGATGATTAAGATTGAAACCATTACAAGATGTAATAATCCATCACGAAAAGTTGATTGTCAATTTCTCAATTCAGGTGTAAAAACAACAGATCTTCTATCCATTCATAAGACCTATTAACAAGATCTAAATCCCATTTAAAACCAGAGACGCCATAAAAATCAGAATTAGCTCTACTCTTCCTTTAGCATTAGGAACACCTTCTTCAGATGTAAATGATTCTGCCGGTGAATCATAAGTATCAACTTGTGTTATTGCTGATAAAAACCCTTCTTGATTGATTAAATTTGGGTATTCATTCATATTACCACCTCTTTCAACAAGTAATACTTTGTAATTTGTTGATAATGTTGCTGCTAATGGACAACCAGATGTTCCTCCTCCAACTATTATGTAATCGTATTCATCTTCTGTTGGTAATTCTGTTGAATTAAAGATGAACTGAACAAACTCTGGATCTGCATGGAATAACAAACGATCAAGAAATTAGGGGTTTTCTTTTAAGAAAAAATCAAGAAAATAAGGGTTTCTTGATTTTACATTACCTTGCGGTGGTTGAGCAAATGGTTTAACGAATAGAAGAGAAAGAATTAGAATGAATAACGGAGAAATCAATGGGACAAGAATCGGAATTAATGTTTCATTCCGTTCGCCATTAATGAACTCCCGCTCTCTCTCTGAGTGAGAGTTTCGAGTAAAGAAGGAAGACGAAAGGAAAATTTGGGGAAATTTTTTTAATCAAAAGGATTGATTTTTTACTCCCCGATGTAAACTAACTACAAGACACACTCTTTTTTTAATCTAGTTTTGTTTGCCCTAATCCACGATAACTTTTCATAGCCGATGTGGCCAACTTTTAAGGGCAAATTTGGTCGATGCCATTTTACTGGTATCTCTTTATATTCCAAGTGAATGAACCACCCTGACGTCACTCAAATAGAGCTCAAGGTCCCTCAACAGTAACAACTTCCTACGGAATGTTTTAATTTTTCGCCTTGGCCTATATCTTTTTCCACCAAAATTGTTGATTTAAAAATAAAAATATCATATATTCAATCTATATTACTACTTCCATTTTTTTAAAAGTGTTATTATCACTTTTTCATTTTAGTCTAAAAATAGACCAATTTAAAAAAGTGATAATAACTATTTTCCTGAAACGGAGGTAGTATTAAAATTCTCTCTCTTTCGATTATTTCCTGTCAACTTTTTTCAGAAATCAAAGAATAATCTTTCTTTACATGTAATCTTTATTTCAGTTTAGTTTATATCCGAATTTTCATTAAATATATCTAAAGATTTAAACAGAATTTAGGGTTTATAAATAAAATAATAGTTATAATTTAGAATAAAACTTAATCTCATTTTGGAGATTATTCAGTTTCATATAGTCTTCGAGGTGTTTCTGTCGATAGGTACACTAATTTCAAGCATCTATTCGAGGGTGGTTTCACTAGCGTGACGTAGATCTACATTCACATGAAGATCCATGACTACTAGATGTAATTACAATTTTGATTTCATGTGCAAATTAATCATTTATAGAGCATCTTTTCAAGAAAAAGAAAAAATTGTTCTCACTGAAGAACTAAAAGGCAAATGGTGGAATTAGAAGTTTCGCAACATCCCTCTAACATCATCGATTTCCTCGATGGAGTACATGAATTTAATACTTTGTTTCAGTATCTGTACTTTTTTCATGTATTTCTATTACGATGTATTTGATTGATGTAACTTTTCCACAGAATATATGAAACTGGGAGTATTTACTCCTATTCCTTCGAGAGAAAAAAAAATTTTGTTTAAATAAAACGCAGACCATTTGGTATGGGATTTTGGTCGTGTCAACCTGCCCAGCCAGCCCAAACGTTGGGCAGACGGAAAAATGTAATTTAAAACTTTGGATGGGCATAAATAAAAATATTATTGTTTGGGAAAAAATATATCCACATTTACCTCGAAAAATCTCGATTATATTGATGATTGATCTCCTTCTTCTGGTAATTAATAAGGGAAGAACCTACAAGAAACAAAAAACGACTTTGATGCCTAAGTCAGTGATTGTTCTCTACAGGAGTTTCTAGAGTTAGATACCTTACCTTTTAGGGTTAAGGTCTTCAATATTTATAAAGTTGTTTCTTTTAGGGTTTTGGAAGTAGCTAGGTGGGTATGGGCGCATGGAAATGGGCTAGCGTACACGGATTGTTGAGTAGACTTCCACGCTGATAACGTCGTAGTTAGCCCATACTTGATGCTTAAATATTATGGTACACACATCGCCCCCTCTTAACCTCCAATTTGTTATGGGATTAAGAAGTTTGGGTTCCTTTTAATTGTGACTGTTTGGCGGGTGAATTTTGCATATGTGGAGGTGCTACATAACTCTCCCCCAAAGCATGATGTTGGAACGTTACGCAACTTGGCTCCAAAGTATTGTTATTTGCACCGAGGAGTTACACATCTCATCCCCAAACAATGGTCGTCGCAGTTGAAGTGATAAGTAACTCGCCCCAGCAAGTAGTGAGTGTTATGCTGCTAATTGCTCGCTCAAATGTGCACTTCCTCATTGCATAGTGAAACTGCATCCTGGATGTGTTATTGGTGCCGACCTCTTGTGGTGGGGTTCTTGAAATGCCTACGATCAAGTGTGAATTAGGTTGAGAACTGACGTGGATTGTAGTAAATCACTGGCATATTTTCGATACACGTTGCGATTGTAAACTGTCTCTGCGTCACCATAGATCTGATTTTATCTCTGCATTTGTGGTGTTTTGCCTATTGCGATACCGTAGCAGTGGAAAGGAAACATTCCCGATCGGTTGGTGCTAGTTGGTGCAGTTAACACGAGAAGTTGGGGAGTACGAGGCTCTTCACTCCTGTGAAGTATAATGTTTGAATATTTCTTGCAAGTATCCATATGCGTGCTGAAAGAACTTTGAAGGTTCACAGAGAAAACAGAAAATGGAGAATGCTGTTAATGGAAGAAAGACTTTATTGATGTAAAACTTGACATTGTCAGATGTCAGGTACATGGCTTATAAAGCCTGTTAACATACACTATATTATGTTATCCTACACTCACAATGGCACACAATATACCCACACATGTGGTAAATGTACACTAAAAGTTGTTTCTAACATGTACACTACAACTTGTTTCTAACATTCCCCTTCAAGCTCTGTGGCTGCAAGATGCATGAGCTTGGACAATAGAAAACGAAAAGTAGTTGTGCTTAGTCCCTTGGTGAAAATATCTGCCAGTTGCTGACTTGTTGGTACATAGACAATCCTCAATAACTCCTGAGAAACCAATTCTCTTACAAAGTGATAATCAACCTCTATATGCTTTGTTCTTACATGAAATACTGGATTGCAGGCTAGACTTGATGCACTTTGATTTTCACAATAGAGGACCATTGATTGACTTAGTGGTAGTTGAAGCTCCCTTAATAAGTATGAAATCCACAGAAGCTCAGATGATGCAACAGCTAATGATTTATACTCTGCTTCTGCTGAGCTGCGTGAAATTGTGGGTTGTTTCTTTGAGGACCAAGATACTAAAGATTGACCAAGAAATACTGCATACCCACTTGTTGAACGTCTGGTATCTGGAAATCCTGCCCAATATGAGTCTGAATATGCACTGACAACCCCAATATCTCCAGCAGTTAGTGTAATTCCAGAGCCAATAGTTCCTTTCAAATACCTTAGTATTCTCTTTACTAACTGGAAATGCAAGTCAGAAGGTGTATGCATGAACTGTGACACATAGTTCACTGTATAGTTAATATCTGGTCTTGTCATAGTTAGGTATTGTAATCCTCCTACCAAGCTTCTGTAAAGTGTAGGTGAGACCATTGTTGTTTCTCCATAAACTGACAACCTTGGACCAGATGCAACAGGAGTTGTGCAAGACTTGCAATCCAACATCTCAGCTTTTTCTAGCAGTTCAATAGTATACTTTTGTTGTGTGAGTAGAAGAGTACCTGTCTGTCTTGTTTTACTGCATTCAATGCCCAAAAAGAAAGATGGTGGTCCTAAGTCTTTCATGCAAAACTCATGGCTCAAGACATTTATGAACTCATGGACTGAAGTATCTGAGGATCCTGTAAGTATTATATCATCTATGTATAGTAACAAAATCATCATCTCAGAAACTGTTCTATAGATGAACATTGAGTTATCACATGTAGACATGATAAATCCTTTATCCAGTAAAAAACTGCTGAACCTTGTAAACCAAGCTCTTGGAGCTTGTTTTAGGCCATATAGAGACTTCTTAAGGTGACACACATGTGTTGGATGCTTAGCACACACATATCCATGTGGTTGTTCCATGTACACATTCTCATCCAGAAAACCATGTAGAAAGGCATTAGAGACATCCAATTGTTGTAACATCCATTTGTTGCTCAAAGCTATAGTGAGTACACACCTTATAGTTGTAGGTTTCACCACTGGACTAAAAGTCTCTGCATAATCCACTCCATCTTGTTGTAAATACCCTTTTGCAACAAGTCTAGACTTGTATCTCTCCACTGTTCCATCAGATTTCAGTTTTACTTTATAGACCCATCTGCATCCAAGTACATTCATCCCTTGTACATATGGTATTAGTGTCTAAGTGTTGTTATCCATCAAAGCTTTATATTCTTTATCCATAGAAGTACCCATGTAGGATCTTTACTAGCTTGTTTAAATGTTTTTGGCTCCATTGGTGTTTGTAACACAGATAAGAATGCTTTAGAAATTGAATGATGTGTTGAGCAATGTGCTACAAAATCAGATGGCAAAGTTTTCTGTTTGTATATTCCATTTCTTGATCTTGTTTGCATTCTTGTAATATGTGGTTCTTCTGTATGTACTGAGTCTGTCTCTGGTACTTGAGTTGGTGGATCTTGAAGGATATTTGGTGATGGTTGAGTAATGGGTTGACTAACAGAGACAGTTAATGATTCGCATGAACTATCTTGAGTTTGAATAGGTGCATTTGAAACAATCTGAGTCTGTGTAGAGTCAGCAAAAGGGAAGCTCTCTTCATTAAAGGTCACATGTCTTGAAACAAAAACCTTCTTTGTTGCATTGTCATAACATTTATAACCTCTATATAAAGAACTGTAACCCAAGAAGCTGCATCTGACAGATTTTGGTGATAATTTATCCTGCCTAAAAGAAGACATATTTGGATAACAGCTACAACCAAATATCTTGAACAAAGTATAATCTGGAACTTCATTATACAACATCACAAAAGGTATTTTGTATCCCAAGACTTTAGATGGAAGTCTGTTTATAATGAATGTTGATGTGAGGTAACTGTCATACCAGAAAGATTTTAGAACTGCAGCTTGAAATGAAAGAGTATTTCCAACCTCAGTAATATGTCTAATCTTCCTCTCTGCAATACCATTCTGTTGGGGTGTTTTAGGACAGGAAATTCTCAAAGTTATACCACATTGTTCTAGGAAACTCCTAAAAACACCTTTGACCAGCTCATATGCACCATCACACTGGAAGCAAACTATTGCAGTAGATAAAAGCTTCTCATTATATAGTTTGAAGTGTTTAAAACATTTAAGAGCTTCATCTCTTGTTGTTAATGGATATATCCAGTGAAACCTACTGTAATCATCCACAAAAAGAATGAAGTACCTAAAACCTTCTAATGATGTAACTGGTGCTGGACCCCAAATATTACAATGTATAAGATGTAATGGTGTAACAGATACTCTTTTTGATGAACTGAAAGGTAGTTTTGTATGTTTTCCTAATTGACACTCATGACAAAATGTAGCTAAGTTTTGATCTGTAAACTGAATGGATGGGATGACTGACAATTTCTTTAAAATCAAAGAAGATGGATGTCCTAACCTTTTGTGCCACATTGAAGGAGAAGCAAGGATTGAAGTAAAAGCTTTAGTTGGAGGTAGTGCTGTCTGAATTGGATATAGTTTCTTGCAAACTGTACCTTCTGCAACCACTTCATCATTTGCTAAGTCTTTGATATTGTATCCCCATGGATACATGTTGAAAGATACATTGTTATCCTTACAGAATTGTGAGACACATATCAGATTCTGTGTCAGTAGTGGTACCAACAGAACATCCTTCAAAATGAATTCTGAATTTTCCAGTGTTAACACTGCTTCACCTATTGCAGTAATTTGTAGATACTTTCCATTTCCAATCATCACCTTATTAGCACCTGAATAGGGCTTGCAATCATGTAATAGAGCAACATTACTTGTTATATGTGCAGTTGCACCAGAATCTGGAATCCATGTAGCATCCAGTGTTGAAGTCATTTTTTGTTGTTCTTCACCAGAACGAGTATAAAATGCTTGATGTTGCTTCATGTTAGAGGAATAAGAATTTGATTTTGCATTTGTTGTTGGAGGAGTATAGCGCCAATGGCACCTGTTGACTGTATGGCCTAGCCTCTTGCATATTTGACACTCAACTGCAGTAAAATCAGTAGGAGTCCTATTTTGTTGATTTCTTGAATTGTTTTGTTGATTCTTATGATAGTATTGTGTTTTCTTTGAAAAGAAAGCAGTGTTTGTGGTAGAATCAAACAGAGAAGAATTTTCTTGTTCTTGAGATTTAAGCCATCGTTCATGATGTACCAATCTTGACCTTAATTCACCAAATGTATATTGCTTCTCTCTATTATGAGATGAAACCACAAATTGATCATAACATCTATTGAGTCCATTCAAAGCATACATTACAATATCTTCATCTGACAGTTTTTCATTAATAGCAGCAAGATTGTCTGTAATCTCTTTAATCTGACACAAATAATCAAGAATCGAAAGATTACCTTGCTTAATAGTTTGTATCTGTCCCCTAAGCATAGATTTTCTTGCAAAAAACTGTAGATTAAATTCAAATCTAACATAATCCCAATACTCTTTTGATGTAGATAAACCAAGAACTCCTGAAGATATTGACTGAGTGAATGTTGCATTGAGGCAAGACATGACAAATCTATATATCCATAGCTAGCCATAATACATATTCAGGATTTGACTGGAGTTGATTGTTAACAAGAATTGTTGATGAAGGTACTGGGTATGATCCATCAACAAATCTCATTAGATTTGTGCTCATGAGTATAGATTCAAATTGGTGTTTCCACAGTAGGTAATTGGTTGAATCTAGCTTTAATGAAACAAAGTTACAGATGTTTTGGAATGGTAGTTGAATCTGTTGTTGTTGATATTGTTCTGTAGTATTTGTTGATTGAGAATTTGTTGAAGTAGATGCATTAGTGTTCTCCATTGTAGCTGTTTGAAGAAGTATTGGTAATGTGAAGGCTTGATAGTGTTGCTAAGTATTCCTAGTGTTCTGAAGTTTTATTAGAATTTCTTGAAAAAAATTTGGATCAAGAGTTCACTCGTTGGAGAATTGGCTCTGATACCATGAAAGAACTTTGAAGGTTCACAGAGAAAACAGAAAATGGAGAATGCTGTTAATGGAAGAAAGACTTTATTGATGTAAAACTTGACATTGTCAGATGTCAGGTACATGGCTTATAAAGCCTGTTAACATACACTATAGTATGTTATCCTACACTCACAATGGCACACAATATACCCACACATGTGGTAAATGTACACTACAAGTTGTTTCTAACATGTACACTACAACTTGTTTCTAACACGTGCTATGAAGAGCTTTGTGGATGATGCCAGCTGCATTTGTGTAGTTGCTCCAGATGTTTTAGCTGTCTTGTTTCTATCAATCAACATTGGTAATGACACTCTAGCTGGTATAAACTCGCAACCACTTCATCATCATCAACTGGGTCGAACAAGTGGCAGTGGGGATAGATCTCAACTGAGGCAGGGATGTTAAATCAACTCTTAACATCATTAATTCTTGTGAAGATGACATGCGGAAGGGCGTGGTTTGGAGACCACCTTCTCGAAGGATAACCGGGCATCTCATATTTTGAAGATACAAATATGATATCAGACATACCCATTCCTGCAACTGCAAGTAAGTACAAATTAAAGATTGTTAGAAAACCTAATATCATGTATATTCTATCACAATATGAACATACATAATTTAGAAGCGGAAGCAAAAGAAAGAGATTATAAATACCTCCAGCCATTGATCTTGAATCCTTGAGTTTTCCCTAATTCCTTTGTTGCTATGAACTTTGGTGCCAAACCCTCCTTCTCAATAGTAGATGGTGTATGCAGAATTGAGAATGGTTTTGGTGACCTTTTTGTTCTGTTTTCTATCCTCTGTAAAACTAACCCTTTGCCATCATAGGGTAGTTGTGGATAGATATATAGTGGGTGGTTTTCCTAAAGGTGGGAGAGAGTAGTGGGGACTAATGGGGCTAATGGATCACATTTTCTTTTTCCCCTTATTTTAGCCCATATGGGAAAAAGGCTAACATTCTCCCACTTGATCCATTTCACGAAAGACTCCATATACGGATCATAGCGATTAATTCTCTTTAGAGCAAGAATTGTTCTTCCATGTATCACAATATACTTAGTCTTTCACCACTCATACTTAACTTAACGAATAAACCATATGTTTACTCCAGGTCTAACTGTAATGACATTTCTCAACAAAATAACTGAAGTAAGTACGTACATAAATTCCAAATGAGAAATAATCCAACTAAAATAAAAGCTTCAGAAAACCATAAAGAATGTACTACATTATAGGACCAAATCCCGTCCTTACTACATGATCCTTGAATTCTTTAGTATGCATGCCTTTAGTCAAGGGATCATCAATCATCAATTCAGTGCTAATGTGTTCAATGATCACTCTTTTCTTGTACACGTTCTTTTACGGCTAGATACTTAATGTCGATGTATTTACTTCGACTTTCACTATTATTATCCTTAGCCATAAAACAGCAACTGAATTGTTACAATACATTCTTAATGTTCAGCTAATAGAGTCAACAACTCTTGGCCAGATATGAAGCCTTTCATCCATACACCATGTGAGGCAGTCTCAAAACAAGAAAAAAAACAAACTTAGTCTACTACTTCAAGACTATTTGTTCGTTTATATATAAGCAAGTTATCCTTAGTACCCTTAAGGTATCTCAACACTTTCTTCGCAACCTTACAGTGATCGATTCCTGGGTTACTCTGATGTCTTCCTAATACTCCAACGGCATGTGAAATGTCGGGTCTAGTATAGACCTGAGCATACATAATGCTACTAAGAGCTGAAGCATATGGAACATTTTTCATTTGTTCCCCTTTCAATGTCATTCCTAGGTATTGGTCCAAACTAAACCAATCATCTTTTACAATGGGTTATACTTAAGGTATATACATTAATCGGACACAAGAAAACAAATCTTGCTCCCACTGACCTTATGGTATATACATTGATCCATAAATCTGAATCTGTAGAATATATGACTTGTGAAAATAACATAAGATCATTATCGGCTCAAATATTACAATCCGAATCTCGCAGATACACTAAATAGTCACTAGAAATAATTGACAATCAACTTGTCACTTGAAACAGTAGGTGGAAGTTGATCATTATCTTTTTCAGAAACATTATCCTGAAATGATCACTCCCATTAATCAAGTCATTCTCAAGAAATTTAGCATTTCTTGATTCCACAATTCTAGTGCTATGAAGAAATCTACTGTACTACTCTCCACCTCTATTTGATCTCACAATCTTAATGTGCTTACCACATTGTTTCTCTACTTTAACCTTAAACAATTTAAAGGCATCCAAAACTTCGTCTTTAGAACGAAACAAGTAAAGATACATATATTGTGAATAATCATTTATGAAGGTGATAAAGTATTTCGGATTATTAGTGTTCATGTCCGGACAACAAAAGTCCGTGTGTATGATCTCTAATAGGTTTGAACTTCTCTTGGCACCAATTTTGTGTTTGTTAGTTTGCTTTCCCTTAATGCAACCAACACAAGTATCAAAATCAGTAAAGTCTAAAGTACTAATTACCCCATTCTTTACCAATTTCTTAACTCTCTCAATGGAGATATGTCTCAATCTCCGGTGCCACAAAATTGAGGAGTCATCATTCATAATACATCTTTTTAACCCAATAATAACATGCATAGAACTATGAGTGATATCATTTTTGCAAATAAAGACGATAGACAAAATACCATAACCAATAACTTCAGAATTTCTGAAAATACTGAAACCAGAATCTGAAAAATTAAAGGAAATTCCTAAAGGTACAAGTCTTGAAACTTAAATCAAGTTTCTAGTAAAACCTGGTACATAAAATGTCTTTTCTAAAAGCAAAATAAAAACTTAAAATTAAACTGCATGTCCCAACAACTTCCACATGTGAACTCATCTGAGTGCCCGAATAGATGTAATGTTCACTTCTCGTTGGTTTCCTTAGGTTTGTCATACCCTGCAAGGTATTCGAAACATGGATTGTAGTACTAGAGTCAATCCACCATGTATTATGATTAATATTAACCATATTAAATTCATAAACAAAAACACTAGAAAATTACCTTTCTTCTCAAGCCAAGTCTTAAACTTAATGCAGTCCTTCTTCATGTGTCCCTTCTTTTTACAGAAGAAACACGGAGACTCCTTCTTTATGCCTTGGTTAACTGAAAGCTTTCCTCTTTCCTTATTGTGATCCCTTTTCTTCTTTGAAGAAGAAGCAATAGTAAGGTTCACCTTTTCGCCCTCTTCCATCCTCAATCTCCCCTCCTCTTGAACACACATGGTCATAAGTTCATTAATTGACCATTTATCCTTATGTGTGTTATAAGATATCTTAAAGGGGCCATATTGTGGAGGAAGAGTGCACAAAATGAAATGAACTAGGAAAGAATCAGACATGGTAACTTCCAAATCCTTAAGTTGGGCCGCAATATCCCTCATGCTCATGATATAATCACGCACATTCTTAAACCCATTGTGCCTCATGGATGAAAACTTCATAATTAAGGTGCTAGCAAGAGCTTTGTCAGAACTTACAAATTGTTCATCAATGGCTTTAAGGAGATCTTTAACCTTAGTATGCTTATCGACAGAACCCCGAATACTAGCACAAATTTTGGTCTTTATGAACATAACTGAGAGACGATTAGATCGATCCCATTTTTCATAAAGATCAACTGCATCTAGAGTACTAGTCTCAGTTATGCTAGGTGGTTCGTCTTTCCGAATAGCATAGTCGATATCCATCCACCCCAATTGTAAAAGCACTCTTTCTTTCCACACCTTATAGTTATCACCCTTTAATTCAGGAATGTCACAATTGACATCAGAAATATTTCCAGTTAAAATTGCTGCAAAGAAAAATATATACGTGCTTATAAAAAATTTGAGAATTAAACTTAATCATGATTTACCAATGCAAGTCATGTATAGAAAATATGAATCTAGTGACATAAAACTTGCATGTGGGCTAAAGTCCTACTCAAATTAGATTCATAAACTACATGATGA
>JAJJMC010019642.1:17127396-17186959 GCA_023531435.1 Papaver californicum
AATTAGATTCATAAACTACATGATGAAACTATTAAACCATATTCATTCCTTAATTCTTGTGGGTAGATTAAGAAACATAATTCAATATTTCACCCCAATTAATCATACAAATATAATAAAATTTCCTGTGGGCATATTTCATCATATTACGTATGATTAATTGCAAATTTATGTCTAGTTTCCACATGTGATTTCTTAAGAAAAATTTAAATAACTAGAGATGCTGTGGCTACTCTCTAATTACTAAAATTATTAAATCACTTGACATAATCTTTGTTTATGTACAATCCTAATGGTCATAATATATATAAAATTATTTATAACCATTGCACATGTCAACAGATAATAATACAACAAATATTTTAGAACAAAATTAATATGATTAAACATATTATAGTGACTTGAAAACTAGAAGGTCACATTCTCAACGTTCATTTTAATTTGAGGTCTGAATTTATTCATTTCGTGTACTTAATGTTTCGTACTAGAATTCACGGAATGAATTCTTCCAAGTAATCTCCATTATAATTATTAGATGTGAGACCTCAAGAAATGGACACTCTTATTGTTTCTATTAATATGCAGTTACGCCATTTACGTAAAATGCAGGAAGGTGTTTAGTTGCTTGTGCGATGAAAGATACCCTTAAGTTTCATTAATGAAAAGATATTATGCACCTTTCAGTTCCCAAAATTAGCCAAGTCTTTCAAGTTTGATGACTTCAATACAATATATAGAATAAACATCCAATATCTAAACTTCTAACTTAAGTAAGTCCCTAAATGTTTTCAGCAACGTAGTCTTTGCAATCAATTAGTGGTGTTGTCTGGTGCACTAATTACGGACAAATAAAAGAAAATTTGTGGAATGTAAGATTTGTCAGGATGAGGATCAGGACTCTAATATGGAGACACCTTGTTTTCTATATCTCTAGAATGAATCCATGTCTCTCAACCAAAATATACATTCAAAAATGAGTCAAATATATACAGTAAAACTAAGAACCAACCCCAGCAAAACTACTGATGACATAGATACTACTGACTTGCTGTGAGTCGGACTAAATCATGCTAGTAGTCATGATTCTGAAACAATATATTTATTATATATGTATGCCCTGTTTGCATCAAGCTATAGCATCTAAGGACAACACGAGAACTGTAATACCGTGGGAATCGATAACATTGAGCTTAGTCAGTGAGAGACAAATTTAAAAGATCAGTCAGAATAGAATCCACTGTTGACATAATTTGACTCCAAAGGATTACATTACCAGGCAAATTTAAAAGTTTTCTTGGGCTTAATCATTCCATAGCCGAATATAGTTAGTAAATATAACCATTTGTAATACAATCATGAGAATTAGCTGGCAAATATGAAACTACACAGTTCCTACGAAAATGCAACAAGATTGCACAACAAGGATACATGGACTTCTTTCTATAAAATAGATATAAAGTAATCATGAGTTGTATAACAACAACGCGACAAAAGAATACGTGTTAACAATATTGCTACTTCAAACTAAAGACCTGAATTTCAGAGCATCTGAACCTCACGGATTGAAAACACCGACTCTACGGAAATTCGATTTATGAACCAAACTCAAAGAACCTAAATTACTCAATCAAGGTAGAGGTGAATACTTGCTCTGATACCAAATGTTAGAAAACCTAATATCATGTATATTCTATCACAATATGAACATACATAATTTAGAAGCGGAAGCAAAAGAAAGAGATTATAAATACCTCCAGCCATTGATCTTGAATCCTTGAGTTTGCCCTAATTCCTTTGTTGCTATGAACTTTGGTGCCAAACCCTCCTTCTCAATAGTAGATGGTGTATGCAGAATTGAGAATGGTTTTGGTGACCTTTTTGTTCTGTTTTCTATCCTCTGTAAAACTAACCCTTTGCCATCATAGGGTAGTTGTGGATAGATATATAGTGGGTGGTTTTCCTAAAGGTGGGAGAGAGTAGTGGGGACTAATGGGGCTAATGGATCACATTTTCTTTTTCCCCTTATTTTAGCCCATATGGGAAAAAGGCTAACAAAGATTGTAAAGACTAAGTCAGTTATCATCTCGAAAAGCCTTATCACAGGGTTACTAAGCATATGAAGTCATTGATTTCTCGGTTACAAAAGTATACAGTAAGGATTTCAAAAGGTGTTCAACCATCACAAGGTATCTAGTGTACTCATGATGATTATATGAGATTAAACAAGTACGTAACGATACTAGCAAAGAGAAATGGCTATAGAAGAAAGAGAAACATACCTCTGCATGAAAAGTGATGCTGGAGTTGTGCACAGAAATTGAGGAAGTAGTAAGGATTTGAGAAGGAACGGGTTCTATTAAGCCAGTATTTTCCTTACTACTATTCATTCTAGTGAGGTTATTACGACAAACCCCAAAGATGAAAAAGGAAGGAGTGTTTCACGGATGAAAACAAGCATCTTTCGTAATAAATGGATAAATGGAGATGATCTGTGGGAAAATGACGATTCTATCCTAGTCAAAAGTGCACACATAATGAAATAAGGAAATAATCTCAGTTACAGTACGTCTTCTACTGACACTGATAATGTCAGGATCGTGATACTAGATTATGCGAAACAAGGGTCCAAGTTTATTCTTCGGTTTTAATGGAGCTGAACTACTGTATAGTACCATTGATGCCAATTTTTATGGTTAGGCAATATATCGGGATAACTACATCGTTGTTAATAATAACAAATGGTTAGTGTCGGCCCAAAGCATTGGGCGCGTTTGGCCTCAGTCGTTTACTTATTAACTTTATAATAATTAAGGGTTAAGAGGGGCGATGTATGTACCACATGTCAATTCGTGATTGGTAAAATACACAAACAAACCTAGAAAAGTACCTGAGAATACCTAAGACTAACTTGAGCGTTGGAGTTGTGAAGGAATAAATTCCAAACTACACGTGTTTAAAATTTATTGGAGAAGTAATGAGTTACGATGGGACAAGAAACACTGAAACAAAACCTTTTGAGAAGTACTGAACAGACATCTGAAAATTCGATAAGATTTGAACTTGACAGGATTGTTGCATGATCAACACGTGGGTTGCGGGAAAGCATGACACACTGCTCGAAACAGATAGCCTTGCTGCCTGACTGACACCCAGGTTGCGGGAAAGCCTGACACAATAAAGAGAAATGATGAGTATTGATGCATGAGAGACACGTATCAACTTTATAAGTTGCGGAACAAAAAGAACTAAAGCATGACAAGTCACTTTTAAGAGCCACGTGTCAGACATGCTATGATTCTAATAAGACCGCAAGGTTCATCCAAATCCAAAAACAATAACTTAAATACAAGACCGCAGAAGAGTTGCGAGACAACAAGTGAGAAACTAAGGAAAACAAGCAATACACATGCTAAGACTTGCGAGAAACATGATCAAATCTTGCGAAAAGTACAAATAAGTTTTGCGGGATTACATTTCGCTCCAAGGATGGATAAGAATAAATAGGTAGAAAGGTAAATTGGAGGGACCCATCAAATTGGCTATAAATACAAGCTCATAAATAGGAAGAGAGACTGGAAAATCTGGAGAAAAATTGGACATAAGGTATAGGATCAGAACAAAAGAGTTTAGGTATGAGACTTGTGTAAATTTTTAGTTCAATTGTTCTTTGATTAACATGATTATGATTTTATAGCATATCATTTTTCCTGTAACTTATATGATGAATAATAAAAGTGATACAAATCTTTATTACCCGTGGATGTAGACAATATGATTGTCGAACCACGTTAAATGTTTGAGTCAATTCATTTCTTGTTCTAATTGGTTATCATATTCTAAGTGTTAATATGAGTTTATTTTATTTTAATATATCAAGCTTTAATATGATTCAAATTTTATTTGTTGTGATCCAAAGATGCAAGATTTTTAGTAATCACAATTTGGCGCTAGAAACAGGGAGGTAGAAAATAATTTATTCTACCTGTCAAAATTTTCATTTTTTAAAACCTTGAATCTTGTTATGTTAGAAAACTATTTTCCTTAAAATACAATGATTTAAAGTAATATTTTAAAAACTTTACATATTGTTTACTCCAAACTAATCAGTTGATATATATATATTTGGTCATTATGTTTATACATAATATTTCTTTCATACCTCTCATATATGTTAAATTACCTAGGATAGTCTTTAAACCATTGATTTGAAAAATTTTATCACCAAAAAAAAAAAAGTGTGTTACGTTTATCTAGTTCTTGATTTTTACGTTTAACTAAATTTTTGATTCTTATAAAAACGGTGAAATAAGTTTTGAATTGAATTTCCGAACTTGTGATTGACTTGTTTGCACTTGAACCTATAAAACCTGAGGTAAATTAGAAAATTATTCAGTTTATGTGTGATATGTTAAATCTAAATTGAATATTTTCTGTCAATCAAATTGAATTATATACTTATTATGAATGTTAAAATCTTTTGAAACACATAACTTATTATATGAACTCTTTTAGAATATTGATAAAGAAACTCTACAACAACATAAGACTGAGCCAAGAAGAAATCACAATATCTCAAAAGGGATTACATAAATGGAAACAGTGACAAATAAAACCGTGCAAGACCAAGATGTTAATATAGGGAATTTAGGGAGTCATGCAATAGAGATTCCTCAAGAAAGGAAAATGGTGGAAGAATCACAAGGACCACAACCCATGAATGATCGAATAACAATCCTGTAAATCACACAGCTAATCAATCATCTGAAGAAATATCGCAAGATAGTGTTGACCCCATTCATCAATTAATGGAAGAAATGAATGAGATGCGCAAGGTACAACAGACTTGTGCGGAAAAAATTGTACAATTGACCCAAGAAAACCAAATCCTCAAACAAAAAGCCCAGCAGGATGCTGAAGCATCTATAACTAGAATACAGGGGCAAGAAGCAAGCTCCAACAGACCCGCAAGAAGAAAATCAAAAGTCAATAAAGATCAAAGAGTGATGATAGTGGAACCCGCACGTCAGCGGTATGAACCAGATAGATTGGATTTTGATGATTCAGTGTTGCAAAATAACAGATGGAAAAAATATTGTGAGGACATGGAACAAATGCGAGAAGAAATTAAAATTTTGAAAGATAAAGAGGGTGGACGATTAGAAGAAGTGTTAAAAGAAGCCAGAAGAACACCGTTGGCACCACACCTTGCATATGCGTCAATACCGCATAAATGTAATATTCCCATCTTTGAATGTTATGATGGGACAAAGGATCCAACGACTCACCTAAAATACTACAATCGCATCATGACCAGTGGAACGAGATGATGTTGTTATGTGTCGGTATTTTCCGTCAAGCTTGAAAGGGACATCTTTAGCATGGTATGATAATCTTCCAGAAGGGTCAGTGCATTCTTACACACAATTGACCCGCAATTTCCTAGAGGCATACATGTATAATAAGCCCGCAGATGCAGGGATGGACAAGCTATTGTACCTTGTATCATGGACAGAGAAGACCATCCGATATTATACAGAGAAGACCATCCGATATTATACAGACCGATAGCAGACGATCTGTCAAGCAGTAGGGGATGTAACTCCAGAAATTGCTATCAACTGCTACAAATGGGGGATATCCAACCGAGAAAGCCCACTCTTTGTTGATATTCATGATAAAAATCCGAAAACCAAAGGGGATCTCAGAGATATTATTGAAAAATATGCAAGATTGCATGATATTCAAAAGCAGCATCCGACAATAATATCTCAGCATCAGGGGGATGCCAACATGGTAAATTTTTTAGAACCGTCAACCAGTTCCGGAAAGAGGGTTGCGGGAGAAAATCCTGACATTGAATCAAAGCAAGGTAAGTCAGATGGTGGAAGAAAATTTATCCGCCAATTTGAGGAGAAAATTTTCACTAAACTCAACACCCCTTACCCAGAAATTCTAAATGCAATAAATAACATACAAGATTTTCATTGTCCATGGACAAAAGAAAAGCAACCTTCACACACACATAATTCGAAGGAGTATTGTAAATTTCATTGTTGTCGGGGCCACTCCACAAGCCGATGCAGGAATCTAAAGATACAAGTGCAAAAGTTGATTGATATGGGGGAGCTGAAAGAATTTATTTATTTTCCCGATCCTCCACCAAGGCTCAATAAGGGTAAAACTGTAAATATTCCGCAAAATGATCAAACTATTAATATGATTTCCTATTTTGAATCGGGTCAATCATCCATGAGTGCAATTATTGATAAGAAGTTGCATAAAAGGGTTCACAGTCACGAAGTCTTCAAGGTTGCGGGAAGAGTTACTGAAGCATGGGAAGAATGGATGGTATCCCCGCTAACTTTTTCTACGGACGAGGTTGATCAGGAGATTGAAATGCACAATGATCCGTTGGTGCTTACTCTGCTAGTATCTGGTTGGAATGTTAAGAAGATTCTTATGGATGGGGGCAGTTCTCTTAATGTATTGTTTTATAACACCTTCCAAAAGATGGGATTAAATTTACACCATCTATGGGTTTAATGGAATAGCCTCAAAACCAAAAGGGGAAATTTTACTTGATGTTACAGCTGGAAAGATAAGTATTCTGACTAAATTCAATGTAGTGGAGGCTTCATCTCCATATAACGCCATCATTGGTAGACATTGGGTCCATCAATTGAAATGGGTAACTTCAACATATCACCAATACTTGTGATTCCCGACACCGCAAAGGGAGATGGAGATAAAAGGAGATCAGAATGAAGCAAAATCTTGTATTCTTGCAGAAATCCGCATGAATGAAGAACGACAACAACATCAACAAAATAGGAAAAAAGAACGAAAGATGAAGGCTAAAAAAGAAGCCTTAATCCAATATATGATTAAGACTGTGGGAAGTAAGGCAGTAAAAGAAACAAATGAAGGTACTTCAATCAAGGAAAGCATACCAAAAATTTATGAGGGTAGTCTTCCAGCATAGCAATTAAAGGGGGCTCCCACACTTTTAGGAGCTCCCAAATCCACTTTTACATTAATTGAAGAAACCAAAAATATCAACATATGAACAAAAGAACTCCCCAGAATGATTAAGATTGGAAAACTGATGGAAACAAAAAGGGAGCATAATTTGGTCACTCTACATAGAGACTACGTGGATATTTTCGCATGGAAGATGGAGGACATGCCAGGCATCGATCCAAGTATTGTTCGACATGAGTTGCACATACATCCGGGAGCTACACCTTTTCGACAACGTATACGCAAGGTAACACCTGAATATCATTTGTCAGTTGAAAAGGAGTTGAAAAAGCTCATGGATGCAGGGTTTATTCGAGAGGTGCGATACCCAACTTGGATTTCAAACATGGTGATTGTACCAAAAAAGAATGGGGGAGTAAGAATTTGCAAGACTTTACCAATTTAAACAAGGCATGTGATGGGATTTTAGAACACCCTATATAAATAACCGCAATTGCACGACGTCTAACTAGTAGACAACGGCAAGTACGGGTCGAACCCACAGGGAGCGGGAAAATACTGCAATCAATATCTCTAATCAACTAATCAAGAATAATATTTTTGCGATTTTTAGAATTATGAATAAAATAATAAAACAAACTAAACTAATAAAATAAATCAAATGGGAGAAACAGTAACCATGGTTTTCAGTATCCACCACTATTTTTATTTAATTACTAAAGTGAAACATAACTCCTGAATATTCATCTATGGTTCATTCTATCGACATCACCTATTATATGTATTAGAGTCGCAAATATCACTAGGACACCCTAAGCATGGCGCATTAAAAACTCTAAGTCTCAGCATACGCCATCTAATTGCGTTAGCGAGAAAATTATACCAAACTAATTATAGGGTCACAAATGATATCTTGCTATTCTAAGCATACCCCATATCTAAGGATTTAACCCAAGCATGAAATATCAAATAATAGACAAATATATTTGCTATTCTATTAATTTTGTGCAGAGGTTACTGTATTAACCGGTGAAGCAACAACTAATTTTTTTATTAAATCAATAAATCAAAATCATGGAATTAATTTATTCAAATCATAATAGTCTGTATCAAATAATTCGATTTAATTGATCTAAAACTTTAAGTGGTTTCAACATAAACCCTAGCCACAAAATTAATAAAACATGGAGTTGGATTTCTTAAAACCCATAAAAATATATAATAAAAATAGAAAATAAAATAGATAGGAAAAGATTAAACCAAAATAAATCAATGAGTTTCTCCTGTATACTTCTGTCACGCATTAAACCCAGACGAAGATCCTGCCACTTCTTTCTCCAACAAACAAAACTACACCCTCAAAACCTTTCTCTCCGAACAACACAGAAGCTAGCAGACCTCCACTTAATCTTTGTTCCCTTACTGTCGCCTGTACAACCTCTTTCTTCTCACTAATCGCACCCCCTCTCCATCCCCAAACAGAAACTCAAAAGAAAAAGTTACTAGCTCTTTCTTCCCCTACAACCTAGCTTCTTTTCCCCTACTTTCCACTTCACCGTCTCTCCCTTCTTTCTAATCTCCCTCTCCAACCGTACACCACCAACCCATCTCACCACCAACCCCTCTCACCTCCAAACCTAAGAGAAAAGTCAAAAGTAAAGTTTACGACCGTCCCCCCCTCTTTCACGTCACTTTCTTCCTCTCTATTTATATCCTCCTCAAAACCTAAAAGCCTGCCCTTGCGTCAGCCTCTCGAGTAGGTAGGATCCACCGAAGACTAACCAAGCCTACTCATGACCTACTCTTTAATGACGCATCCATCAGAAGGACTCCTAGCCTACTCCTATTGTCCACCTACTGTTTTCATGTCCAGCCTACTCCTAATCATCGAGCCCACCTGCCTTTTTTCTCTTTTGTATTTTACGTATTTCCCTAGCTCTCTACTTTGTTTCCTCGTTTTGCGTCTAGCCCACACCTACGAATCTAGCCAACACCGAAGACATTCATTGTCTCCCCTGACCACGTCATCTCTTTTACTCATTTCTTTCACAACCGAACAACAACTAGCCAACTCTTCTTTGACCATGATGATCACCTTGTCCCATTGTCTCACCTATTTGTCCTGTTTTTACTCCACTGATGACAACATCACGTACTCCCTCTTTAACTCCAATCAAGCCATCAGACTTCTAGCTACTGCCCCCCATCACCCTTCATCCTACTTCACACACGTCTCTTGGATAGAACACCATACATGGAGCCCAAACGTTCAGTTGGGGTGTTCAATTCACAACAGGACATGGCTTCCACATGTCGCTTTCCGCCAACAAAAGAATGAGTACGCCCAACTTTACTTTCACTTTGCCCAGATCACATGCTCACTTCTTGCTTGACTAATTCCTCCAGATTCAGACGAATTCCAAGTAACATAGCGACAATCTTTTGGTCCACGTTCCGTCGAGCTTGTTTTTATCTAGCCCCTCTTACTTAGCTCAAACACACAGTCGACGAGAAATACTGTAATAAGATTAACAAGGGTCATTAGTCATATTTTATTTATAACATCGGGAGTTATGTGAATAACCTTTAAAAGCACAAAAACAAAAGTATTAACGTAATATCAAGTACTAGCAAATATACATTAGTTGGTAAAAATGTATAAATTAAGCGTCTATCAGCATGCCCAAAAGATAGTTATCCACTTCCCAGTATTGATCAGTTGGTGGACGATGTTGAAGGACATGAGGCTTTATCCTTCATGGAAGAACATTCAGGGTATAATCAGATTGCTCTAGATGAAGAAGATCAAGAACACACTGCATTTTTCACTCCACACGGTTTGTATTGCTATACCGGAATGCCATTTGCGCTAAGAAATGCAGGAGCAACTTATCAGCGGTTGGTAGACGCAATTTTTAAACCATGGATAGGCCGCACCCTCGAAGTCCATGTAGATGACATGCTGATAAAGAGTAAATTTTCAAAGAATTATTTACAATACTTGAAAGAGATATTTGAAGCTTTACGGAAATTCGGAATGAAAGTTAATCCTGATAAATGCATTTTTGGGGTTACGTCAGGAAAGTTTTAGGGGTATTTAGTTACCAAAAAAGGGATTGAAGTTGATCCGGCAAAAATTTAGGCAATTGTTGATATGCCATCTCCAAGGAATGTTAAAGAAGTACAAAAATTAAATGGTTGTTTGGCCGCACTCAGCAGATTCATCGCTAGATCATCAGACAGATTTAAACCCTTTTTTGACACCTTGAAAAAGAAAAGTAAATTTGTATGGAACGAGAATTGTGAGAAAGCCTTCCAAAATATTAAATCATATCTCGCCACATTACCTGCACTACAAAACGCAGAACCTGAAGAAGTGCTCGCCTTGTACATAGCTGCAACAGAAGATGTTGTAAGTGCGGTATTGGTACGAACAAATGACAAAGTAGAAAAACCATTGTATTACATCAGTAAAACTTTAAACCTTGCAGAAAAAAATTATATCAAAATTGAACAGTTAATATTAGCACTGGTTTTTGCGACCTAGAAATTACGCACGTACTTTCTGACACATTATGTGCGGGTACCAAGCAAATCTCCGCAGGAGTCTGTACTGAAGAATGTGGGAAAAGTAGGGAGAATAACAAAATGGAATGCACAGCTGGAACAATTCCATATTTTATTTGAAATAGAAACTGCACAAAAGTCGCAAGTCCTAGCAGATTTCCTTGCGGATTTACCATTAAATGATGATTTTGAAATCCAAGGTTTACCCGGAATAGAAGATGATGATTCCCAAGGTATTCTAAGTTCTGTAAATTCCCGCAGATGGGAAGTATTTGTTGATGGGGCACGAAATAAAGAAGGTGCGGGAATTGGAATTGTGATTACAACTCCCGCAGGAGACCGAATGGTCCATGCATTTCGTCTTGAGTTTGGCGAACATACAAATAATATAGTGGAATATGAGGCAGTAGTTCATGCTCTTCCACTCATTATTGAATTGAGAATTTATGATGTGCGGCTCACAAGTGATTCACAATTAATAGTTCGGCACGTTGAGTTGAAATATCAAGCATTTGATGAAGGCCTGATAGAATACAAGAATCTTGTACAAAAATTGGCGCTTCAAGTCCTAAATATAACGTTTCGGCATTTATCCAGAGATAAGAATCGCCATGCTGATGCACTAGCATTTATTTCTTCAATGATAAAGGATCAAAACGCATCAGTAGTCAAAATTGGGCGCATTTATGAGCCGTCAATTAAGTTGTGGGCAGTTGAAAACATGGAAGAAGAAGTTGAGGAATATATTGAAGATGCAACTGATAAAGATGATACAAATTTTCCACATAAATCAGAAAATAATATATCCGGAGAAGATTGGAGGATTTCAATACATCAATATTTGCAGGATGGGATTTTGCCCACAAACACTAAAGAGGCAAGGAAGGTACAATCAAAATCTATGAATTATCAGGTGCGGGATAAAATTCTATACCGCAGATATTTTTTTGGGACCGTTACTTCGATGTTTATCACGAGAGGAAGGGCAGTGAATTTTCAAAGATATACATTATGGAGATGCGGGAAATCATAGTGGAAGACGATCACTTGTATTAAAAGCAAAAACGCAAGGATATTACTGGCCATTTATGCATAAAGATGCGGAAAATGTGGTAAAAAGATGTGAAGAATGTCAGCGCTATGCGAAAAGAATAAAATTACCTGCAACAGAACTTAATTCCGTACTCATCCCCTGGACATTTGCAAAATGGGGGATAGACATTGTTGGGCCCTTAATGGAAGGTACTCAAAAAACAAAGTATTTGATTGTAGCCACAGATTATTTCACTAAATGGTTTGAGGCCAAAGCTCTTGCACATATCAGAGATACAGATGTTTTCAAATTTTTGTTTAAGAATATAATTTGTATATTTGGAATTCCGGTAGCCATAGTTTCTGATAATGGACAACAATTACAAGGGAAAAATATCGATATGCTTTTCGAAGCATTTAATATTCTAAAGAATAAGTCTACTCCGCTTTATCCACAAAGCAATGGACAAGCTAAAGCAACAAATAAAAAAATTGCCATGAATCTAAAGAAAACTCTAGATGGCCATCATAAACGATGGTGTGAACAGCTTCATAATACATTATGGGCATATCGCAAACAAGAAGGGAGTCCACTGGAGAGTCACCATTTCTTCTTACTTATGGAGCAGAAGCAGTTATTCCAACGGAAGTCATTTTACCCACAACAAGAACAGAAGCATGGGAGAAGAACTTGAATTCATACTTAATGCTTGAAAAGTTGGATGATTTAGAAGAAAGAAGAGAAGTTGCACTTCAAAAAATGGAAAATTATCAAAGAAGATTGGCAAGAGAATATAATAAAAAAGTAAAATTGCAGAACTTTGTGGAAGGAAAATATGTTCTACGGTAAATCCCGGAATACCAAAGGGATAAAAAAAGCAGGAAAGTTCGCACCTACATGGGGATGGCCTTACGTTATACAAGATATTGCGGGACAAGGATCATACCATTTGCGGAATATGAATGGAGAAATATTAAAACATCCTTGGAAGGAAAAATATCTCAAACCATACTACCCATTACCAACAATGCAATTGTACAATTATTTACGCTCATAATAGGTAAAGCAGATCAAATGCGATCTTTCTAGAAAGTCCAAATGAATGTCTATGACTGTTGGATTTTTCGCCACAGAGATGCCTAACATGACATTAATTATTGTATCAGGTACTCTCCACTTCAGGAAGTGCTCACAACCAGCAATGCAATTATACAACAATTTGGCTTCATACTAGGTAAAACAACAGAATGTAATCTCTCCAAAAATTCCATGTACATGTTTATGAGTGTATGACTATTGGATCTTTCGCTACAAAGATGCCTAACATGACATTAATTGTTGTATCACTCTCCATTCAGGAGATACTCTAGGGAACGCATCCTAATTTCCTCCTGGCCAAAGAGAAGTTAGACATGCGCTACAACCCTCAATGTAACTCAAGGTACAAAATTTCCTTGCGGTTAATCAATTCACACTCATACAATGAACTAACAATCAATATATATATTCAAAAATTGTTTTGCAGGGATAAAAATACAAGGAAAAATGAAAATGGAAGTGAAGAAGAACTGAGCAACAACAAAGAAAACTAAGTGCGGGAAGATCTGCTTCAAAAGGAGGATTATCAGAGACATCTTTGCGCTTGTAAATCTTGGAAAATCCATCAGCTTGTACTTGGTCAAGAGTATTGTTGATTGCTTTTGCAATTAAAACTCGAGTTTTGGCTCTTAACCAAGAAATATAAGATATTCTGTTTTCAAGCTCTTTTTTGTACTGATTTATTTCGACTTCGGAATTTTGGACTTTTGTTTTCCAAAATTTTATTTTTCCTCTCTCAGAAGATAAGTCCCGAACAATGCTTTCATTCTTCAGAGCTTCATGTTTTAATGTGTCCTCAGCACCTTTAGCTTTAGAAGATAAAAGCTCAAGTTGAACGTGCGCTTCATTAGCCTTGATAGAGGCAAGCTCTAGATGAGTTTGTGTTTCATTAGACTTGATAGAAGCCAGCTCCAGTTGTTTGTTGAGTTCTTCCATCCTAGTATTTGCAGCACCAAGCTCTCCTTCAGCCTTAGCAGCTCTTGCGGCTGCATCTTTAAATTTTTCTTCAAAACCTGAAACAAAAGCAACGGGTTATTCAATACGGGGATAAAATTAAACTTCAAATATGCAGTAAAATAGGATACCTCTTGCGAGGGATTCAAACTCTGCTAATTCTAGAGCCATTGCATCCTTAGTAGCATCAAGAAAATCATATTCTCCCGAAAGCTTATTATAATTAACAGTGAATTGTTGAAGATCTCGGCGACACTGATTTAACTCTGCTTCATTATTCCGTAATTGATTCAATTTAGACGTACACCTTGTTACTTCTTTATGCAAACGAAAAATGTTGCTCTCACGATAAAGTACGGAATCAGATAAACTACGTATTTTAGCTTGAGCATCCGCAAGGGTTTTTCCTTTAGCATGAGCTTCTGAATCCAAGTTGTCTCTGTCTTTAATGAGATGAGCAATGTACGAAGAAAACAGAGAATTATGATATGATCGGAACGAGAATCCCGCAAGGATATTCTGATGTTCAACACAGAGTTTGGGGTTCTATTCTTTCAATCTCTCAGATCGTGCCCGTGCCTCAAGAACGCAATCTTTAGTCCAGAATAAAGTAGCTTCAAATTCCACTTTCTTGCGGATTTTCTCCCCGTATAAAAGCCGATGATGCGTTTTAATTCATCGTACTTCAGTGTGACAAAATCGTGACTATCGACAAGGTCGTTAAATCTTGCCTTGACCTCCACAATCTCATTGTTAACTCTCACTACATGATCTCTTAACTGCGTATTTCTACGCCGCATCCTAAATATAAGTTCTGAATCCCCCGCTGATCCCATAAAGTAATTCAGAAACAAGTAAAATAAAATAAGAAAAAAGTAACGAGAGGAAAGGTTTAAGATCAAGCAATTGCTGGCGGAACGCGTCATTTTACCGCTTCAAACCCAAAGCTTCATTTTCTACAATCCTAAATTGGGACTCCATCATCGTGGACCGCTCTTTGAAGAATTTGTACGTTGCATGTGCGGCGTTTCGACCCCGCGCAAGCTGCAAATTACAGAATTAAAGTTATAAATAAAAGTAAAAATAAAGAGAAATCAAAGGATATAAAGACAATAAGAATACCTGTAGAAGAGCCTGTTGCGGGAAAGAATATACTTCTCCATCCGCGAGAGCAATTGTCTCCGCAAGAGTAGAAGGTTGACTTATGAAGAAGGTGGAATCGACAGGTTGACCTTGGCACCTTAGCCAGGCGTCCTTCACCATGTCATACGGTGCAGCCCGCATGCACTCCCGCAAATGCGAGACCGAAGGACTATCCGCTTCCACCGGTAAGGGATCGCTTGGGACCGCTAGAATGTCCCTTGACATGAACCAACGGAAGGCTTCTTCTTCTTTATCCAAGAAATCTGAATCTTCCGCAATTCCTTTACCCTTATTCTTCTGCGGGATCTCTTTATTTGACTGCACTGCATCAACAACAGCCACACTTGTAACATTAACTATGGCAGGTCCAGTTCCTACCATAGTATTTACGGGCATACTACCCGCTGCACTAGTATTCGCAGACTCATCTGCTACCGCAGCATGTGTACACGCATCCTCTACTTCTAAAGTATTTTTAGGATCACCCTGTATGAGGCGATCCTCTTTTTCAGTTGAATCATCTTCACTTGTGGCAGCTTCAAGTGGCTCATCAACGAATAAAGGAGAGAAGGAAAGAAGAATCATGAACGACAGTTTGGTGCGAGAAATTGACCGCAGCATCTGAAGTTCCGCCACAGCACCAACTTGTTCCGCAAATTCATTATCTGCTATTTGAAGTGGAATGGTCTGCTCTTCTTCATGTTTTTCCAGAGCAGAGCTTCCTTCACCTCTCAATATTGGATGATGAAGGGGAGAATCTCGAATTTCTCCCTCTTCCCTGTCAGTGGAAGCCCGGGGTATACCCTTAACCTTCTTCCGACCCTATTAATGAACCGTAAGAATTCATTAAATGAAATTCATAAGGATTATTAGAATTCATTAGGTTAAAACAATACCTTTTCTGCAGGGGTTGCGGCTTTGCGCTTCACTCCCGCGCCACCTTTTGCGCTCTCATCAGTTTGCGGCTGTAAAAAAGAAGAAATGTTAACCACCAGAGAGAAATTTTAACCATTAAGCAACATATAAAGTATGATTTAAAAAGACAGAGAGAAACTTTACGTACCACAGTGACAAGTGGAAAATTGAAACCATTAAAATTTAGTCTCCAAGGGCAGTAACCATCAAAACATGTAAGAAGATTGTAAACCACATTATCTGGGACGAACCCGAAGACCCATGGACCCTCAATGACTAGAGGGGTGCGGTACCATTTAAAGTCGTGATCCTCGCGGATTTATTCCTTTAAAGGAACTTGTGTCCCTGGAATGTATTTCAGCTTGGAATTATCAATTTTCGCTAGCAAGCGGAATCCCTCACCACCTTTGTGGCCCGGGCCAACACTCCATTTCTTGTAATTCTTCGCGGCAATGTTGTCCGCATATGTAGCATGAAAGTTTTCGACTGTGTAATGTTTACGTTCCGCAGGGTTAGGAACATAACAAGTGAAATTGGTTCTTCCATGGCTTCGCATGCTACATTCGTCCAGCATGCGCCACCAATTTCTATTATATTAAGTGACGGATCGTACTAAGCCATGTTGGGATTGGTTACGGCTAGCGAGAACCTCAAAATGAAAAGGATTTTCGCTCTGTTACAAAGGAAGTCGTAAGCCTGCATCTAATGCTCCCGCAGGAATTAATAGCTTGGTGTTGTTGTAATCAACCCTTCCATCATTTCCATTGAAATTTCATCTTCAACTTGATCATAGAAGGAGACTTTCAATCGGCGAAGATGATGTTTCATTTTGAATTCCTCAAGGTTCACTGACTTAAAGTTACAGCTTTCATACGACCGCTTGTTCTTAGGAGTAGGATTGCTGGCCGCAACAGGAACACTTGCGGTCTTTGTAGAGTCAGAAGGATGACCTTTCGACACATGGTAGAGAGATGACTTCCTAATCAAAGGATGATCATCCTAATGACAAGCATCACCAGTGACTTTACCATCATTTCTTCCAGCCATGATAAATTTGTATCTACATGAGAAAACCAGAAAAGATAAACACACCATGAACAAAAGTAAGAAGAACAACAAGATGAAAGATACAAGCCAGAAGAACAACAACATGAACGCATAATCAGAATGCCTACCAGCAAACAAGTTTTTGATCAAGAGGAAGAAAAAATCATAATAAAGTAATCAAACTTCAAAACAAAGGAATCATCATCATCATCATTGTCATTCACTCCAACAAATAATAAACACAAAAAATAAGAACATCATCAGTATCATCATTATTACTGTTTACTCTAAAAAGATTCAGTAAAAAAGATGAACAAATACATGAAAGAAAAAGTCAAGAGGACTACCTGTAATGAAACTAAAGACAAAAAAGAATCAAATGATTGATTAAACAGAAAACTTGATCCCGATGCAAAAGTTCTTGATCACAAAAGTTTGGGAAAATGAAAAGACGCTGAAGAATCTTTGAAAAACTCAGAAGAATGAAAAGTACAAAAACTTTAAGAAGAAGAAGACAAATGATATAAAGAATAGAATGAGGGATATGACTAACATTAAATAGGACAAAGCTGAAACGGACGAACCGTCGAAAACTGAAGGGAGAAACTTTATCAGAGATTTAATTACCTCGAAATCGCCAACTGACAAAAACGTGGGAAAAGATGTTACTGCTAGCGAAAAATCGGAAGAAAGTGAAACTAAGCATGGAAAGAGAAGTTATTGCAGGTGTGAAAATCAGAAAGGTAATAATTATTATTTTTCCTTTTCTAATTTTTTTTGCCATGTGTCAAAATTTGAAAGAAAAAAGGGGGAAAATTGTGAGGGAATAAATTCCAAACTACATGTGTTCAAAAACTATTGGAGAAGTAACGAGTTACGATGGGACGAGAAACAATGAAACAAAACCCTTTGAGAAGTACTGAACAGACATCTGAAAATTCGATAAGATTTGAAACTGACAACATTGTTGCATGATCGACACGTGGGTTACGGGAAAGCATGACACACTGCTCGAAACAGATAGCCTTGCTGCCTGACTGACAGCCAGGTTGCGGGAAAGCCTGGCACAATAAAGAGAAATAATGAGCATTGATGCATGAGAGACACGTATCAACTTTATAAGTTGCGGAACAAAAAGAACTAAAGCATGGCAAGTCATTTTTAAGAGCCACATGTCAGACATGCTATGATTCTAATAAGACCGCAACGTTCATCCAAATCCAAAAACAATAACTTAAATACAAGACCACAGAAGAGTTGCGAGACAACAATTGAGAAACTAAGGAAAACAAGCAATACACATGCTAAGACTTTCGGGAAGCATGATCAAATCTTGCGAAAAGTACAAATAAGTTTTGCGGGATTACATTTCGCTCCAAGGATGGATAAGAATAATTAGTAGAAAGGTAAATTGGAGGGACCCATCAAACTGGCTATAAATACCAAGCTCATAACAGGAAGAGGCACTAGAAAATCTGGAGAAAAATTGGACATAAGGTATAGCATCAGAACAAAAGAGTTTAGGTATGAGACTTGTGTAAATTTTTAGTTCAATTGTTCTTTGATTAACATGATTATGATTTTATAGCATATCATTTTTCCTGTAACTTATGATGATGAATAATAAAAGTGATACAAATCTTTATTACCCGTGGATGTAGACAATTTGATTATCGAACCACGTTAAATATTTGAGTCAATTCATTTCTTGTTCTAATTGGTTATCATATTCTAAGTGTTAATATGAGTTGATTTTATTTTAAGATATCAATCTTTAATATGATTCAAATTTTATTTGTTGTGATCCAAAGATGCAAGATTTTTGGTAATCACAGGAGTATTGGAGTGGAGTATTCTTTTGCAAGTACCCCTCCCCCCGTGCGCGCTGGGAGAACATAGCTGCAGTGATCATCACATTCAAACTGTAAATATATTTTTACCCAAATAGTTCCTAATAGAAACTAATTTAGGAGGGAATGGCTACATATTTTACTAACCCGAACAATCCATCCAACCCGAAGAGCTGTAGCATAATTTTTTAAACTATTTTTATTTATGGTATTATGATTCATTTAGATTAATTTTAACTATAATTCTTAAACTTAGTATGGAAAAATGTATATTATATATTTCTCATTACATATGGGTTTAAGTGAGTTTATCACAAGAAAGACTTACAAAACAGTCAACAAGGGGATGCTTTGATGCTAAAAAAGAGGGCAAAACATTTGGTTTATGAGTCCCATCTCGACTACGTTTCACCATGGGATGATTAGACATAACAAGCGGAGTAACAACTGTATTCGTGGTGTTTTTTAAGGGCGACTCATTCGATGCAACCACATTAGAATATGTACATATATATACCAACAGTAGTTACTGGAGAAAAAGAAGTAGACGAAGTGGTAGTATTTGAGTTATAGACAAGAGGAAAGATACTTGAGTGAAAAGACTACTGGATGAGAATATGGGAGATGAAGGTGGAGAGAAATTGTTGGATGTGGGATTACTTAGATTACTTAGAGAGGGTGAGGGGTGTGGTCATGTGAAACTGATTATAAATGGAGAAGTGGAAGAAGGTTTGGTAGGTTATTTATGCTGGTGTTTGTGGGGGGAAACGAATTAAGAGGTTAATTTAGGAAAAGTGGGATGAGCATGTGATAATTTGTTTAATACTTAAACATTTGTACTGTTGAACTACTTTCTTTATATTCGAGAGATCAATCTGTACAATCCTGGCCTAAACCAAGCAATGGTCGTTCCAGTCTTGCTTCAGTCACAAAGGAGAAGGAGAAGGTTTGGTCTTAGGGAGGGAAGCAAGAGAAAGATTAAGATCAGAGTATCAGACTCTGTGGGATGTAATAGGTGTGAATAACTACGAACAATCCTCAGTGTGAGAAGGTTGAACGATCGAGTTGTTCGATGTTGTTCTGTGTTAGACTTGTCTGTCTTAGACCTCTGCGTTTTCAATATATTAAGAAATACATTTTATAAGCATAGCTATTGTAACCGTTCACTTGACCTTATCTCTGGAAGAAGGTCTCGATGATGGAGAAAGTGTTGATAACCGTTCCCCATTATGTTTGAGGCTGAATGGATGGTTTCTCAACCCACCACTCCTCTACTTGACTGCTAATCGAACTTTTCAAATTCTCTATAGTGGGTGCATTGTTGCACCACATTCGTAGACGGCCAGACCAATACCCTAGTAAATATCCCTCCATTTTTGACATCTTTGATGTCTCGTGTAATTTTGTAGCATTTAAGCATTATTAATGTCAAGTCGGATGAGACTTGTTTAATTAGTCTCTCGACTAAAGACTTGTCTTGCTTGACTAGCCTGATGAGTCTAGCAGAATAAACTTAAAATAAAATATGTACTTATTTTATTTTATTTTATTTTATTCATGAGGAACAATAGTGCATTCAACTTGGTCAATTTTGCATTGACATATTTTTTTGTAGGGATAAGTGTATGTTGCTGAGCATAAGCATACATATGCGAGTGAGGCTTAGTATGGCCTTTGATAAGCAAGTTAGGATTTTAGAACTTGTATATGTGAAACAAGCTCAGACAGACATGCATTATGAGTTAATGTCTAAGACGTATTAGCATTAGTTGGAGCTAATGCACAAGACACATTAGGTATGGCGCTAATGCTAAGATGCACAAGCATTATGCTAAGGGTAAGACGAACAAGGTATGTATTTAGGCTAAGACGCACATGATTTGTGGTTATAGGCTAAGACGCATATGATTTACGTCTATAGCCAGCTAAGACGGACAAGAATCATAGCTATAGCTAAGAAAGACTAGAATCGTGGTTGTAGCCAGCCAAGGAAGACAAGAATCATGGCTATAACTAGCTAAGGTAGACACAAATCGTGGCTATAGCATTTGCAACGCTTATAAGACGGACAAGCATTGCTCTAAAGCCCTAAGAAGGAAAAGCTTTGTATTACAATCCTTAAGAAGGGCAAGCTTTGTTCTAAGCAGGACAAGATTTTTCTCAGCTAAAATGGACAAGGTAAAGGGGCATCAGCCCCTTGGATTTGTACGGACAAGAAAATGCTTGTAAAATTTTATCGTCGAAAATTTTAGATTTTTATTGAAAATGCTGTAAAATCTTCATACAGACTCTGTTTTAGATGATCTACCATAAATTTTTGATGCCTAGTAGACTAAATACCTCATACCACAAAAGGATTTGAGTTTTGAGTTCGTTCGGGGCCTCAAAAACAAAAAACGGACAAAAGTCAGGATGAATTCATGAATTTTTAGTTGCGACTTAGTTGAATGTTTTGATCATATCTCTTAGCTCGATTTTACAATTGATGTGATTTATCAGTATGTGTTAAAGGACATCCATACAAAGAGTTTGGTATATAACTCGTCTTCAGATTCATCACCAATTTCTCCTAGCTCACGACGTTGTACAGGGAGGTGCAGAATCGCATCTGAGAGGCTTGATGTAAAAAAGCCTTTTTAAGTCTTTGGACCATTTGCTTGTATCTTGGCATTAGATAATGAATCTTTACTATTTTACCCCTGATAAAAACCCACCATCTACAACTGGATGTACGGAAAGGAAAATAATTTTCATTAAATGCTATATTCTTTGATATATATATACGTTGTGTTTCTGGGTCAAAAACTTGTATCCTTTGTGTATATCATTGTAGACAATAAATATATAAGATTTAGTTTTGTATTATACCATGTGTTTATCATATAAAACAATTAATGGGTAACATTGACAAACCAAAGACTCGTAAGAATTGATAGTCGGGTACCTTTTTATAAACTTTTTGATTCGGGGACATATTTTGGAGGATTGATGTTGGCATTATATTTATGAGAAATACGCCAGTGACAGAAGATTTTTCCCAGAATGTTGACGGTAATCCACTATGATGCAAGAGAGCAATACCTGTCTCAATTGTATGTCGAATTTTTCTTTCAACCATACCGTTTTGTTGCGGTATATGTGGACAAGACCGTTGCAGAGAGATACCATTATCTGTAAAGAAATCTAGTATTTGATTGGACACAAATTCACCACCGCCATCACTTTATAAATTTTTGATGGTTGTTGAAAACTTATTTTGAATTAGTTTTTGAAAAATTTGAAAACATGTAGGGGCTTGATCTTTACTCTAGGGAAACACATAATTAGATGTTATTAGAGAAGGAATCTATAAATCGATATGAACACGATCTAATATATGAGTTTCACGGTGATATGAATGAGGAAAATGAAACTTGTGGAGTTTAGCATGAACACAAGTTGAGCAGAAAATGGTGGTGCAAAATTTAGAAATTGATTAATATTTCTAATGATTTTAGGATTAGGATGACCTAGGAGCATATGCCAAAGATCACCATTAATATAAGCAGAAAAGTTGACTACATGTTTTGACTTAGTATATTTAGGAAGTAGTTTGATAAGATAAAGTCCACTCTTACTCGACCCTCGAAGCATCAACCTCCCCGTTTGCCGGTCCTGTATAGAAAACCAAATTTATCAAAAAAAAAAACACAAGTTGATCTACTGTAATTTGAGAAACATAAATAAAATAATTTTATTATGAATAGGACATAAATTTTTTTGATAAATAAATAATATATTTGATGTATGTAAATGGATATCACAAATCCCGGTAATTGGCAACTCATGTTCATTATCTACGACAATACGGTTATTACCGTTGTAATCAGTTCGATTCGCCATCTTAGAAGATTTTGCAGTCATATGGTTTGTAGCACCCATGTCGGAGTACCAATGTTGGTCATATGGGGTAGACGCAAGTTGCATAGTAGCAAAAAGGATTGAGGCAAATAATTAGGTTGATATGCTTGATTGAATCTATTTAACATTGGAGCGCAGTTGTAGATGGTGGGTTTTTGACAAGGATAAAATAGTAAATTATCTTTCAAGACTCGGGTCTGAAAATACTAAACTTTAAAATTCTGCAAAAAAAGAATTCTTAAGTAGGTACACATCCCTACCCTCTCTCAGGTGTTTATCCTTGTCTTCTCTAACAACTCATAGCTTCTACTAGCTAAACAATATCGCCTCAGTTACATTAATCCTTTGCTTAAAGAGACAACTAATGCAAATGAGTGAAAATAACTAAATTTAGGGTTTTAAAACGCTTCGCAACACTTATAAGTGTGTCAAAGTTCGAACCTTAATTAGGGTTTGAAACTAAATTCGTAACACTTGAAAACGTTGCAAAAGTGTGCCAAAAGTATTTCAAACCCTAATTTGAAGATAAATTCGCAACACTTATGACGCTACAAAAGGTGTGTATAAAGTATTACAAACCCTAATTAGGGTTTGAAAATAAATTTGCAACACTTGCAAACGTTGTAAAACTGTGTCAAAAGGTGTTCCAAAACTAATTTCGAAAATAGGGAAGCTAACGCTATTTTTTAAACATGTCTTGCTCGTGCTTGCTTGTGCGTCGTGCTCCTAAGACAAGACTTGCATGCCTATTCAAAGACCAAGTGTGGACATTATGTTTCTCTCCAAAATTTGGTGTTTTACTATTTTTCCCTCAACATGTGAGGCTGGGCACAAAAGTAAAATATGAGCTTCTTGCCTTCTGGCAAAACTCTTTTAAACCCTAATTTTTAAAGAGAGAGACGTATCTACCCCTCTTGGTTCCAACGTGTGTGTCAGCCGAGCAGCTAAGCTTACATGACTATTATCAAGGCAAGACTTCCATGCCTTAAAAAATAAAGCCAAGTTCATACGACTTGCTTCTTGTCAAAAATTAACAATTTTAATCTTTTACCCTCAACATGTGAGGCTGAGTACGAAGAGTAAATATGAGCGTCTTGCTTCTTGAAAAAAATATATTAGTGTCTTGTTTCTTGTTAAAAACTTTGACGTCTTGCTTCTCACCAAAAATTGGCGTTTTACTCTTTCACCCTCAATGTGTGAGGCTGAGTACAAGGAATAAAATATGAGACTCTTGCTTCAAGAAAAAATTGGGCACTCTTCCTCTTCCTTCACGTGAATACTAAAATTGGGAGCTCCTCCCTCTTATTTTCACGTGAATAATTTGGTTTGACAAATTAGGGTTTTTGATATGTTTCAAAAGCCTAAGATATGTTATGCCTCTCTCACATATATCTTTGTATGAGGCCTCACACACAATTTTTCATGCTCAGCAGCATACACTTGTTTCTACAAAATAAACATGTCAATACAAAATTGACTAAGATGGAGAGACTGCTCCTCACACACAAATAAATACGTATTTATTTTATCCTAGTATGCTAGACTCATCAGCTAGTCAAGCAAGACATATTTATTTTAGTCTGCCAGACTCATCAGTTGGTCAAGCAAGACAAGTCTCCAGTCAAGAGATTCATTGATCAAGTGCCAATCGACTTAACATCAGTAATGCTTAATACTACAATATTACACGAGATATCAAATGTCACAAACCGGGGGATATTCATTAGGGTTTTGGTCTTGCGGTCTACGACATGTGGTGCACCAATGCACCCAATAAAGACAAATTCTGGATAGTTCGAGCAGCAGTTGAGTAGAGGAGTGGTAAGTTGAATAACTGACTATTCAGCCTTAATATAAGTAGAGAGCAGTTGTCAACAGCTTATCCACCTTCTCCACTTCACCACCACTCAACCATTAACAGTTTCTTCCAAAAAAGAGGTCGAGTGCTTACAATACCTATGATATAAATAGATGCTCAACCTATTAAACAAAGGACAAGTTTAAGTTTTTAACACGACAACAAGTTCACAACAATTGAACAAGTTTAACAAAGAACAATTCAAGTCAATCAACCTTGATCATTCAACCTTCTCACAAAGAAGAATTTGTTCATAGTTATTCATAACAACTACATCCAACAGAGTCTGATGCTATGACCTCATTCTTCTCTCGCTTCCCTCCCTAATACCAACCCTTCTCCTTCTCATTTTGAGACTAAATCAAGACTGGAACGGCCATTGCTTGGTTTAGGCCATGATTGTACAGATTGATCTCTCGAATCTAAACAAAGTACTTCAACAGTACAAATGTTTAAGGATTGACGAATTATCACATGTTCACCCTATTTTTTCCTAAATTACCCTTTAAATTGTTTTTCCCTACAAACATTTTGGAAACCACAGTAGGAGTTTAACATCTCAGTTGTAATTTTTCAATTTCTGAATTTTCCTCAGTTTCAGAAGCAGTTGATCTTAGTTAGATTCAATAACTATCTCTCAAAGCCAATTCTGATAGTACCAACACTGTTAGTCCTGGCAATATTCTTCCAGTTATCAACATCGGTGCTACTGACACCCCTCCATATGGTCAACATACTAAATAAGTAAGGGATACAAAGACTCCACTTACCACAACCTATGTGATGCAGAAACAAGAGACTCTTTTCTAGATTCGTGCAATCGACTACAACTAGACCTTCTTTGATAAAAAAGAGTCAATCTGCTAGGATCGAAGAGGAATGTGATACTTATGTTAACATATGACTTACCAACAAGTATTACAATATTCAATCATCTATAGGTGTTATCACTAAAGGAAACAAAAGTAAAACACTACCTCTACACTACTGCTACGTTTATCTCTAATTTCGCCCTGTAAAAATACCAATAGATAAAAGAATGTAAGATTCAAGATCCAACAATAATTTTCCATATAAAAGTGGATTGATTATGTAAATATACTCCATGAAGTACCCAAAGCTCAAGCAAGTATCCCGGATGCTTTAAAACACGTTTTCATACTAAGTTCGTCAGAGACAATTTTGCATTACCCTGTACAAAGTTAAGATATGGGAGCAATTGGTAATGAATTTAGGGGTAAATTATATACTAAACTCTTTGTATGGATGTCCTATACAACATATCAAAAAATCACATCAATCGGACAGACGAACTGAGAGATATGATCAAAACTCTCGACTACTTACCAGCTGAAAAATTCCTGAATTCTTCATGAGTTTCTGTTGTTTTGTCTTTTGGGGGCCCTAAATGTCTTCAAAACTCAAAATCTTTCCGTATAGGAGATAAATCTTCTCCTGGTCATGGAAAAGTTGGGGTAGATCATCGAAAACGGACTCGTATGAGGATTTTATGGTGTTTTCAGTAAAGGCATTATTTCTGAATTTTTCTAACAACGAAATTTCACGAAATTGCTCATATTTTCATTCAAGATTTCATTCATTACTTCATTCAAGGGATGTTTATAAGAAACTATGAAGTAAATTCAAGATGAAGACTCACCCAACCATGTTGCAAGCTATTTGGAATGTCAAGATCATTATTTGATCCATTATTATCCTCTTTTTCTGAGACGGGATGGATGATCTTATCACTTTCTGAAGGAGTTTTGAAAACATCACCTTCTTCATTAACAAACATGTTTCCCTTATGAGATTAGTGAGAAGATAATCAAAAATAATGCTAAGATATACTTATTCAAGATTTAAAGGTAACATAGAGCTAACCACTCACCTCATAATTGTTAGTTTTGGTATTCGCTTCTGCTGCTACTCTGGCAAATGGGTTCAGCTGCCCAGGTAAAGATATCGAAAATCCTCCAACAGGAGGTAGGCTCTGAAAGACGATATGATTAGTCAAGAAAGATAAATTTAATCATAATAAACCATGAAATGAAGGGTTCATACTTTTGAAATAGGAGAATCCGTGGTACCATAACGAATTCCACAGGCACGTTTCTTCGACCTAGTCTCTGCCACTTGGGGACCATCACTATATTTTATTTTATTTTTCCCATTTCGATAGAGAAGACAGATGGAAGCATATATACCTGGTGAAGCAGAGAGTAGCAGTTGAACTAAGATCACCCTTGCAAGAGGCCAATAGCACTGCAAGATATCAAAGACGTGAGCATTAACTCACGCATCAAAAATTCTTTTTGAAACTTTGATGAGACGGCACTTACCCGGTAGCAGTGCTAAAGTGAACTAGGATGTGATTTTATGGATTAAAGAAGAAGCTTATCTTGTTTAGCAGAGAGGATCAAACCTCGTCAAACGTCAAAAACAAATAAGAAATAGGACTTGCTTTGATTACTTGGTGGTAAACAAAGGGTGAACGAATAATCCCTTTATGTAGTTGGTTTTTTCCAAATATGGAAAGAAGAGGGGTTATCTTTCCAATATACGATCTTACTTTGACCTAACTTGTCCATCTATAACTCGTTAACTTTAATTCCTACCACGCCTATTAATGTGGCCTTAACCAAGACGTACACAACTATCAACTCAGCAAGTCTTATCACGACCAGCTTGACTCAGAGCTTGTATGTCTAGCCTTTGTTCCAACTTTTACGACCAGTCTTGTTACCGACATATCTAGCTTTGTGTAAAAGCTACCATTCTAACTTTGTTCAAAATTTTACGGTCAGCTTCAATCAAAGTTCGTTCATACATCTCAGGTGTAGACGTGTTTTTCTATTTTAACTTCGAATCGTGCTCACTTGTCTACTATTAAGCAAACTTGTACGTCGTTCCTTCAAGACCAAACATGTCTGCTTGCCTGTCCTACTATCAAATTGTGCTTGCCTTCCTGCTTGCTGAATATATACCTGTCGAGTTGTGCTTGTCTAGCTAATTCCAAGTCCTATTTTAACTCTTCAAATGCGGTTTTCTACATATACATCCAAAGACTCATATGTCTATCAACTCTATCAGACTCGTACACCTGGTTTTGATACTTATGCGTTCAACTTCAATCAAGCTTGTTTCGTCCAGTTAGGTCTTCAAGTTCGTCTGTCTCAACTAAAACTTGTCTACCCTAATTTCGCTCGACTATCCAGCCACATTCACTTAAGTTTTGATCAAGCATGCTTTGTTTATCTTCAATCAAAATCCCTTTGTCCAGCTATAGCCAAAATACACACATCCATCAACTCTATCAAATAATGTTATATCTACTTTGATGGTATATTTCAAGTGAGCTACACATGGGGACTGCGCTCATGCTACCTACTACGCTCTGGAGACACTAATATACTGGCAAAGAAACTTTGTACTGAAGTTCAATCTACCACTGATAACAATGAAGACATAATCATCTTCATCCTTGATAAATATTCAACAAGCAAAGTTCCTCCAGTCATGTTATCATCACCAACTTCTTTGTCTTCCACCTTGCTGTGACTCGAGTCATCATCTCGTACTCACTTGCATTCCATCTCTTATCTACAACTACCTATTACTGCTTGCAACTCCTTACAACACCAACTCCATGACAAAAGTCAGTCTTCATTGAATTCGAGTTCTTGGACACCTCCAAGTGGTATACCCAAGCTATTGCATACCTAACTCTGAAAAACGTACTTATGAGTGAGAAATGGGGCAATGCATCCTTCACAAAAGTTGTTCGTACATGTGTCTGCTACAACATACTTAAAGAGCGCGTCAATCGGATACCTGAGCTAAGAGATATGGCTCTTAGCTAAAGTCTACATAATCTGAAATTTTACACGGGATTACTGATCACAGATGTTCACGCATGATTGAACGATCTAGAAAAATCCAAATTAGATGATTCTTACTTCGTATGATAGCTTAGTCTCTTATCTTCGAAAGTTACGGTTGAACGCATCAATTCAAATTTGTATGAGGATTCTATGGCCTTTTCTGTAGAAACTATATATGTCTAAATTTTTGACAAGGAGTCTTCAAAACAAGTTTCAATTCATATAAGCTTGTATCTACCTCCTCAACTTATTTGAAGACTCGTATATATAAACATGAATTCATGATGGAGCCTGAAACCCAATACACTTCCTCCACAAAATGCAACATCACTTATCCATGGTTGTCACATACATGTGAACCAAATCAATATCATCCCTTTGTCTTGTTGAAAAACACCTCCTGGTCGTTCAATACTTGGGGACTTGATCTCATTGGCAAGATCAATCCAACTTTAGCGACCTCAGAATCAAGTCAGTAACACTCAACTCCAGCACTGAAGGTAAAAAGGCATGACCAACAAAGGCTCTTTATACAAAGGCCATCATACGACCAGAAAACTTGCTCCTTCTGTTGATCACATATAGAGTGGGGCTACACCATTGCTTCTATCTGCTCCAACACTAGATTTTCCAATCAGAGACAAACAACGGAGTCAAAGTTGTCCTCCCGAGAGTAGACGATGCTAGCAAAGGAAAGAACCAACTGATGAGGGAGGGACACTTTTGTGCAACCATAGTAGCAAGGCCCGCAAAGCTAGGGTTTAAAGACATTGTTAATGCAAATAAGAGAAGAAGAAGTTGAGATGGAAAACAAACCTCGTCTATAAAGTGATGTACTCACGTAAAGGGAGGAAACGAAGCAAAGCTTTCTTACCTTATTGTCAACAGTTGATGGATACTCCCAAGGAACCTTTCACATGTCCGTCCGCCATGCCTCCTTGTCTGTCCATCCAGGCATATGGCCTCCTTTTTTTGCCCGTCCAACCGCGGCCTCCTCTAACGCCTATCCAACCATGTGAGCTTGCATGGTGTATTTAAAAGCCTAAACTGTTGATGTTGGATCCCAGAAGATGATGATGTGCTTTTATACATCCTTGTCAATCATCCATGACTTGCAGATCCATCAACGTGACGATATTTGAAGTTCAAGCCAACTGCAATATCTCTGGTAATATCTAACAACTAAGCCCTGTTATTTTATTTTCATCTAAAATCGTAAAAATTTATATCCCGGACCTTGGCCTACCTATACAGCTTTGTATAAACAAATCTCAAGCTCCTAGATGGATTATCCACTAGTATAGAGCAAATTTGAGTATCATTTGGTATTATATCCCGCAACTGGATTCCCAAAAATCAACTCATGTTAATATTCGCGCTCCCAATTGAACAATATTGACTCACTAAAATACCTATATAGCTTTATATAGAAGTTACATACGAGTTCTCATCTCAGTGTTCAGAGGCACCACTGCCTCAACACTCATCTTAGTATTCTGACGGTACCACTGCCTTAACACTCCTCTCAGTGTTCTGAGGCACCACTGCCTCAACACTCCTCTTAGTGTTCTCAGGAACCACTGCCTCAACATTCATCTTAGTCTTCTGACGGCAACATTTCCTCAACACTCTCAAGAACCAACTAATATTTCAAAGACCTTTTCCGACCGATTCCAAGTCTTGCTTTGCCATGGGTCTCTATTTGTCTATCCAAGAGGGCCTTCTTGCCTATTCAAAAGTTCAAAGCGACTACTACTGTTCTGGTAATATCTAACCATTGAACTAAATAGGTATCCTTTATATTTTTTTTTTCTGACAGGCCCGCATCTATTTCTTACAACACAACATTATTCGTTCCGCGATAAACATGGGACTTAATGTATATAGTGGATATTTTACAAGGATAAAATAGTAATTATCTCTCAAGACTCTGGTCTGAGAAATACTAAACTTTAAAATTCTGCAAAAAAAGAATTCTTAAGTAGGTACTCATCCCTAACCTCTCTCAGTTGTTTATCCCTGTCTTCTATAACAACTCATAGCTTCCACTAGCTCAAAGATCCCGCCTCAGTCGCATTAATCCTTTGCTTAAAGAGACAACTAATTCAAATGAGTGAAAATAATTCAATTTATGGTTTTGAAACGCTTCGTAACACTTATAAGCGTGTCAAAGTATTTTCAAACCCTAAAAATAATTCAATTTTTAGGGTTTTGAAATACTTCACGACACCTATAAGCATGTCAAAAGCGGGTCAACGTATTTTCAAACCCTAATTAGGATTTGAAAATAAATTCGTAACAGTTGCAAACGTTGTAAAAATGTGCCAAAAAGTATTTCAAGCTCTAATTAAGGATTGAAGATAAATTTGCAACACTTATAACATTGCAAAAAAGTGTGTCAAAAGTATTTCAAACCCTAATTAGAGTTTGAAAACAAAATTTGCAACACTTGTAAATATTGCAAAACTCTGTCAAAAGGTGACCTTAATTTCGAAAATAGGGAAGCTAACCCTAATTTTTAAACACGTTTTTTCCGTGGTTGCTTGTGTGTCTTGATCATAAGACAAGACTTGCACGTCTACTGAAATGTAGACATCATGCTTCTCTCCAATATTTGGTATTTTTACTATTTTACCCTCAACATGCGAGGCTGAGCACACGAGTAACATATGAGATTCTTGCCTTCTAGCAGAACTCTTTCAAACCCTAATTTTTAAAGAGAAAGAGACGTCTCTACATCTTTTGATTCCAACGTGTGTAATAACTGAGCAACTAAGCTTACATGACTATTCTCAAGGCAAGACTTGCATGCCTTCAAAAATAAAGCCAAGTCCACACGACTTGCTGCTTGTCAAAAATTAACAATTTTACTTTTTTACCCTCAACATGTGAGGTTGAATACGAAGAGTAAAATATGAGCATCTTGCTTCTTGAAAAAAAATGAGTGTCTTGCTTCTCACCAAAAATTGGTGTTTTACTCTTTCACCCTCAACGTGTGAGGCTGAGTACAAGGAATAAAATATGAGACTCTTGCTTCAAGAAAAAATTGGGCACTCTTCCTCTTCCTTCACGTGAATACTAAAATTGGGAGCTCCTCCCTCTTATTTTCACGTGAATAATTTGGTTTGACAAATTAAGGTTTTTGATATATTTCAAAACCCTAAGCTATGCTAGGCCTCTCTCACATATATCTTTGTATGAGGCCTCACACACAATTTTTCATGCTCAACAACATACACTTGTTTCTACAAAATAAACATGTCAATACAAAATTGACTAAGATGGACACACTGCTTCTCACACACAAATAAATACGTATTTATTTTATTCTAGTATGCTAGACTCATCAGCTAGTCAAGCAAGACATATTTATTTTAGTCTTCCAGACTCATCAGCTGGTCAAGCAAGACAAGTCTCCAGTCAAGACATATCTAGGGTTTCTGCATATCTGAAGTGTTATTTGAGCTAAACCTGGATCTGTGTTTTATTTGATTCATGGATATAACATCAGTTGAAGATTGCGTATAGTCCGAGAGGAGATTTTTGTTTACGAGATTTTCACCATGCTGTAAACAACTTACCTGCTGATGGTTTTTTACCTGAAATGATGAATTCTTCGGTTACTAGAATTTCGTTTCTTCGATTTCTGCAGTCTGTAGAGAATTTGTGTTGCCATTTTGTTAGATGAGTAGTGTTAGGAGACAGATATATGTAGTTCTAATTACTAATTAGGTAGGCTGAGACATTTAGCAAATTTGATGCACTCTTTAACACGTGGAGAGTGTAGGCCATGTGAGTTTCAAATTTGACGCTGAGGATTCATTGGTCTCCGGAGTGTCTTGGGGATAATAATTGATGTGTATGTTTCTTAATTTACAGATGTGACATTTGGGAAGCTCCTAAACGACGAAGTTCTTTATTCTTGGGGTGGTAAAGATATTGATAGAAAAGTGATTTGTGTCAGCTCTTGTTTAGTGGAAGGCATTGAATCTGCTCGGGAAACTCTTTCGGTAAGCTGATAATGTCACCACTACGTTTGGATTTTTTTTCCTTACCTGTCACGATTCAAATCAGAGCTAGTGATTTCATTTGGACATTAACTTTTCTACTAACAGGATGCAGCAGTTAAATGTGTTTCCGTCGAGTTTATACTGTTAGAGCAAGAATCCTGTCAGCCTATCAGTATGTCTGAGGATGTCCAGAAGTTCAGTAACAGTATTTCTGATCTTGAGAACTGTTCTTTTCGAACATATCTTCCAGGTGAAAAGCACTTTGAAGATTCAATGTGAAAATTAGTTTAAATGTAGATGTGTTAATTAATATCAGCATGCAGATACAAGGATATTGTGCGGCCTTGTAAAGCAATGGCACCAGGAGCTGAAGGATGACTTTGAGGAGCCGTTGCAAGCTGTCTTTCACTTTAAGAATAGTCTCGTTGGTTATACGGACAAGATTTTTTGCAACTTGGTTGCATCGATGAGCCCGATAATTGACGGATCCAGCCCTTGCGAGGTACTACCTAGAAGTACTTTATCTTTGAGAAGCATAAAACATGCATTATAGTTTCATCATGAAACTCAAGGAGAACATTTCGGTCCATTTGTTGTATAACCAGTTAATAAAAGGAAAAGAGATAGACTGATGCAGCAAATTTGGTTGGCACAACTATGGCTAAATCTCGATGGTATTTGCAACTTTATTTGCCAATTTGCTAGTAGGAGTTCAAGACTATGAAAATAAAAAGGTTCAAGATGATGATGGTTTGGAATATCATTACAAAGCAAATCATGCTCATTGGTGTCTTTATGTAGACATGTAGGTGTCATGGATTTCCCTTAGATGGTTCAGGAGGAAATAAGACGAAGAAGTCCTCTGTCTGTCCACTAACACACCAGGAGCTTGGCACATGTAATCTGATTGAAACTGCAGTAAGGGTTGGGGAACAAACAATTCTATTTTTGCCTTCTTTCCAAAATTGTCCGAACCTCCAGCAAATTTCTGCACTCATCAGCTTTACTGTTATTGAGCGGACCAAATTGTGCTCTCTAAGTGAAGGTTTGTACTATGTCACTTTTGGATATTTTATAACTTTTTCCTTGTGGGTTAGAAGAGTATCTGGATTCACGTGAAATCCCACTTCCAGCAAAATCTCTAAGCCAAGGCAAATTCATAAATCTATTTTAAGTACTTTTCAGCAAATTATCTTTCATATACACAATTTGTTCATATTTCCTTTTCGGTGAACATCTGCAGGTGTGATATTTGGGAGTTCCTATATGGTTACCCCATCAGCATGTCATGAGATGGAAGATAAATCAGAACTAAATGCCGAGTGTAAGTGGTAATGTGGGCGAGTGAGGTACTAGTTTATCGGTTCCTGGTTTTTACATAATGATGTCTCAAGTTTATTGGTATAACTACATAAATTTGCTTCCTATCTTTGTTGCAGATTTTCAAGGGCTTTGTGGAGCACTACATTCTATGGATCAAGGACTGATATGTTCTTCAAACTGTAATTTGGAAACTAAAAAATATGCTACCTTCCAGTGCTTTTATATTCTCCAACCATCAGAAAAAGGGCCAATGCTACTCAGGGTACCTTCTGTCAGTCTGTCTCAGTCTCTCTCCTCTCTGTCTCTGTTCATCTGTCTTTCTACCTTCTGACTCTTAAAACTTATTGCAGAGGTTAGCTGGATCAGAGGAAATCCTGCCCTTTCCTGATGCCACCGGGTTGATTGACTATGCTGTACCTTTGGAGGTAGAGAACTCTATTCGATCCTCTTTATTAAGGGTAAGATTTTGTTTCCTAAAACCTTTGGAAGTTTACTTGTGTTCATATTTTTGGTTTATGTAAAAAAAAAAATCTGGTGTTGTGAACAATTCATACTAATTAACCTGAATGAAGCTTTGTTTAAACTGTTAAGTAGCTCTTCCTGTCGAATTACTTCAAAAAAATTTCATCATTAAAGAGGATTGGTGTCATATATGTTATATGGTCCATCTAGTCAGAAACTAATTAAATGATCTGACAGTAAATGTGGAACACTACATGATTAGAATGGTTATATGCAGATTGAGTTTTCTTGTCAGAGAGATATAGAATGTGGCAATTAGCTGTGTCATTCTTACAGATGTTTCCTTCATTATTTCCTCAACATAACAAGAGCATTTCTATGTGTTTCTTTACAGATGGAAGTAAGAGATTACAACCCTCTTTTGCATGAGCGAGGCTTCCACCCCAAGCTAAACTTGCTTGTAAAAGAGAGCTTACATTTTGGGTAACTATTTCCACCATTTTCATTTCATGGACTCTTCATGATGTATGTGCTACGATTACTGTATTTGCTAAGTAAGCTGGTAAAAGTTCATGAGTTTTTCCTAGCACAGATTTTTACCAGTGTTATTCAAATCCACAAGTATATTTACATAATGGTCTATTTTTGCTAGCCACACCTTGAATAGAGAAACCTTCTTATTGGAAGCAAACTACCAGTAGATAGAAAATGCTTGTGCTTTTGGTGGAATGACTTTTCACATGAACCTCAGGGTAAACTTCTGCTTCCACATAGTAGAACATTACTCATCAAATAATAGCAGAAGCTTTGATCTGACCTCAAGTAGTCATAGAGAAATACCTAAACTCTGTCAGAGTCAACTTGGTTGCCTGGTCTGTGAGTAGTAGTATACTCGACAGACCTGCTCGTAAGGAACTCTGAAGTTGCTGTCAAAGAACTGGCTAACAACTTGTCATGAGCCCAACTATGATTGGTTCTAAATCATTCTGCGTGGCTTTCCAATCTCCAAATGAAATGTCGATCTAAAGCATTGATTCCCTTGCAGGTCAATACCACAACCAAAACGAAAGGAGATTGACTCTGAACTCATCTTACCCAGGCCACAGTCATTAGATACGATGGCAGCGGTTTCAACACCACAACCAAAACGAAACAAGATTGACTCTGAAGTCATCTTACCCAGGCAAGAGTCATTAGAAACGATGGCAGCAGTTTCAACACCAATGATAACAGTTGATGTTCCAGACTGCACTTGGCAGCAGACTCAAATAACAGAAATCGAGGATTTGACTGCTGCTTGTATTACAGAAGAGTGGGAGCAACTGATTGTGGACGAAGAGGGAAAAATTTATGGTCCCAAAGGTGTATCCAGACCAAAGACAAAGACGTCTACCATTTTATCCCCTATTAATGGTAGTAAGCAGTTGGATGAGAAAACCTCTAGGATCTTAGAAAGACTGGTGGGTCCAAGGCAGGGAAAAGGAAAGGAAAATTCACCTGTTGAGGAATGCAATTTTGGGTTGACAGATGCATGTGCACCAAAAAAGAAGCCTCTAGTTCCGTTTGGACCAAATCATGCTACACAAGACCACCAGAGTCAGAACTCCAGCCAACCAATGAAACCCATTTTCCAGAGGCTTAAACGAAAGCACAGGTAGCCTAGCGATTCTTTATCACTTGAGAATATTCTGATTAAAAAGATGCATGAAATGGTTCTAATTCTTCTATCAGCTTCTGACATCATGTAGACGTAGTTAACCTTTTTCGACTCTCTCTCTTACTTTAGGTCAGAGTGAGTCCTAAACAGTAAACACCATACATGTTTGCATGTAATTGCATGAGAAAACTTGGTCTTCACAAGAAATGTGCGTCGATGAAATTGATATTACTTCTATGTACGAAGATATAAGGTTCCAATAGCTTCAGTTGTAAAAGATAGTCCTACTGCTAATTGTAAATATTTCTTCCTTCCTTGTGTTTTGTATACAATTCTACCCTTTAAGAGGAAAAAAACAAACTTTATAAGCTCCAGCCATCATGCACATTTTCTGCCTTTCTGTTCTCTATAGATGCTTTATGGAGTATAATGTATAATCTCGGGTAACAAAAATCCACCTGATAAAATCTGGAACCTTAGCACTGTAGACTCTAATTTTGTGAGCTACATGATTCGTGAACCATCGTCAAAGATGGTGAGTTTAGTCTTTGGGAAGAGCTGTTACTCCCGGCTCGTTTCCTCTTCTTATAACACTGTAAAAGTGGAAAAACTGGCTCTTGGATTCATTGGGTACGTGTGGAACAAAGGATAATTGTGGCCAATAGGTTCAAAATGATCATTCCCTCCAGAATCAAGGTAGTTAAAATAACCGTTTAAAAACTTACTGGGTGAAATACTTTCAAACATTCTCAATCACTATAACCTCTTCTAACCATTTTTCTCCTCCAATGGCACCCTTAATTCTTCTTCTCTTCTTTCTTTTTCGAGCAATTTCTGTCATTTCCCAATCACCTGATGTCCTGAAATATCTTGGAGGTAACAACTCTCTCCGTCTCTCTCTCAAATTGTCATTTATTGTTCAATTTGAATGTATTAACATGTAAAGAAATTGTACTATTCTAGCCTTCTTTCGAACAATTTTAGTGCTAATGAAATTTTTGCTGACTAGCGCGTATGTCTTTGGCGAATTCCTTTTTGTTTAGCTCAGGAGCCTACAAGAAAGACAACTTACAGGCTTTCAAAACCACTTGTTGGAGATAATGGAAGGATTTATACGTGTTCAGATCGAAACTTTTTTGCTTTTTTAAGCAATGGTTCTATAGCCTGGAGTGTGCATATAAATTGTACATGTTATGTTGATATACCTCCAATTCAAGATGAGTTCGGGAAGGTATACAGTTTTGTTCATATGTAGATAGTTGTCTTCTTTTATTTCTCACAATTTGTTAAGACTTGTCTGTGGTTTTGCTTTTTTTTTTTTCAGATATATTTGGTGGCAGAGAATAGAATATTGAAAATCAATCCTCCAAATGTTCGAAATCCGGAGTCTACATTTGAAACATTCTTTGGTGATATGTTAACCACAGAAGGATCAAATAAAATTGGTGGGATGGCAGTAAGTGTGATAAGTTCACTGATGTTTATCGTCGTTGAAAACCGAGGACTATTTGCATACACGCTGCGAGGTCAAAGACTATGGAGTGTTGGACCTGTTCTGTATAGATCTGGTTACCGTCTAGGCTGTAAAAGAAATATTACAGATTGTTATTTCACTTCAACTCCTGTTGTTGATCAATGTGAAGGTAGTGTTTATGTAAGATCACCAATTCCTACACACCTCCACACGTAGTTGTGCTTATCAGTTTTGTAGGGCTTAAATTTCCATTCCATGAGCAAACTTATTGACCCTAAGATGGTATATGTGCTTTTTGTAGATTTCTAACACTTATGGGGAGCTCTACTCATTGGGAATTCGGAATCCTCAATTCAAATGGATTCAGGATCTAAGTAAATTCGACAAACTTCTCATGATAACTCCAGGAAACAATGGTCTTCTGTATGTTACTTTCCCTGTTATGGCTCTTATGTTGGCGTTAGATGTTTCTACTGGAGATATTTTGTGGCAGAAGAATATTGGCCCTCTAAGTACAACAGATTGCTCTCCAACAGTCGATTACAACGGTAACTAGCTATGACTCTTCTCAAACTTTTAAGTTTTAAGTAAGGTACGGACGAGTTTTATAGATTCGTCAGTAGTTGAAATAACACAAACACTTTTGTATATATTCCTCTATGTAACAGGTTGGATATCCATTGGTTCATTGGATGGTTTCCTGTACTCATTTTCACCTTCTGGAGTTCTAAGGAAATTTCCGAAAGCAAATGTGCTTGATTCAGTTGTTCTAGTTAGTCCACTACTAGATTGCTCTGGATATGCTATTTATTTTTCTGAAACTGTTATGGAGGGAAAAATTAGTCGAACTATTGGTGATTTCACTTACATTTCTGCAATGAAACCTAAAAATGTTGTATTTACCATGTTAGCTCCAGCTACTGGATCTGTATACTGGTCAGGAACTTATACTGGTATGTCTAATTTCTCTCATTCCTGTTTGGGTATGAAGATTTGATCATTGCATTCTGTTTAGGAATAGCACTCATGTTCAGTAGCAAATTTGGTACATGTATCAGGCCAATTCGCATCGTTCTTGAACGAAAGCAATCTACAACACTTCACAATGGATGAGAGAATTCTTCTCGCCTTTGTAACTGCAGGAAGTATGTTTCTTTTACAAAGACATTCTAGCACCATTTCTACTTTGTCATAAACCGTACTGTCTTTAAAATTGAGATTAACATTTTGGACCATTTCTTCTGTTGTGCAGATATGGGCAACCCTCTGTCATGCCGCACAACACGTAAAATCTCTTTTTTGTTATCACTTTTGCATATGGCATAAAACTAGTACATGCTTGATATGTGATTATCTCTTCTTTCATATATAACCAGGTCAGAAGCTGACGTCGAGCTGCTCCCTAGCAAAGCCTAAGCATCTCAGCATTTACACAGGGAACGAAAGAATAATACTATTACTTCTGTTATTTGAATCTCTTGTTTTGATAGTATTGGTATGTGTTGTCCGTTTCTGCTGTATATTTTGGAGAAAGGAAAAACTCAAAAACCAAAACCTTGGAAAATTTCTAGAGAAGAGGGTGAGTCATGAATTGAAAAATACATTGATAGTGAAGTGAGCCTATTTACGTATAATTCCGTTCCTAACCTTGATTATTGTTCAGCGTACGCTTTGGATACGGAAAAAGGAATTTGACCGGACAATTACAGAGCTGGAACAGAAGGCGGCAGCAGAAGAAGCCTTGCCACATGATGTAATGGGGAAATTAGGAGACTTAGTGAAAGAAAGAGATGGTATACAACGGAAACTCTCGACAACGTATAGTGTGGGTAGGGATAAATGTAAGTCAATATCAAAATCCATTCTTCCACTGTACTATGACAATACAAAGAGTTTCTCCTTTAAAAGTAGGAAACAAGAGAGTGTGACTATTTTTCATACACCAAGTGATTCAGATACTTCATCATCAAGAGAGGGAACAAGTGATTATAGTTGTAATTATAGTAGTAGTGGTGGTAGTTTTAGTAGTAGCAGCAGTCATGGGAGTAGTCGAGAAGATGAAGCTATGAATTTTGTTTACTTTGAAGACAAAGAATCTGGTCTAAAAGCAAAAAAGAAGGTAGAAATTGATGAAGCTGGACCTTCTAATACCAGTGCTGCTGGGAAATTCGAAGAGAAGTATTGGGAAAGTTCAGCAGTGGCTACATCTGGTTTTACACATCCATTATACGTCGATGGAGAGAAGGGAGGTGGCAGTAGCAGGAAGAGCAACTGGTTGAAGAGAAGGACTTTATCTTCTACTGACTAGAAGAAGTTCAACTTGGACTTCTTTCAAGTTTTTATTGTACAAGCTTTATCTCTTTTGCTTATTAGTAGTTTATTCATTTGCCGTCTCTGAACCATTTATTTTGTTGTAACACAAAACATGCACCACGATATGGCACTGTGATCTAAACTGTCTTGTGGCCCAAAATCCTCTGTGAACTGGTTATGCCATTATAATCCCAAATTTGTCTAATTTGCACAGTACACTAAAATTGGCCACCATGTCTCAAAATTATGCCCATGATCCAAATCTGCAAAGTGGCTTGAAATATATTTCGTAATTTAAAATCCATACGCATGACTTAAAATCTATAATACTACTGAAATTTGCTCCTTAACCTTAAATCCTATTCAAATGCCCTAAGATCATCATTACCGAAAATATATAAATAATTTAAAATTTACTTTACGTGACTTAGAGCATCCATAGTGGGACGGTTAAATTTCGGATTAAATCTAAATCTGATCTTTGGTCCGCCCAAAATAGATCACAGTGGTACGATTAAATTTGGGTTTTGGTCCACTTCTGTTACTGTTTTAGATCATTTTTGATTCCAGAACTGGACCAAAGTAGATATGATGGAGCGTGACGTTGGCTCTCCGTCTCATGCCAGGCGTTTACTTAGATGTGCGTCTGAAGATTCACCAGGTGATTGTCTAGGGCTACGCCTGTCACTTGGGCGTTCTCTTAAACGTGTGTCTGAAGATTCATCAGGCGGTTGTCTAGGACTACGCCCCATCAGACGGTTGTCTAGGGCTACGCCTTTCACTTGGACGTGCTCTTAGATGTGCGTCTGAAGATTCACCAGGCGGTTGTCTAGGACTACGCCTGATCAAAATTTACTCTCTACCCGTTGCCTTTCAGCCGGAGTAAACTCAACTTTTTTTTGTCTTTACTCTTTGGATTTAGTCGCACCACTATAGATGCTCTTAGGTCTGTGGTCATGACCCAAAATCTATTCAATGATTTAATATACTACTTCCATTTCAGTAAAAGTGTTACTATTATTTTTTTATTTTAACTTAAAAATAGGTTAAAATGAAAAGAACGATAAGAAACAGAGGAAAAAATAATTTTTTTTTCTTAATTTAAAATCAAGTTCCTAAAATATCTATTTTATGATGTGAAAATTACCATCGTCATTCAAAATTTGTGATCAAAGTGTACATACCCAAAAATTTACATAGTGACCCTAAATCAGTTATTGGTTTAAAGTTGCCTAAAATTGACACCGTGACCCAATATCCGCTTAAAACAAAAGTTCACACCTTGATCTACCTTTCCGAACCAAAAGATATGAGTCCAATTTCACATCACAAACCGATATTATTAGTTCTTCAACCAAATGATTAAATTAGTTTTTATTTTAATTTAATTTAAATCTAAAAAAAGGCAACCATATTTAAACATTTCCTAATCATGCAGTGTTTTCAAAAGAAAAAAGGTAATTAGCTTTAACCAGCTATTGCCGGCGGCATTATGAAGAAATCGATCTCATGCATCTTTCTTCGAGGGTTCCTCTAAATTCTTACCTTACCTAATCATTCTACAAAATAACACAAGGGGCATTTTTTAAATGAACCCTATTATTAGGGTTGTAGACTTTGTTTCATAGGGATTTATAAGATGACAAGATAGGATCAACCTAAATTCAAATAAAAAATCTCTTATCTTAGTATTTTATATTATACCTAGAATGTCCCTAAATTAATTAGTACTAATGAGATTAATTAGCTAAATTTAATAAAGATAGTGATTGAATAGATTTCTGATACGATTTAACTTAATGGTTTGAGAATCAAAATCCATATCAAAATCCAATTTAACTTACGGATGAAAAATTATGAACTCCCAGTTATAAACATGAACTACGGTTGGGTAATACATATAACCCAGCCGTAAAATAATGTATACAGTTGGGCTTGTAGATATCGACCCAGTCGTAGAAGGATTTTATTGTTAGGTTTTTTAGTAAACTCAGTCATATAACAAATTAGCCGAGTAACCTACGGTTGGGTTTGGTGCTGAAGCCAGACGTATGTACTAGTTACGGATGGTTATGTGGTATACTCAGCCGTAAGTGACCCTGCATTTGTTGGATTTTTTCCAATGGAGTTGAGATTGAACGCTAATACTCATCCATTGACGCTGAGAAGGAATTTTCATAACATTTCTCATTGAAGGGAATAACATTACATTAAGGGAAAAGACATAAAGAAAAAACTATTGTTATATGATAAGTTAAAACATTTAAATACACGTCATTTTCCATCAAAACATCATAGAACTCTTGATTCTTGAACTTTTCGTCAAAGGTTTCCTTATAACGATCCTTCGAAATTTCATAGCATAGTTGAAATGAGCTTAGTGAAAAACATCTTCACTGCAGATGGTAGGATAAATCCTCCTTGTTTCCGCCATAGTCGATCTAAATATTTCATATCGAATATAGAGTAATTCGAACCTTTCTATGATGATTTGGTATGATCTTCCAAAGCGATTGTCGTATAACGATGTAAAAATTATAAATACACGGACCCAGAAATTATCCGATGGTTGATCTTGGTTGATGGTCATCTCTTGATCATGTTGTAAAGTCGTCGACCATGCGCGAGCTACGGAAACATCTTCTCTAGTTGTAAACCTAGCATCCATGGATTTGTTTTTAAACTCGTTTTTGAATAAATGAGAAGTATTTGTTAACAATTGAAAAGAGAGAACAATTTGAGAGGAGAAAAGAGTGTGTTATAATATAGTTGAAAGATCCCAACGGCTAGGAAATTTTGAAAAATCCACCCGTTGGGGTACGGACTGCACATATTTGCACTGGAAAATGCAGTTTTTTAAAGAATATTAAAGGTTTATGGCTAGGAATTGGGTACCACAACATAACCGTAAACAAGCCTCATGCGCAATTACGGTTAGGTTTATTCACATACCTAGTCGTAGCACAAATTTCATGGTCACTTACGGCTGGTTCGTGGTATAATCCTATCCGTACTGGAAACACTTACGGCTAGATAAGTGTGAAAACCTAGCCGTATAAGAGAACTCAGTATCACTTACGGCCCATCTTTGAAGCTGAAGCTAGCCGTAAAACTGACAGATTTGTCAGATTTTAGAGAATCTTTTGAGATATTTCCTACTATTCAATATGGTTGACTCACCCAACGGCTTTTTTCCTTGAAAAACTAGCTGTTGGGTAGTTTTAACTATAAAGGGAAACCTTTCCCTTTCATCCTCATTCTCATTTTTCACTTTACAATTCATTCTCACCCGTCCCTTTCAAGCACTAAATATGGTATACACCACCGATGAAGATGTTGCAATTGTTAGAGCATGGGTTACGCTCACCAAGCACGTCTAAGATAGAGCGTATATTACCCAAAGTAACGAACCCGTCAATGAAGACATCCTGAATCAAACATCTGATACTTGGTGGAAGCTTTTGTTTAAGATTTATGTGGGATTAAACGAAAATTATAATCATAGACGTTCAAAGGCATTAAGAAAAGGTTCGAAAAGCTTTTTGAACAATTGGAAGCTTTGAAACAGGCAATGAAAAATCTAAAAGAGGCTCATCCCACCATATCCGGTGCGATAAGAGTAAGTATGTCAATCAATAATTCCTTCATCAAAAATATTTTTCAAACATACAAACTTACAATTGATTTTTTTTTTCAGTGGGTGATGGCTCTCGACAGATATGAAACTATCCATGAGAAAACGTTTACGCATGAGAATTGCTATCGTATTTTGGAAGAAAGTACCTATCATGATTTCATCCTATATACTTAAGTGTTTAAGTGTAATCATCTAATGATCTATTCTATTTCATTTCCTTTAGTTCTTCCTTTAATGTAACGCTATGAAAGATGTATGCATTTTCCTTTAATGTAAAGATCTATTTTATTTCATTGATGTATGCCTTTAATATAATCAATAAAAAGATTTGCCGAATTCCAAAACCAAACAAGCCTCCCGGGTCACTTACGGCTAGGTCAGTGTTAAAACCTAGCCGAATTGGAAGCTTCCAGGGTCTCTTACGGCTAGGTCAGCGTTTAAACCTAGTCGAATTAGAAGCCTCCGGGATCACTTACGGCTAGGTTTACTACTCCTAAAGTTTTTACGGTTGGGTTTTGCAACTGTCCCAACCATAAACCTGACATGAAATGGCGGACACATAGACTCAGGGTCACTTATGGTTGGGTTCTCAAATTATCCCAACCGTAAAACTGAAATAATTTTAATTGGTTCAGTTATACGGCTAGGTTTGATGGTCGTATCATAGACTCAGGTTCACTTACGGCCAACTTTGAAGCTGAAGCTAGCCGTAAAAATGTCAAAATTTAAAAAATCTACACTTACGGCTAGCTTTTTAGGATTCAACCTAGCCGTAATTGCACCTGGATGTCTATTTTTTCCAAGTTTTGTGATGTTTTTCAATGTATTTTGAATGACAAAATAAGAATAGTTTTAGGAAAACTAATACTCATTCATTGAAGCTAATATCCATAAATCCATAAAGTAAACAAAGTACTAAATATCCATATCCACAACAACATAAGAAAAAAATTCAACCTCGACCTTTTCTACCACGTCCTCCACCTCGACTTTGACCTTGACCTTTTCCTCTACCTTTTGGTTGATCTTGAACAACCTCTTGATGAACCCCCTTTATTTGAACCTCCGCTAGATGAAGAACCACTGGGAGTACGAGTAGGTGTTTCATAGCTACCAGATTCAGACCTATCTCTTTTGGAGCCCCCCCGTCTTTTCCCTCGTCTCTTCGTCATCGTTGTACCGATAGAGATGTGCAGAGTCGGGGTCAAGTAGTTTTTCAATCATACGTCGCAGTCGTCTTTGTGTGTTGACCCTCAATATTTCACCACTATTAATGTAACCTCTCAAGTCCTTCACCAACCACTTAGCTCACTCGACCTATTTTGGAATTAAAAGTGTCCAAACTTTAAATATTTATACAAAATTTGAAAAACTAATTCCATAAAAAATGAAATAGTATACGTACCACCATAATAAACTTCTCATTCCAATAAATTGCCCCTTTCAATGAACTTGGATGATCCATAATGCCTTCGAAATATGGTATCGCATCCGGATCCATATTGAGCACATAAGGATGACCCCACTTGGAAAACCAAGTCAAGTAGTTATCCTCGGCTAGTCTTGTACCACGAAAGTGTTCATACCCACTCATATCAACTTGGCAGGGGGCTCCAGTGCGACCGTTCCAATCGGATACATATGGGACAGGTTTGTGCACCAATCTAACATTATTAGCCAAGAGCTTAGAGTTTAGGTTGTCCACTTTAAAGTGTTCCTCCTCTCCGCCAACAATTATATGGACAGTTCCAATTTGACGGAGAGTTCTACTAGGGTTATAAATGACGTACCATATTGGATGAAAGAGTGGTTTATTGTAGGTCGATGCATCGGTAAATTCATGAACATCATGACCATTTTCATCAAGCTTGACGTACGGGTCAAAAACCACATCCTTAGTTGTTAGAGTGTCCAATTGACCTCTCATATTCATCATCTTACTCTCTTTGTCCTTCTCTTGATTCCTTGTGAATGTAAATCTGCTTCTTGTTGGAGTAGGGAAATGCCATTCTTTATGCTGCGATAGTCTCATCAAGGTAGGAAAATGGTCGTAAACCCACGAATGCGCAAAAAGATAGATATACTAAACACAAATCAATTTAAAAACATAAGAATCATTGGAAATAGTAAATCAAAAGAATACCTGGAGAAGGCCAACATTCCCCGCAATCTGTGTTTGGTTCCAGCTTGAAGCTTTACCAAGGCTCTCAAGTAAGAAAGAAAGGGTGGCAGTGCCCCACGAGTACTCGGCTACCTTGTTGAACTCCGGATCAAGACTGGGATATTGCAAGAGTTGTAGATAGCAAGCGTTCACCCTGTTTCTTATCATATTGGGGAAAATAATTGTGTCAAACAAGTACGTTGTATGTCTAACCATTGCAGCATTCATCTCCCTACCCTTGGAAATATGGAACTTAGCCCTCAGACGACTCAAGTTTATCTTTTTTGCCATACTTGGCGGAGCCATTGCATCATTGTTATCTTTCTTCCTTTTGTTGAAGGATGGGTTTTCTTCAGACCTTTCTCCGGCTCCATACTCACACTCTTCTTGGGCTTCATGCTTGTGCCATCCAAGACATTTTTCATCCAACTTAAAAAGATCTTCAAAAGAAAGAGAATTGTCGAAACCCTCATACACGACTTTTCCGTCCACGGGCAAGCCTGTAATTTGGAGAGAATCGTCCGGAGTGATAGTCATCTCGCCGACCGGAATATAAAAAGTATTTATCTCAGCAAAATACCTCTCCCTAAAGGAGAATACAGTGACAACATCATATTGCTTCTGTGTAGTGGCTATTCCAGGCCAAAAGCCCGAAACTTGTACCAAGGCTACCACCTATTCCTTCTCGTTATCCAATGGCAAAAAACTAGTCCTTTGGCGTTTGAGTTTCGGGACAGCTGCGGTATGATCCTATATAAAAAAGTGCAAAAAACATTAGTAATAATAGAGTAAAGTTTTATCTTTAAATTAGATTAGACTATTACCAACGTGGAACAGACCCTTACCGCCCATGAGTATTGGTAACCAAATAAGAAGAAGGCCCCATCCCTTGGCTTACCCCAAGGTCTTCAATTCTCTTTGTCGGGCAAAAGATCCATGTTGTTAATGACTTGAGAGGGTGTATGACGAGTTGGCTTCTTCTATTTCTCTTTTTCTTTCCCTTTAGCATCGGAGGGACCAACCAATGGACGAACACTTGTTTCGCCCCTATGTTCTTCCACAATCTCATGTTCTTGTTGTGGTGGAGAAAGCACAAGTGCATGTTCAATTACCTCTTCCCTTTGTTCACCAATAACAACTGAACCTTTCTTCCTTTTGTCTACACCCAAACTTTTTTGGTGATGATGGGCTGGAGTCGTTTCAACTCTTGTTGTTACCTTTTGCGTTCTTCTCTTCTTCTTCTCCTTTCGTTGCGTAAAACAAATTAAAAAGGCATGTTCAATACATATAGACATACAGACATTTAACAACAAAACATATCCAAAAAATGAGAAAAAAAGGATTTCAAAACAGGAAAGTCAGGGTCATTTACGGCTAGGAATAACCATTTACGGTTGGGTCCAGTTACTTTACGGATGGCTTTTCCCAACACTGACCTAGCCGTCAACAATAAAAAAAAATCAACCCTAACTCAGGGTCAGTTACGGCTCGGAAAAGCTACTTACGGTTACAAAATGTTACACTACGACTGGCTTTTCCATGCATCGACCTAGCCGTAACTACTACTTACGGTTAGGAATGTTAAATTTTCTAGCCGTAAACAAAACACATACAGTGTATAGTTACGACTGAGATTTCATAACTTCCCAAGCGTATGTTGGAAAAATCAGTTTTACGTATGGGAGTTCATCTTTTCCCAGGCGTATTATAAACACTTACAATACTTATGGCTGGGAGTTCATCTTTTCCCAGCTGTATATATGTATCTACGGAAAGGAAAACAACATTTCCTAGCCGTAGGAAGTTACGAAATGTTTTTTAAAACCCTAAATCTAACAAATGTATCCTAATTAACCACTAAAATTGTAAACAAATGATGAGTTTTTCGATTCATACCTTAAGCAAGCTATTTCTGGTGGACTAAGAGGAGGTTCTTCTTCTTGTTCGTTGTTTGATTGATGGGGTGGCTCTTCGGGTGCATAAGAACTTGAATCACTGTCTGCTGGTTGATTTATTCTTCTTTGTAAATTGGCTGCTTGTTTTGTTTGCTTGGACCTCATGGTGTTCGTTTTATAAAACATAGTTTAATCGTCGATGAATAAACGAAAATGGAGAAGATGAAATGAAGATGATAAAGATAGGTTAAGGCTGGAGAGGAAAGGATAAGAGGAGGAGGAAGATGAAATGATATTAAATTTAGTTTTTTTTTATTTTTGTGTTAGGTTTAGGGTAGTTATTGGGGGGGGGGGGGTATTTTGGACCTTTGACATGGCTATTAAGTCACCCCATATCTCTATTTTGGATACAATAGTCCACTGCATCCCTTATGAAGCAAAGTCTGCAGTCCCAATAATAGGGTTCTTTTGAAGTATGAAAATGTATGCAAAGTTGATTTCTTGAGCTCGTATAAGTTATAAACTAATTAAAATATTAAATAAATCATAAATGATGAGTATACATATGAAGGACCTAATTTAGGGAATACTGAATATGTACACAAGTACAAATCCATGTTTTTTTAATGAACAACAACAATATCTCTTGCAGTTACAAACTTTGAACGTCTGTTAAGGCAAAATATTCATTCTCTCTGCATTGTTACCTCATGGTTCAGGTGAATAAGTTGCAAATCACAAAAATCGTGACATGGACAACTTCGGAATTGAACACAATAACAACCATAAACTAGGATAATATTAGATGCGATTGTCTATTTTATATTTAAATTAAATTCAAGTAAAATAATAACTATAGTAAGAATTTGAGGTAACCATTTGTTCAGGAGAAACAATAAGATTGGTTTGTAATGTGCACACTTGATTCAAAATATACACCTCCAATTGCTAAGTAATTTTTTTTCTATCTTAAGAAAAATAGATATCATTGCTGAAAAAAGGGTTAAAAAATTTGGATTTAGGAAGTGAGGATACACAACATCTCAGATAACAATTACATTCATCCTTCTGATATGCTTAGTAACTTTATCAGTTTTTGCATTAAAATCTCTACTAATGTATTCAGTTTTAAAGAAAGAAAAATTGTGTGTTAGAATAGAGCAATCATTTAAAACTGAACTACTTGACCAGCTAATCTGGTTGATTGGTTTATTAAGATAAGAAAAATGTATTTGTATCACATCGTAGTGCTTCAAAGGCATCCAGACTCTCGACATCTCTTCACTGCCAATAACCCCATGTACTAGTTTGCATCCCATGAAGTTTCCTGACAAGTCGAAACATACAATCCCAATACCAAACTAGTGAGAATTTATATTAAGGGAAGCATCACAGTAGGTAAGTATGTACTCAACAAACATGCCTAAAATTGAAGGAACTCTACAGACGTAATCACAGTAGACTGCAAGTTGGTGTTGCTGGTACTTAGTTTCATTAGTTAGTTTCATGGAAAATATGGTTGTGTTGAGATGATTAAGGTTTTTATCTTGAAATAGTTTAAGACGTCTTTCTTTCCACAAGCACTAAGCAATTGAAAATATAACACAAAGTTGTTCAGTAAAGACAAAGATGCATAACCACTTATGTATCCAGTCTTCTATGCTTATGTTAGAACCTGCATCTTGGAGGGATAAATGTCCACGAAGGACAACATAGTAAACATCCTTGGAAAACTTACAGTTTTGAATCATATGCTTGGCAGTTTCATGACAATTATCCTTACACATGCCACACATGATATTCTGGTTAAGAATGAATTTATAGAGTCCGCACTTAGATGGGAGTATATTTTGGATACATTTACAAAGAAACATATGGACCTAAGAAGGTACAAGAAAGGCCAAAGTTGTTTATAAGCTGGAATAGTGGTATGAGAGTTTAACTACCAGAAATCTCGTTAGACAACAACATGTAGGCAGATTTCACAATGAAAACACCGGACTTAGTATGAAGACATATGAGCCTATCCTTACCAGAAATAGGAATTCTAGTTAAAGGATTTTGGTACAGTTATCAGTATATAAATATGATTGAACTAGTTCTACTTTCCAGCTTCTAGTATTCTGATTTATAAGAGCAGGAACATGGATGTTTGGATTTGGGTATACAATACAATAAGGATGAAATGCATCTTTAATATAGTTTTTATAAATGCATTAGCATTACCATTCCTTACTTCCCATAAGAAATTATGTATAATAAAATCAAGACCTGAAGTGATGCTCCTCCGAACCCAGAACAATCCTTAGGTTTTATGTAGTGCATGCATGGGGTGACAATTCTTAAAATATTTGTATTTAAGATTAGTAACCCAAAGCGCATCAGGAGATTGAATCAGGTTTCATGCAGTCTTAGCAAGCAAAACAATATTAAACTTTTTTAGGTTTCTAAAACCTAAACCACCAAACATTTTATAGGAGCAAATATTGTCCCATTGTTTTAAGTATAGACCACCAGGGGAATTTCCCCCCACCAGAAATATTTTTGAGATTGATCCATTTTATTAAGGATCTTGTTTGGGAGTATAAGGGAATTCATGTGATAAGTAGTAGAGGAGTTAAGCACATGCTAATTAAACCATCACAGAACTACCATCCCGTGTTAGATGTTTTACTTTCCATTTGGCTACTCTTTTGTCAAAGTGATCAACAAGGTGATCAAAAATCTCATTCCTAGATCAGTTTAAGAAAAGTAGAATACCAAGGTATTTTTCACTTAGATCCAAATCTATTTTATTAATGTTTAATTTTCTAATAAGGGAGACACGGTGGTCAGGATGCATATTTTTAATAAAAAGCGAGAGTATTTTTGAAAATTAATCACCCGACCAGATATAAAACATAAATCTTTAATGAGAGACATGAGATTACCAGCTTCATTATGAGTAACTTTTGTAAATATGAGACGACCATCAGTACATAACAGGTGGAAATGCTAGGTGCTTCATGTGTCACTTTAAAGCCATGAGTGGGATGAGATTTCTCAGAATGCAATAAATGACTCCATGCATAAAATAAAGAGATAATGAGATAGAGGATCTCATTGTTTAACCCCCTAGTGGGTTTGAAAAAATGACAGGGGGACCCATTGAGTAAATACTGGTAGTACTAATACACTGCAGAATTAAGTCACACGAATAGCTAGAGAAACCAAAATTCTTAAGGATGTCAATAAGGAAAGACCATTCAATCCTATCAAATGAGTTAGACATGTCTAATTTTAAACCCATAATACCATAATAATCTCTTTTCCTTTGCATAGAAGGAATAAGCTCACGGGAGAAAAACCACATTGTCTTGTATGTGTTTATTAGGTACATGTAAAGAACATATAATCTTACCAAGCAGAGGTTTTCATTCCATTAACAATATTTTCCGAAATAATTTTATAATTAGTGTTGTATAAAGAGATAGGTCGAAAATCTGCCAGAGAAGAGGGGTTATTGACCTTAGGAATCAGACAAAGAAATGTGTAATTCATTACTTTCAGCAAATGTCTTGAGTCAAAGAAACATTGTACTGTTTGCAAGACATCGTTCTCAAGTATTCCATATTTTGTTTATATCATTTGCTTTATGTTATTCCCAACCTCTTGTAGAGTGATGTGAATCAATAATTTCTCATTGTCCTAATTAGTATACAAAGGCTTATATAATTGAGAAAATTTTTGTATTGAAAAAGATGAGAAGTGGTATTGATAGACTAAAAATGAGAAATAAGAAGGTAATCAAGTTGTGTTCTATCACTAGATCATTGACCTTCATTGAGTTTAAAATAACCAATATGATTCAAATGTTTATTTCTATTGGCAGAAGTGTAATAGAAAGTATTATTGTCGTAACTTTTAGTAAACTCAACTATGGATTTCTGAGCATAGAAATCCTCTTGGATTTTTTTCCACTGCTTAAGATCTTGCTCAACTTGCATGATCTGATTACGTTGTTAAGGATTTTTTCCAATCCTCTTGGATTTTTTCAGAGTAGCATGAGGAATGCTATTCGGATTCTGTTGTTCGCTTTTGAATTTTTGACGCTATGGTTAATGTTACTAAAATAAATTATATTCCAATTTTTGAGGTCATGCTTGATGTATCTAAGTATGTTGACAAGTTGGAAAGCTGGTGGTCCTCAAATATCATTAGAATGAGCATTGATAATAACCTCATGGGAGAAGGGATCACTAACCCAATATTTGTAATACCTAATTACTTATGCAAAGGCTTATACAATTGAGAAAATCTTACTAAAAAATATTAGAAGTAGTATTGATTGACTAAAAATGAGAAACAAGAAGGTATTCAAGTTGTGTTCTATCACTAGATCATTGATCTTATTTGAGTTCAAGATAACTGATATGGTTCAAATGCTTCCTTCTATTGGCAGAAGTGTGATAGAAAGTATTATTTTTGTAACTTTTAATAAACTCAACTATGGATTTCTGAGCATAGAAATTCTCTTGGATTTTTTTCCACTGCTTAAGATCTTGCTCAACTTGCATGATCTGATTATGTTGTCTTGGATTTTTTCCAATCCTCTTGGATTTTTTCAGAGTAGCATGAGGATTGCTATTCGAATTCTGTTGTTCGCTTTTGAATTTTTGACGTTATGGTCAATGTTACCAACATGGCTTATATTCTAATTTTTAAGGTCGTGCTTACAAGTTGAAAAGCTGGTGGTCCTCTAATATCATTAGAATAAGCATTCCTAATAACCTCATGGGAGAAGGAATCATTAAACCAATATTTGTAATACCTATAAGGTACTTTACCTTGGTGAGAGTAGGTGTTAGTCACAAAAATCATAGGAGAGTGGTCTGAGCCAACAATATTAATGTGAAAGACTTTAGAATGTTCAAAGTGTTGAAGCCATAATCCAATAACTAAAGCCATACCAAACCTGGCTATTATCAAATCATTGCCAGCTTTTCAATTAGACCGAATAAATTTGGGTCCTATATAACCCAAGTCCACTAAATCAGAATTCTGTGCCTATAGAATGCTTATGGTTTCCTCCAACTACATATGAAGTGCTCTTGTGTTGTGATGGAGATGCTATGGATAACCTAGGGCCTGTTGGTGCAGGCATTGTTGTTAGAAATACGAACTGTGAAGTTCTAGGAGCAATAGGCATTGGGATAGGTGTCGAAACAAATTTCATGGTGGAATTTTTAGGCATTGTCATGGGCCTTGAATGAGTTATTCCATTTGGTTCCCGGCATATCTTGATTAGATTTAATTCGCGTAGTGCATTGTTGGTTTATATTAGCAGAAACATATCTTGGAGTATTCGTCATAGATGGCTATCAACTTGTGTTAACTATGATTTTATTGTGTTTTAGCATGCCTTTTAGCGCGGATAGTATGGCTAAAAAATTAATGAACTTCAATCGGTTGTTAGCGAAAGTTACATAAGCATGTCAGATTTTTTTTCTAATACTGAAATGCATATTATTTTCTATCTGAGATTCAAATAATATATAAATTTTTAGGGTTGTTATAGATCTTTCTTACTCTCTATTTTTATAATTAGCTTTTTTTTTCTTTTGATTAAATTTAAACTTATAAAAAAATAAAATAATTAGAAGCATCAATAGTAGTATGAATTAAAGGCCATTCAGTTGTGGCCGGAGTAGAGACTTAGTTCGGCCTTGTGGCCTAAATTTGTTTCCATGATAAAATATCTATCATAATCATCAGATTCAGCCACCTGGACTCATCATCGACTTCTAGAAACACCACCACACCAGCAAACTGTTTCAATTTTATATTCTAAACCGAGATGTGTCTGATAATTACCTCTTATGATTAATTTCCTCTTTGAAAATACACCCACTAGAAATTTCCCTCTAGCTTCTTCTTCTTCTTCTTCTATCTCATCATCTCATCACTTGAGCCTGCTTCTTTGGTTGGAATTGGATGGATCTTTCTTATTCCCTCTAACTCCTCAACACATATTTTGTGTTGGTTTTAAAGGTTCTCTTCTACAGGTAAAACCCCCATTCTCAAACCCTAATTCTTTTGTTGCTTAAAGGTGTATTTTGGATAAGTGAAGGATGAATGATCTTAATATTTAGGGTTTATAATACTGTATTTGTAGCTTAAAGTATCTTTCTTTAGGTCTTTCGTATCTTTATCCAATTTTTTTTTCTTGATTATAATGGTTTAATACTTTTTATGCCTTTTGGGTTTGTAGTATTGAAATTAGATCTTAGCTGGAATTGGATGAATTCAGTAGATTTGGTTTGGTTAAAATCTTCGTTGTTCTTTTTTTCTTTCTAACAAGGAATGTAATTTAAGAGAATAGTAGAAACTTAAGATTTGTAATGTTTTATTGTATGTGGTGTGCTCGAAAACCCTAGATTTTAATTGTCACAATAACCTTTTTTTTCTTTTTTTGCTGTTGTTGTCGTCGTCGAAATATCTTTTAGTGTGGCAGTTTTGAACTTGATTAATACTTACAAGTGTTGGAAGATTATATTAGGTTTGCGTTAATTGTCCATGTTTTACTTTGAGAAGTAATAGGAAATTTTGTAGCACTTAAACATAGAGGGCCATCTTGAATGTATGATGATAAGCTCCTTTTTTTTCTTGTGATGTTCACAATTATGAATTTGTAAAAGTTTATGGGTAGCAAATACTGCAATTTGGAAACTGTCATGTGCCGTATGTCTTCATGTGCACATTATAGGATATGTCGAACATGATCAAAATGCGTTTATACAGGCTGAAACCTACTGTGACCCCTGATATATAAACCAAATATATAAATTTGTTAAATAAGAAGGCATCGTCATCCATTACCCTTAGTGTTAAACATTTAATTGAGTTAGGCATTAAACTATAGTTAAGATTATTACTTATTCTGTTAAGACATGTGTTTGTCTGTTCCTCGGTGAAATATTACTGTTGTCATGCTGTGTAATTATTCATACTTATGGAGACTGACTTTGTATATTGACTATTATTAGGGAACTTTTATTGGAGATTGTTTTTTGCTGGAAGTTGGTTGGGTTTGCTGAGAAACATTGGTTTTTTATCGGAACATGGCACTTGAGGATTTTATTGACCTCAATGCATCTAGTGGCTCTATTAGCGGAACTGAGAACAACGAATCACCAAATTCAGATTGTGTTATAAGTGAGCCAGATCCTCAACGTAGCAATCTTCAAGGTACGGAAGATGCCATCATTGGGGAAAATCAAGGTAGAGATGATGTTGCAGATAATGAGAATCAAGTTACAGAGGACATTGTGAATGATAACATTCAAGGTAGAGAGACTGTCATCGATGAACAGAATCAAGGCAGAGAGAGCGTTGTCAACGAGGAGGCGTTGGAACAAGGGCAACGTGTTGGAAGAAATATAGAAGGTCAGCAGACCCAACACACACATATGGAGCTTGACAAGGATTTGTTTGAGCAACCACTTGTTCTGCAGGGAAGTATTATAGTGGCTGAAAATATTAAAACAGTGGAGAAAGTTGACAAATTCAACTCATTAATGAATAGTGAAAACGGTATCGCCGTAGTCCGAAACGATAGTGCCATCAGCTACAGTAATATAGATGACAGATGTATCCCTTTTTCACCTGTGACTCTGTTGATAGTTTCTTCTAACTGTTTCTTTTATAGGCCAATGTACCAGTCAATTTTGGAAGACTAATTGTTATGGGGACGGAATAGTGATAAATGCATTATTTTGGTGTATTTTGAATTTCATAGTAAAATTTGCTATTCTGACGTCATATTTGGTTTCCTGTCAGTACAAAATTTTTGGGTACAATATTAGTAAACATGCTTTTATCTGTTGTTATGTTATGGTTTCCATGACTAGTCAACCTTCAGCTTTATCAGGCGTCAAAAGGAAGCGAGTTGAATATGCTGATCAGGAACCATCTGTGCGTGTCGTATATAACTCCTTAACAAGGTTAGAGCATGATCAATCGTTTATTTATCATCAGAAAGTAACTTGTATGGTTCGTGAACACAGATCAGACCCAATACCCACCAAAAAAGAATTGGTCCGAGTTCTCTTGAAATTATAGTAGTTGCATATTATCAGTTATTCACATTATGGTCGATCTTCTCAGTGCAAGCAAAAGGAAGCTTGAAGAACTTTTGCAGCAGTGGTCTAAGTGGAATGCTCAACATGATCCTTCGGCAAATGTAAGCCTCATAGTCCAAAACAGTGAGATTCTGTTTTCTGTTTTTGTTGTCTGCACTCATTCCAATTCAGCATGGACTTGTGCATAGAGTACTGATGTCGGTATGAATCTCAATCAAGTATATTGACTGGTTTCACTTAGCAATGTCATGATAGGATCCTTAGTTTTGGTTACATTTCCATTTATTCGTGTGACTAAGTTCTTTGCTTTCCTTCTTATCAGAAACCTCACGAAAACTTGGTATCTGGTGAGGAGACTTACTTTCCGGCACTACAAGTTGGCACAGAAAGATCTTCTGCTGTGGTATGTATTTAATTGAACATATGTTGCTTCCATGCATCAGATATTGGACTAAACAATATGAATTTGCCCTAAATTTTCAATTTTGATCTGTTCTCTTTTAATTTTTAGTTGGGTATTTTGTTTTTGCATTTCAAAACCAGGGACGAAATCAGTAGGTAGGTATTTTGGGATGCACATTTTACCTCACATCAATATACTGTGTTCAGAAAACCAGTTTCCACTTTCTAGGGATTTTAGCTTTATAATATGTCCTCTGGAATTGCTGCAATTCTACAATTTGTGAGTCCCGCAGGTTTATGATGTTTTCAAAATGTTCTACCATCACCCAATTAACGAAGATTTTGGCTTGAATTCACAACATAAGATGCATTCTATCATTTGGTTATAGGTGTAATTTTCTTTTTGTGGAAGTGATTGCTCCTGGCTTGTTCGTTGAACTTTCATACTTCTATGGTTAATAATACCATCCGTTCATTGTGGATCTGCTAGAGTAGATATGCAAGTTCTGGATATTGCTCTAATAACTTTGTCCTTTTTCATTTAAGTCTTTCTGGATGGACGATGATACAAGAAAAGAGCAAACCAAGGAGATCATTCGTGTGGATGGTGATTCTGCCCCTCTTTATGATCGAGGGTTTTTATTGGGTTTGACTTCAATGGATGGAGCAACTAACGGGGAGGGGTACGTTTCATTTTCGTGTTCAAATGAATAAGTTCTTCCACAAATAAAATTGTTATTATATGGGAATTGAAAAATATGTTGAATCATGCCGAGGACCATTTTTTGTGTTTAAGATATTGGTATTTGTAGGACGCACTAGTTAAATTTATGGGCTTTCATGAATAATGCTGAACATTTCTGGTTTATCATTATTCTTGATGGTTTTGGTATACTAGGGTCATTTGGTTTGGGGAAGTGAACAAAGTACTTTTGTGAGTAGATTCAAGCTAATTTCACAAGTATTTTTATGCAGGGGTTTGGAAGCAGTAGAGGCTTCTCGATGTTTCAATTGTAGTTCATATAACCATGCACTGAAAGATTGTCCCAAGCCTCGTGATCATGCTGCTGTAAATAATGCTCGGAAGGAACACAATTCCAAAAAGAATCAAACTTCTGGTCCTCATAAAACTGCTCGATACTATGAGAGTTCTTCTGGTGGGAAGTATGATGGTTTAAGGCCTGGCTTCCTTGGTCCAGAAACAAGACAACTTCTGGGTATTGGGGTAACGTGACTTTTATTTCTCTAGCTATCATACTCTCTTTATGTTTATCTTAATCTTAATTTGTTCTGTTTTGTTGATTCTAGTTTCTGCGTCTTGAGTAGTTGCATTCTTAGCCTTGCTGTCCTTTCGAGGAAAGCTGCTTGTTACTGCTCATTATATGTGTTTGTTGACTGCTCAAAGATACCTCAGTTTAAAGTTTGGCAGTTAGAAACTGAATAGTTTATAGGTTAGTTGCAAGATATTAACATAGATATGTTTTCCATAATTGATCTGCAGGTAAAATGACCTGAATCAAATTACCAATACCAAATAATAAAAATAGATCACTTACTTTTTGTTACATATATGATTAAGTATTCTTGTTAGTTGGGATATCAGACTTTAGTTACCTCCCCTATGAATTCAGCTCTTTTGATATGTTAATCTGTGATTCTGTGTGACCTATTATTTGATGTCTTGACTGGGTGTTGAATTTGTATGGTTTTTCTATTTCTTATGCGTATTTGCAACAATGGTGCTTTCGGTTGTTTTCGAGATAACCTTTCTAACAACTTCCTTTGGTTATACAGGAGTTGGATCCACCTCCATGGCTGCACAGAATGCGTGAAATAGGATATCCACCGGGATATATGGGTAATTTCTACACCTTTTTTTTGTCAGAATTGAGTTCTTCGGGAAACATGTCTTATTGTCTTGTTAAAATGTTTTAGATCCCGATAGTGAGGATCAAGCTTCTGGTATCAAAATATACTTGGATGAGAAGACCAGGGTTGACCAGGAGGACGGAGAACTCTCTGAAACAGATGAACCCGAGCAACCAGAGCAGAAGAAGAAGATGAGTGTTGAGTTTCCAGGGATTAATGCTCCAATCCCCGAAAATGCTGATGAGAGACGATGGGCGTCTTTGCAAGCGGTTTCAAGTATTGACCCATATAGGAATAGGTTTAACCCATCTCCAAGCCATTCATTAGAGGCCAATTACAGAGGCCACTACAGTGATCAGAGACGGCCCAGAGATTACCGAGATGATGGTCATTACAGTGATCAGAGACGATCGAGGGACTACCTAGATGATGGTCATTACAGTGATCAGAGACGATCGAGGGACTACCGAGATGATGGTCACTACAGTGATCAGAGGCGATCCAGGGACTACAGAGATGGTATACCTCCAGGAGTTGATCCAGAAGCTGGTATATCCCCATTCATTCCATCTTATAGAAGTCCGAATTTAGGTAGATCTCTAACTGATAGAGGAAGGTGGAACCCTTCTGGGAATGGAGATTCACCCAATCAGAGTCCCTATGAAAAATCTTTGCAGCACCCGGTCACAGATTCACGCAGAAGCGGCTCTGGTCACAGGCAATTGAAACGGCGCTTTACCGATGGACCGTAATTTTTCAATTACAAATTTTGTACACTACATGTATTGTAACTTTTATTATTAGTTTCTTTAGTGGTTATTAAGTTAGTTTACCTAATCGGTAATATTTGTTTTGTAGCAAACGAAACAAATCCACCAAACATGATAACACAAGCTTTTTAAATTTTAAACCAGTGTAGTAGATAACTAATCAGTGTTTTTCTGCAACTGTAATATGCGGCATCGAATGAGTTATTATACAAAACAATTGTGGTCTCTGAAGCTGGATTACAATTTAGTCGGTGCTTATCAACACATCTGCCCATATTTGGACCTAATTGAATGTTGTTAGTTCATCTGCATATTATAAGTAGTGCTAAAGAAACCATGTAATATTCAATCTTCATATTAGCTCTCTGTCCATGTCCAAGTTTCGTCTCTTTTGAAAACATGCATTTTCACACGATGCCAGGTCATGACACCAGCTGCCACACTGTTTAGCAGACTGCATCATCATCAGCACTCAATCTGTCGAGGTGCATTTGTGGTAATCATAATCAGCAAGATTGATGGTTGCAATAATCCGGTGACGTTCTGTAGGTCATGAAGATTTAGTGTAGGTTCGGTTCAGTTCAGTTCCCTTTCATTAGATATAAGATGGTGTGAAAAACTGGCTCCAGTTGTATTAAGTGAAGGCGTTATCTATTAACATCGCCACAAGGCCTACAAATATTGTCCTGGAGGTATCCCATTATGACAACTAACACCCACCGGTAATATTCAGATCTTTATTACTGCCTATTACTTCCAGACATGAATCTTAATTCCTCTTCCATATCAATAACTAGCAAGAGATTTTTCATGTGTGAGATTACTAGTCCACACAATCGTGCTGTATGACCCAATTCAAGGACACGACTGTAGGCTAATTGCTCTGATTACGAACGTACACTACCCACCGGGGTCGCACCATAATACAATATATACTTGTTTCTTGCATAAGCACTTAAAACTTCAATAGTCGAAGGTACTCATCTGTAACATCTAGTGGCGAAGCTGAGTTAGCTTCTATGGTGCAGGTGTAGGATAACATATAATGGTGTAGTTTGTGTTGGAAAAGTACCTTCCTGTAACAGAGAAACACAAACACAGAGAACTTGAAGATGATTAAGGGAGGGTTAGAATTAAACTGCACACACACTCAAACACAAAGAGGTGAAGTCGCCTGTTCAACAGACTGCCCTGAACTCAATATTTGCCAGGTACACCTTCAGGAAGATGCTGCTATACC